>WKFP01014276.1:217311-254452 GCA_011057875.1 Pterocles orientalis
GTAACAAAAAACACCATCTTGTGGCTCCCTGCACTATACCCAGTCATGTAGAGTTGAAAAATCAGAAAAAAAAAAAAAAAATTCATGGTGATTAATGCCAGCAGCAGGCTCAGAGGACCTCCGAGAGGACAAAGTGTATTTACCATAAACACATGCTAACCGTGCCGCTAAATGATCTGTCTGTGCAGAGAGGCACAGGGATGTGTGGCTTTGTGGATGTGCTGCTATGGTGCTCGTGAGTAATCTTTGTTTTTAAGGAACATGTAAATTAAATTCTAGAACTAGATCCAAACAAGAGCCAGGTCCATTTAGACAGAGCAGCGTTCTGGTTATCGACTCCCGTGCTGCTTGGTTTTGGTCGGAGCTTGAGTACGAGGATGATCGATGTTGCAGAAGCTTTTGAGGCAGCGGGCTGGATGCTGGTGCTGGTTAACATATTTCCTTGTTTGAAGGGAATTTAAAGTTCTTAAAGAGCACTTGCGCTGACAGCTCCGGCAGGTGAAGGTCTGTCAATTCTGGTGTTTGATACGGCTGCTCAGCGCGTCGGATCGATCTCGTCGGTCCCTCTGGTCTTTCAGCTGTCTGTGATTTCCTCCGCTCGGATAGCGAGGTGGGAAATACAGGTACCGGGAGCAGACGTCAGCTCTGAGCTGCTTTCGCTCGAGTTGCCCTTCTGCCCGCGTGCGTGTAGGTTACATCCGAGCCCCTGGATCCCGCCGATGAAACGCGGCGCTGCTCTTACACCTCTTAACCTGTTTTACTAGCGCCAATCTGGAAATTGTCTTCAGAAACACAATAACTAGAGGGCTAGACAGTCTGATCTGCAAGTCTGACTTTTGCCTGCGGTGGGATGACAGCTAAATTAGTTTCTCTTCTCCACCTGCTACCTTTCAATAGCTTCATTAAAACCAAGCAGGAAAACCATTAGCAGCGAATGTTCGGCGTTTCCCATCTCCTTCGCTTCTCAGGCATCAGGGTGTGCTGTCGTCACTTGCTCAGTGTTCCCAGCATCAAAGCTGTGCTGGAAACCAGAACGTGCAGGAAACAAAAGTTGTAGCTGGGGGGATGATGAATTTCCCAGCGAGAGACCTCTCAGCTTGTGGAGCTGCAACTGGGCACTTGAAAGTGCAAACCTAGGAGAGGAAACAAAGGGGAGGAAAAAATCTTCTAAGCACAGATTTTAGAGAAAAAAATAAAATAAAGGTAAATAACTGAAATCTTTGTAGGTAAAAAACCGCTTTGATCCTCCCATTATTATTTTCCCCCTTTTATAAGCTCTGCTTGCTCCTGGGTGTGTTTACGATGGATGCAGTGAGACCCAGGGCATTGCGTGGCTCCGGGCTCTGCAGACAGGCTTAGGACTGACTGTTAATGAAACAGCGAGTGTCCTCCCTCCCTAGCAGCGGTCCTTCCTGACCAGAGGAGGTTTGAGCTAGAAATTACGTTCTTCAGAGCAGGGATTGTTATTTTGTTCAGGTTTTGCACAATGCCTGACCCAACAGGAGCCTGCTTCATGACAGAGGTTTTAATGCAAATAATAAATAATAATTATCGGCTGGTGAAATTATATACCTGGTGTTATGTAGGCAGGCAAATGGGATGATTCAGACAAGAATCCCTCTTGGCCTCTGAATCAGTGTTAATGCGTACTGGCAGGCGAACACGGGGGAGGCTGGTTGCTGCTTCTGTTATGCCTGCTTTGTGGATAAATAAAGGGCTCCCCTCTTCCAGGGCTGTCACTCAGGCCCTTCTCGTCTTTGCCTGAAATAAAAGCAGCTGAGATGCCACGGGGCCGGCAGCAGGGCTGGTCCCACCGCCCGCCCCGACCCACCGCCCTCCCTCTCTCCGCAGTGGTCTTCGGGCAGTTCGCCTTCTTCCAGACCGCGCTCAACGACATCATCGAAGTCCACGATGGCCCCAACCAGCACTCCCGGCTCCTCAGCTCGCTCTCGGGCTCTCATACAGGTAGGGAACGTGTCCCTGTCACTGCTGGGAGGAGCAAGCTGCCTGTCCAGCCTGCCGCAGCCCCTGGCTCTGTGCAGCCCATCGGTGCAGCCAGTGCTGGAATCTCGCTGTGCTATTTCGTCTCTTTCTCCTCACCTAGGTGAATCGTTACCATTGGCTACCACCAACCAGATTCTCATCAAATTCACTTCCAAGGGTCAGTCTACAGCCAAAGGTTTCCATTTTGTCTACCAAGGTGAGTACAGTTGTGTTCTGGAGGTGTCCTGGGATGATGGTCACGATCCAGCCGTGTCTTGAAGCGTCCTGAGCTGCTTTTGGTGCCGGCGGGTCCTTGCACGCTTTGTCCAAACAGGAAATGTCCCAGCAGATGGAGATGATTTTGGTAGCAGTGATCTTGCGGGGCTGTCTGGCTCCTGTAGGTACTCGTATTCAGACTTTCCATCTTCCCTCAGCCTCCACCCTCGCACGTCCCGGGATTAGCATCAGAAATATCTCGTTGAATCGTGCCCTGGGTACGCAGCGAGCTCTTGAGATTTCTACCCAAGCAATTTTCCCCACTGACGTTTCAGCACATTTCTCGGTGTAAACAGCTGAACACTCGTCTGGCAGCTCGGTGAAATCCTTCCTGGCGGTGTGTCCCAGGCTCAGGTCTCCTGCTGTCAAACTTTTGCCCCTTGCTCCTTTCAGTAACAGCTTGCGTTGCATCGCGCGAGTCGCACTTAGAGGTTTTGGAAGCAGTAAATAGAAAGTGATGCACAGAGCAGCGGGAGAACAGAAGGGCTTTCCCACCCACGTGCTTTGTGGGGTTACCTGTGGTTCCACCGAGCTCTCACAAGTGCATTGCTGTGAAGTGGGGACCGGCTGCAGCAACCTGTGCCTCTCCGGGGGCGAAGTGAAACGTGGTTTGGGTTTTCTAGTATCCAGAGATTCCTTCTCCTGAATTTCTGCCTAGTTATTGTGAAACAGCCGTAGTTCAGATCCATGAGTATTTTGGCTAGCTTAGATTTGCCCAAAGCAGGGCGTCATCACAGCTGGACCCTTCCTGCCCTCCCCAGACCCCTGACAGGCTTCCCCCTCGCGCTGACCAGCTGGGGGGTGATGCCTTTGCCCGCGGGTCTGGTGTTCATCTCTTTGAATCGAGTTAAAATCAAACAATATAGCTGATGTGCTCATCATCTCTACGTTCGTCCCCTCCTAGCAACTGAGACGTTTAATAAATTGTAAAGCAACTTACAGAAGAACATAAATTGATTTCTTCCCAGCAATAGACGCTTTTGACTTGTTTTTCCCCTCCCTTACCTGTCAGACTCTCCGTTTGTTCTCTGTTGTTTCCAGTATGGAACAGGAACGCGGGCAATCTCAACAGCATCACAACTTGAATTCCCCTTTGCTTTCTCTTCCCCTTCCCATCACGGAGAAGACTGTTCCAGGTTGCTGTGCTTCATGGTAACGAGGCCAAGAGAGCTGGGAAACCTCAAGGGTTTTCTGCTGAGGCTCTAGCATCGCGTGGCACACCAGCTTTTGGGAAGTCCCTGCCGAGTCCCTGGGTTTCCCCATTTGGAAATGACCTTTCTGAGGTGGTGATAAGTTTTCTGGAGGCAGACAGTCCCAGCTGAGAAAGGATGTGTGGTTCTGTGATGTCCTGGCTGCTTTTATTTCGGGTGTTATTTGTATTGGCAAAAATTTGAATGAAATGTTATTTCTTTTTCTTCTCAATGGTCATGTTTGGATTCAGCCACTCTTAGGTACAATCAGATTCCTGTGTTGGTTTTAACACATCTTTAATTTGACAGTTACTAGTTCCAGAATGTTTGCTCTAACCATTTTTTTGCTTGTTTTATTTTTTCCTTTTGCAATTGCACGCTCACCTGCTGGTTTCTCCTGCCTGCGATGCAAGCGGTTCCTCGGACCAGTGCCACCCAGTGCAGCTCGGTCCCGGAGCCCCGCTACGGCCGGCGGCTGGGCAGCGACTTTGCGGTGGGGGCCGTGGTGCGGTTCGAGTGCAGCGCCGGGTACGCGCTGCAGGGCTCGCGCAGCATCGAGTGCCTCACCATGCCCGGGGCGCTGGCACAGTGGAACGTTTCCGTGCCCACCTGCGTGGGTAGGTGCCTTGGGGCTTGGGGGGATGAAAAAAAAAAGCAGTTCAGCAATTTGTGCTAGAAAAAATAAATTGCATCCTTTGGGGTGGTTTAAAAAAAAAAAACAACCGACAACCAAGAACAGAGAAACAAAATAGCAACAAAAAAAAAAAAAATCTGTTTCATACCAGGTACATCCCAAGGCCAGACCTGCCTGTGAATGAGGGCAGTTAACCCCACATGTCAGGGAAGGGGCCTTTTGATCCAGTACTGGGTTGTGGGAGCTGGGACAGCATCTGGAATAAGTCAGATCTGTCTGATTTTCCCCTCCTTTGGAGGAGAGCAGCTCCGAAAGAACCAGTCTGATGGCTGATGTAGCTGAGGGCTGTGTGCCGCTTGTGTTAGAAATTATGGAAGAGTTGCTGAAAAGAGGATTATTCATACGAATCTTACTCTTAAATCGTGAGCCAATTCCGTTTGCTTTTGTGTCCGTGGACAGATGCTTTAAAGAGAATGTTTTAGAGTAAAGCCAAGTCCTTCCGTGTTCGAGCATCACTTTGCTTATTGCAGTGCCGTGTGGTGGGAACCTGACCGAACGCAAAGGAACCATCCTGTCCCCCGGCTTCCCGGAGCCCTACCTGAACAGCCTCAACTGCGTCTGGAAGATAACGGTCCCCGAAGGAGCAGGGATCCAGGTACCGCGCCAGCAGCCGGGGCTGCAGCGTGAGCGGGAGAGGAGAACACGCGGTGTCTGGCACACTTAGAGAGGCCACGGGTTACGGACTTGTGGCTCCTCGCGGGAAAGATGGGTTGGGTGTGTTAATTCTCTGGAATCAGCCATTCACTTACACGGTGGCTGCCAGGAGTGGGTGATATTTCCATGGATTTTTGCCTCCTGGAGGGCGCTCTCCGCGGGAGATCAGCTGGAGCTATGTGGCTTTTTTAGTGTAAGGAAATAATGGTGGTGTTTTAGGCTTGTATCTTCATACGGCTTAGTTATGGGATGTTGAAAGCGGTGTAAGCTGCACCAAGGAAGAGTCGCTCTGCTGGAGTACCTGCGTGGATCTGTTGCACCAGCAGAGTCGCAGCGGTGTGGTTATACAATTGCAGCTTTGCTGCTCATTGTCTGCAGGGAAATGAGCTTTCTCTTCAGGTCTTTTTGTGGTCCTTATCATTCCTCTGCAGAAATAGTCCTGCAGGCTAGAGGATGTTGAGAATTAAGCCCAACATCAGAGACCAAACCTCAGATAAAGTTCCCATTCAGCACAGATGTGCCGCGTCCTCGCTGAAGGCATCTCGCCGTGCGTTACGCTGACATCGGCTCAGGGGCGGGAGATGGATTCTTGAGCAGCTTCATTCATTCCCCAGACCTCATTATCAGAGGGTGTCTTTCTTCTCTACACAACTTTGTCTGCAAGGGTTTTGTTCATTAAGTGCTTTTATTTCTCCATCGTGTGTTTGGCTGATGGATTGTGGGTGGGTTCCTCCCTCTCTGCAGCGGTTGTGTTCCTCTCGGCGGTTTTATTGAAGCGTCAGCTCTGCCCTGCTGGATGGCAGTCCTGCTCTCCCAGGCAGGGGTTCCTCCCGGTGCCACCATCGTCACTCAGACCAGAACCTGAACCTGGCTCTGGGGTGGTGGAGCTGGTGGGAGCAGCACTGGGGGCTTCGCAGCAAAACACAAGCCTGGAGGAGTATTTTGAGCCCTCTGCCTGTCCTGTCCACAAGTTCCACTCCGCTCTTTGTTTTTGGAACCATTTAAAGTAGTGTTTGCAAAGCCTCAGAGCTCGCTATCAATTCCTTCCTGTTCATCAGAAATGTCAGCTGTTCTCAAAACCCACAAACAGCAGGAGGATCCATTGAGTTCAGACAAACCTCTGAACAGTTTGGGGAGGTTTGCAGGTTGCTCGGGACTCCTGGGACCAGGAGGTGATAATTCACTTAGTTTTTAAAATGATGTAAATAGCTGTGTATCCTGCACTGCCGCCTTCTGAACACCAACCCTCGCCACTTCCAGCCCGCGGGGCTGTTTTTACACATTTGCTGAGCTTAGAGGAAAGGGAATGTTACAGCGGGCTGTTAAAAGTGTTTATTTATTCACAAGTGTTTGTTTCTCGCCTCTTTGGTTGTGCAAACATCTCTCACTAGAAGATGTGATGTTTTGGGTTTTTTTCACCCCTTCCCCGCTGGATGCGGTCTCTCCCAGGGGAGGTGGATATTTTAGCTTTTAACATAATGCAAGCAAGCAAAGAGGTGTGTCCTGTGCCTGAGCTCTAACACCGCCGGAGACCTAAGTTTGGTTTCTAGGTCTGGAGCGGGAGGTTTTTGGTGGAAGGCAGGACCATGGTCGTTGGGCGCGACCCCTTCCGCTGGTGCTCAGCCAGAGGCCACGTGGACTCGTACCGGTGCTGGGGTCTGTGCCAGGCTGCGGGGGGACACAGTGGCATCACTGTGCTGAGGGACACGGACCAGTCGTGGGGTGACATCTTCTCTTGACGTCAAGCATCAGCTTGTGACACTGGGACTTGCACTGGGAGCCCTCTATGGGGGAGGAAGCCAGGGTGAAAAGTATTTAACCCCAGGAAATAAAACAGGCACAGGGCAGAGCTGTGGGCTGGGGCAGCCCAGAGGCAGGGTGACGGCCGCGGAGCTGGACCCCTGCGCTCCCACACCCCGGCTGCGTGCCCGGCCCGCTCCCATCCGCTTCCCCGTCACTGGCTTTTGTGTGCAGGATGTTATTAGATACTAATTTAAGCATCAGTTTACCCTCACTTTGTACAACAATTAAAGGTTAAAGAACTGTAAATCAGAGGAGGAGGTGAAATTAAAGCTTTCTTGGTAGCAGCGAGTCACTAGCAGGATTTTTATGTAATCAGTGTTCGAGCTGGCACTTCTGCCATGAATTATTCATTCCTGTAGCAAACCTTCCTCAGTGAATTAATTTATATACATGGCAGTAAATAGATGCACATCCCTTGTGAATCCACATGTCAGACTAGAATTAGGACCTTAAAAATGTTTATTCCGTTAAGTTGGGGGGGAGGAGAATAAATAATTTAGGAAATGTAAGAGCAAACAAAATGCACATTCTTTATCCACGTTCTCTTTCAATTACGTAAATCACAGTCGGGATGTAGGGATGCGGGCTGAGAGGTACGGACTGGGTCAGGGCGAGCAGGAACGGCTCTGCAGGGGTCACTGCAATTTCTGCTGGATGAACTCCACTTCTTTTTTTTTGAAGAAAAGAAAAAAAAAATTTGCAGGAACTTTATAGCCTGCTTTATTATTCAGAATAAATCAAGGAGGAAAAAGGTTAAAATGGCAGAAATAATGGGGTTTGATTTTTTTTTTTTTAAGTGTGTGTGTGTGTTTTCTGTTTAGCAGGGCAAAGACAAGTGAGATGTTTGGAGTGGATGAGTAAATACAGAGTAGGAATGCTGCAGGACGGAAGGGAGGGGAGCTCCACGGGATTTCCAGAGGAAGGGGGAGTGTACGTGCACGTGCACACGTGTGCAGGCAGCCGAGGTTTGCAGCCACTGGAGAACCTTCAGAGCATCCATGGACGTGTCCCGCTGAGCTCTGCGCTGGAGCGAGTGATTCAGGGAATTCAGCAGGGTGGCTGCAGACCAGGAGCGTCACGCTTGGTGACTCTTCATCCAAAGAGACCTCCGAGAGCTGGGGCTCCCCAGGCAGCAGAGGCATGGAGGCTGGAGGTTGGGGCAGTGTGCCTGGGCTCTGCAGCCCCAGGGCGGTGGTGCTGGACAACAGCCTCTGCCGCACACCGAGGGGTGAAGCCTTTTGCCTGGGGCCAAGTTGTGCGAGTCATTTCTGCTCCTGATTTGTCTTCAAGGGTCCTTTTTATTCAGGTTGTTGGCCCAGAAGTTTAATTTGAGGTACCTGGTGTTTGAAAATTGCACCTAGAGCTTTATTTATTGGTTTATTCTGAATGCCGTTGGCTTGCTCTCAGGTTTGCTCTCTGCTCAGCACGCGTGATGTACAGCTCAGCTCCTTCCTCGTAATGGGACTCTGAGTACTTCAAGCTCCCAGTGTTTAGGAGTAAAGGCAGAGTCTATTTTAATGGTAATCAAGGAAGACAAATCTGTGCAACGACATGGAGATCTTTGTTCAAGTGTAAGAGCTGCTTTTCAGTGCAAATGCAGATTTATCAGATCTCACAATGTTCCTCGTTTGAGGATTGCATTGAAGTTCTGACTAATGGAGTCAAGTGATGTCCTTAAGCCTCCAGACCATGAGGGGCATGGAGAGAAAGGGGGGAAATTTGAAAATGCAACTTGAGTGATTGGACTGAAAGAAGGCAGCTGCAGAAACCGCACTGGATTAAAAAATCTTGCGGTTTAATGCAGGTTTCTCTGGTTTTATTTTAGCTCTTGGGTTGCTAGTGATTGCTTTCGTATGAAAGTGTTGCAGAAGTCTTCAGGGATTTCTCGAAACAGGAAAAAAATGGTTCAGATTCTCAGCTGCTGTAAATTAGCTGGGAAATTACAGGAGCTCTCCCTTTCTAGCTGCAGAAGACAGCTCCCCTGATAGGGAAGCCTGGAGTGTGGAGTTTGCTGGGAAATAGCTGTCGAACCCAAATGCTGGTAGTCAAAGGCAATGGGTCTCCGAGGTCTGCCACTGCCCTGGCTCAGATAAATAGCAGCGTGGGCTTACAGCCCCGGGACGTGTTGCTGACTTTATTCGTGTCCCTTTCATTGTTCATGTTATTGCAGGAGTTGTACCGTTAACGTTTTTCTTTTTTCTCTTCAGATCCAGGTGATCAGTTTTGTTACTGAGCAGAACTGGGATTCCCTGGAAGTGTTCGATGGAGGAGATAACACAGCCACCATGCTGGGCAGTTTCTCGGGTACGTGTTGAGCAGCGTGGTGGGTGAAGCCCATCAGTGCATGCCTGGTTCCTGCTCGCATCCGCTGGGCTTCTGCGCGCCCATAGAATCAAGCATCCGCCAGAATGCTCCAAAAACTCGGAATGGAGTTAAGCGTGTGCTTAAAGGGAATCATATGCTTTGCTGAGTTGGGAATTTGACTCCTGTCTTCCTGCAGAAAATGCTGATGGGGAGCTTTAAACATAAGACCGGTGGGTTAGGTTTGAGTTTTTTGCAGAAATCCGTCGGTGCTTCCGCAGCCTGGAAATGGGAGTTCCCGCGGTGCTGCTGGGCTCAGACCGCTGCCCTTGGCAGGTTCTGCGTGCACCAAAATGGATGAAGGGCCACAAAACATCATTCCTTTTGCTGCGGCGGCAGCGGGGACCGTGGCTTTTTGCAGAGCAGGGAGAAGCAAGCAGCCCAAGAGCAGCGTAAAGCTTTCGAATAGCAGAGCTGCTTGCAAACCAGTGGTCTGGTTCTTGCTTATTTAGTGAACAAATGCGTTCAGAGCGCTTTGAGGTTGGTAAGAAGGGTCATGGATAAAGGCCAGCATCCTGCGTTTGGGACAGAGCTGCCTTGACCTGGTGCTGCAGCAGCTTCCAGGGAGTGAGGCAGGGGGATGAAGCTTGCGGGGGACCTGCGCTCCACCCACGCTGTTCCTCATCACCGGTTCCCTTCTGGATGCTTTTAGCCTCTCTGGTCTGCAAGTGGGGAAACTTCCCATGATGGGATTCATCAGTAGACTTTGAAAAGGCCATTGCGGGGAGGCCTTGGGAGTCTCTCCATTGGCCTCATTAGAACCTGATCAAAACCGGCAGAGCTCGTTAAGTTAAAGGACTTTCTGTTCGCAGCCTCTTCTGCAGCGGGTCTCCGAGGACGCAGAGGAGGAAAAAAGGATCCTCTTCAGTATCTTTGTGCACCTCTTGTTTTCCCAGGAACGACAGTGCCTGCGCTGCTGAACAGCACTTCAAACCAGCTCTATCTGCATTTCTATTCGGATATCAGCGTCTCTGCCGCCGGCTTTCACCTGGAATACAAAAGTAAGAGCAGTTCAGCCTTGATCTCGCCGTTCCTCTGAGCGATGGGGAGATGGTTACAGAGCTCGTGCCTTGTAGAGTGGAAGCTGCTTAGCAGGGAAGAGTGGTGAGCTCTAGGGACCACGTTTGTGTGGTTCCCTGCTCTCGAGTTGCAGAGGGGGAGTGAGCGTGAAATGGAGAGCAGATGCAGCAGAGGAGACGTGGGGTCATGGGGTTGTTCCTCATTTTGCTGCTGATGCGCTTTGCAGCACCTGTTTGCTTTCGGTGTTGTAGCGCTGAAGGAGTTGTGGAGGCCAAAGTATGAAAAATTCATGGCGAGCTGGCTGGTTCAACGCAACGCTGTAATCTTTGCTCACCAAGTGTCTAAACTGCTGCTTGCCAGAGGTTGGGGGGGACAGGACTGCGTGCTCTTTGCGTTCAGTATCGGTCATTGCTGGAAGCAGCGTGCGAGGCTGGACAGACCTTCACGCAATAATTCCAGCTGGAAGGGACCTCAGAGGTCACCTCATCAAACCTCCCGCTGAAAGCAGGGTCAGGGATGAGGCAGAACTGGATTACTCACTTCACCCATCTTCACGCAGCCTGTGCTTGAAGAGCTCCAAGGACAGAGAGCGCACAAGCGCTGCAGCCCCCGCCATCCTTGATGCTGCTCTGCTGAGCTCGCTCCACTTCATCAGTGTTTTTCTTATGCTGTGGGGTGTGGAACTGGGTACGGTATTTTGGGTGCTGTCTAGGGGGTGTTGGGTAGAGGGGGGGGAATCACCTCTGTCTGTCTGCTGGGTGTGCTGCTGTCTGTCCAGCCCAGGGTGCTGTCAGCTGGGTTTGCTGCCCGGGCACACAGCTGGGTCCTGTTTTCGTGCAAGGTTGTGTTCGGTTCTTGGGTGTATGGACCTGAGAGCATCATTCTAGATAACGATACACAGAGACTGTATTTAAAAAAAGAAATCCTCAGTAATAAGAGAACAAACCTGACTAAAACTGGAAGACGTGGCAGGGAAGAGTGTCAGGTTTGGATAAGGATGCCAAAAATTCCTTCTCCCCCGTGTCGGTGTTTGGATTCCTGCTGTTGCAGCAGGTGTCCCCGCAGGGAGGGCGTGCTGCAGCCGGGTGCAGCGGGGCACGGTGCCTGTTACCTCGCCGATGCTGCTGTACCCGGGGTTCGGATCGTTCACATACAGTCCAGCAGCACAGCGTACGGACAGGCAGGTGCAGAATAGCAGCTCCCGGCTCTGTTCAGCACGTCTAATGCAATGTTTAGCTAGCAGGCAGGAGAGCAAGCAGGCTCGTGCGTTTGCAGTGTGCTAAAGATGCGGGTGCGATGGGGCCAGGAGCTGCTCTGGTCTTTGTGCAGCTCTCGGGGGACTGGTTAACGCGTGGTGATGGCCGGGCTCTGCCCCTGCGATGGCGCTGATGGGAGATGTGCTCGCGCAGGCTTCCTCGGGGCGATGCAAACATAATTGTTTCTCGCTGGACGCCGTGTCTGACAATTGGTTCTGATCACAGATCTTGTGTTTGTCTCTGAAGCCAACCAGTGGTGTGTTTATTTTTTCCAAAGCAGCAAATAGATTTGAAACTGCGTTTCGTTTTGTAAAACATCCACAGGAACGGCAGAGCTGGCTGGCTGCGGAGGCTGTGCTTTGGGAGGGCCAGCTAGTCCTGAGCTTTCCAGGTTTTACTGGGTTTGCATATTGAAAACTGGCGTATGGATGGATGCAGCAAGGTCACAGCAGTCAACGAGGCTGGGGAGAGGAGGTGTGCCCCAGATCGCTCCCTGGCAGCTGGAGAAATGGATGTTGTTTTAGAAATTCTCTTGCTGAGACTCTGTTTCTTTTCCGTTTCTGTTTCAATCAATAAGGTCTTTGAGGATCGCATTACCCCACTGCAACAATCACGTTCAGGTTTTTCATGAGGCTTGGGATTATCAGGCTTGTTTGGTTTCTTTGCTGAGAAAATTAATAGCTGTTGATTTTCAGGGCGGCTGGAAATAATGTGTTTTCTGCTTTGCTTGTACAATTGGAATTTCACGGCTCTGAGCCCCAGGTTTTGTCTTTGTTCAGGTAGAGGTGCTGCAAGGAACTTTTGTGAGATGAGCTACGACACCAGAATTTTTTTTTCCTCCCCTTTCTCCCTCATTGGATTCCTCAAGCAAAGCTCTTTGGCTTTCGAGCATGTAGAGATAAAGCAGAGCAAGAACAATTTAGGACTGGGTGAAGCTCGGTGCCCGCTGCTGTGAGTGGGAAGTTATTTAAAGCTATTTTCTCACTTGTCTTTTTGAAGGTCAAGCCAAACAGCCATGTGTGGGGGGGGGACCACGTGTGTTCTTGCTGGGAAGCACGACTCTGGTTTCAGGAGGACAGTCAGCATCTCCTCTCTCATTTCTTTTTATTTTTTTTCATCTCCTTTGGCTCAGCCTGCAGGCTGTGGGGTTGGGCAGAGCATCAGCCCTCGCCGCGCTGCAGAGGGTTATCTGTTAGCGGCAGCTGCTGGCACGGGGACCACGGGAGGGCTGAGCCGCGCCGGGATTCATTTTATCCCTGTTTGGTGTGTGGAAGGAAGAGGGGGTGGCATGTGAGAGCATCACCCGGCATGGGGCGTCGGGGACTGTTCATTGGGTTTGCAGCAGGATATTCCCAGTTGCAGCTCAGATGGAAATGAGGTTGAAGGGAATTTTCGCCGGCTGTTCTGCAGGTCGAGGACCTGCTGCTCGTATCTCGTGGTAAATTCAGTCTGTGGTTGGAAACAGGAAGAATAGGCTTGGAGGATGAAACCGTGCTGCTTCTGCCCAGAAAGGGACAAATGACGTACAGCACATACTGCATGTGGGGATGCTGCCAGCAAGGGACAGTGGGTAGTTCCCGTGTGCATCCTCTGCACTCCCCTATCAGATGTGGTTGGTAAAGCAGCGTGGGGTGGAAGACGGATACGGACCTCGGGTGGGGAGGGTTTGTGGCGGGTGTTCTGGTCTGTGAACCGTGGAGAAGGAGCTTATCTTGGCGTTGTGAGTGGACGTGCCGCTGCAGGTGCAGCTCCTCCATCAAGCCGTTGTGGTCCATCCAAACCGCTTCTGGCCACTGATGACAAAATGATTTGTGATACCTTTGTACATGAAAAAAGTGTGTCCGGGTAAAGCCACGGCACTACACGTGAATGTTTCTGGATCCTGGGCGTACAGGGGAACTCTGCGTGGTCGGGGGTGTCTTTGTGGAGAACCCAGAGGCCGTGGGACCTTCCCACGCGGTGTCTGCGGTGGAGGTGGTTGGTACCCAGGGGAACGGGATGAAGTGAAGGTGTGCGTTTCCATTCCTCTGCCTTCAGCCCAGACCCCATCCCCGTTCCCCGAGAACTCATCCTGCTCTTGCCTTCGCAGCCGTCGGTCTGTCCAGCTGCCCGGAGCCCCCCGTTCCTGGGAACGGTCTGAAGGTCGGCGAGCGCTATTTAGTGAACGACGTCGTCTCCTTCCAGTGTGAACCAGGCTACGCGCTTCAGGTACCGAACGTTTTCCACCAAAAAAAGATGAGAACAAACCCCCGGGATACAGAGAGAGCCTCAGAACCCTGTGTCTTGCTTTCCTCTCCTCCAGGGCCACTCTCACATTTCCTGCATGCCAGGCACTGTCCGCCGCTGGAATTACCCACCTCCGCTTTGCATCGGTACGGCTCTTCTTCTTTCATGCCTAGTGGATATTAATAGCACTTTCTGGGGGGGGGGAAAGAAAAAGGTGAAGGTCTGAGAGAAAGGCAGGTTTGTTCTGGAAGTAAGATAGAGTGTGCAAAAAATCTTCGTTTGTTGCAGGGGAAATTTCCATGGAGAAGTCCCTGCGGGCTGCCCAGGATGCTTTATTTTGGATGTTTAAAATGTGGCTACAGTATAAAATGTAAAATACAAAATGGTTTATTCAACAAAAATCCATTCAGAGGGAAAGCCTAAAAATGTTTTATACTGAAAGCAGGTTGGGTTTTTCGCATCTTCAAGCAAAGATCGTAAGACTGGGGTTTGTTTTTTCTGGAACACATCTTGACGTCGGTAAAACTGCAGCTTTTGCTGGAGCCTGTTTACATCCCAGGACCTCCACAAACTGCACACTTGGTGCCTTGCTGTCCCCAGGCTGGTGTCTGGAGGGTCCTGTGTGACCAGCATGAGCCAGGTCCCTTGTTGAGGCAGGTTTTTGTCGGTGGCACCCTCCGAGGAGCAGGGCTGAGGGTGCTGAGAGCTCCAGGACGGCGGAGGGAAGGAGCGGGCAGTTGGTTTCTGCTGTGAAAGAAGTGTGAGCCTTGGGAGAAGAGTCACAGAGGTGAAGGGAATTTGCTGGAGTTTTTGGATTATTTTTCGGTATTTGGCACATCTAGATGTTTAATATTCATATTGCACATTTTTACAGCTTTGAGAGAGACATTTATGCATTTAATAGCTTTAGTTAACAGTTATTTCAGGCTCCTGCTGTTCTAGCTTACATCATTTTGCTTTAAAGCAATTATAAGAGCTAACAGTCCTTTTATCCAGTGATCTGCAGGCCAGGAATAAATGCAGAGACATTTACAGCAGAGTGACTGAGCTAAAGGACTCACCCATGGGAGCTGGTCTGGAAGAGATCAGAAGCCCTTCAGCTCAGCCTTAGAGTTGGGGGATCCCAGCCTGGGGGAGGATTTCAGTATCAGCATCTGGCTGGTAACTAGCTGAGCAACTACAAATTCCAAGTTTTCTTTTTAAGCAGCTTTACTACCAGCTCAGCAGGAATTTGCCAGGTTGGGCTGTGCCTGCCGGGCGCTGTCACACCCGCGCGGTTTGATTCAGATGGATTTTGCACAGTCGTGACCAAGTGCCGGGGTACAAACGCCCATCCACCCGTCCGTTCGCATCCCACTTGGCTGCAAAAGGTCATCCAGCTTCAGGAGGCACAAACCCATCTCTGCAGCCAAGTGCAGATCAGGAGGAGTGACCGTTGCCTTTGGCGGGGATGCTGTTCGTCCCGAGGCTCGCTGTCCCGTGCCAGCCCTGCACTGGTGTCCTGTCCGGGGCACCGCGGGCTGCCGGCCGCACTGAACCCAGCCTTTGGCTGTTCCCGGAGAACAGCTTGCTTCCCTGGCCGAGCGTGCTGATTTTCTTTTGGTCTACTTCATCCAGATGCTTGGCTTCTGAATAATTTAGAAGTAGTTCTATTAAAGAGCCATTAGAGGAAAAAGAAAGAGGAATCTTCTGGGAGAAACCTTGTTAGTAGCAAGTAAGCACATAATGAGATATCGGACGAGGAGAATCTGTCGGAAGGAGTTAGGAGAGCACCTGGGTCGTTCTGCTGGATGGTATTACCCTAACGAGGTAGAGGTCACCCAGATAAGTGTGAGGAGATGCTCTCTGGATTGAAATTTCATGTGATGTCTTTTGTAAACTTATTTTCTGCTGTCATCTCTGGGTCGCCTCTTGGTAGGGAATGTGCTTCAGCCAGTGTGCAAACAGACTGTCCGGTATTTATCGGTAATTGCCCAGAGATCGGCAAGTGTGGCAGGCAGGGTAGACCAGTTAACCAGAAAAAGAGGTGGTGCTAACTGGAGTCAAAATAGGATCAGTCTGGTTCTTCACAGTCATTTTTTTTAGGTGGTTAAAAATTCAAAGAAGTGCTGTGTGCGTGATGTGCGCTGTAACAATGTCTGCGGACAGAACAGAGCGTCCGTCTCTCCTCTGGCGGCTCAGAGCTGTCTCACCCACTGGATCGCTACAGCTGGAGCTCTGGGTCCAGGCTTTTCCCTCCGGAGGGCAGAGAAGGGCACGTGTATTGGTAATGCGGCCACGCAGTGCCTGGCGAACTTTGTGCCGGTTCCATAGCAGGCTTTCTGTTTTCTCTGCCTACTTTTTAACTTCTCTAATTCCCACGCGGCTGGCTGGCCATGGCCATCGTCCCGAGAGACCCGCGGGTGATCCTGACCGGTAACACTGTTGATTTTACAGCCCAGTGTGGAGGAACGGCGGAAGAGATGGAAGGTGTGCTCCTGAGCCCAGGGTTCCCAGGAAACTATCCGAGCAACCTGGACTGCACGTGGAGGATACTGCTGCCGGTGGGGTTCGGTAAGGCGGCTGCGTTTGGTTTGATGCTGTCCCCAAAAGGACGATAAGATGATACTGGTCCTGGTCAGCCAGTGTTGGATGCATTTCTTGCGGAGATGAGTTACAGAAACTCTGTTGTTTGGCCTCTTGATCACACTTTCCATTCAAGGTGCATTTATGTGGTGCTGTGCAATGATAAATATTTTTAAAGGGTGATTACAGTCACCGTGGAGTGTAGCAGGTTGGTAGAGAGCTGCGGGCACGCCTCTGAATGGGCTGTAACGTCTTGTAGCGTGCTTGCGTACTTCCCCATCTTGAACTCCTCGGGTTTGGAGTGGCCCTAAAACCCCACCGGCTGCATCGCCCTTTGTAAATGGAACGAGCGATCAAAGCTTGTGTTGGATTATACCCTGCCTCTGCTAGAGTTCGTGCAGGCATCAGCACGTTCAAAATTAGGATCTCCCCAACCCTGAGAGAGAAATGAGCACGGCTCCAGCTCAGCTCTTCTCCAGACCAGCCCCACCAGGGAGCCTCCTTGCCAGGAGGTGGAAGCATTGCAGCCTGGAAGAAGTTCTGCCTCACAGGGTTTCCTGAATTAACTCTCCTCCTCCTGGTGTAGCTGGGGAAATGAAACGCCAGCTGGGTCCTGGCGTCCGAGCTGGGTGCCCTCACTTTGGCGAGGGATGCTCCCTGTAGCTCTGGGCTCCCTGATTGCTCTGGCGCCAGGCGGATGGAGGGGAGCGCACAGGAACCCCAGCAGCACGAGCCTGTGGCTTTAATAGCTGAGCTGGTCTGAAACTGGCAGGACCCACAAACCTACAGGCACCCTCTGCCTCTGGCACGGTGAATGTGCTCCTGCTGGTTGGCCAGGTTATACTGGGTGTCACTGGGCGAGCGACGCGGATGGCTGAGGGTTCGGTGTAGCTTTGGCAGCAGGCTGTCAGACTAACGTTCCTCCTCTCCAGGGGCTCACATCCAGTTCCTGAACTTCTCCACTGAGCCCAACCACGACTTTGTCGAAATCCGCAACGGGCCGTACGACACCAGTAACGTCATCGGGCGGTTCAGCGGCACCGAAATCCCCGGCTCCCTGCTGTCGACGTCTCACGAAACCACGGTGTACTTCCACAGCGACCACTCCCAGAACAAGCCGGGCTTCAAGCTGGAATACCAAGGTGAGGAGGCCACCGGACTGGCAGCGGGGGGACAATCCTGTCCCCGGGCGCTGATGGTGAGAGCAGCAGGGAGATAAGGTTGGCATCACGGTTGGTGCTGTTCTGTTGAATTAATTCCACGAGGACTTAATCCAAATGAGCGGAAAGGTGTTACATCAAGGCCGTGCTTAATCCTAATAACGGGGATCTGTTCACCCAGACTCATGCCTGCGGCGAATAACAAATGTTCCTCGAGTGCTTTGTGACAGTGAAATGCCTTTGAATTAATTCCAGCCAGATTCACTTACGTCTTGGCTCTGTCGGCTGCCATGTGCAAAGAGAAGAGTCCTCAGCAGCCCGGAGTTTGCTCTGGAGTTTTGCATCCTGAGCTGCAGCCTGGCCTCGTGCTGGGGCAGGCCAGTGGGGGAACTGGGTAAATAAGCAAATAGACAAAGAATAGAATAATGATGGATATCCATAAACATGGAAACCTGGAGGGAGAGTAGAGAAGTAAGTTATTAAAATCAAAAGATGCCCTCTGTACAGTTTTTGGAGGTGATGGGGGAATGGAGGTGCCTCCTTGATCCTCTGCGTGTCCTTGCAAAATCCTTCAGTCTCCTCTGTCCACCTGTCCCTGGCAGATGGGAACACGCAGGGGCAAAGGATGCCCGGGGTGGGTCGCGTGCTTCCTCCTGAGTACGATCAGGATGGGCTTTGCTGAGCAGCAGCTGCGAGCCGAGCGGTCCAGCTCCTGCCTGGGAGAGAGAGATCCGAGAAGTGGGGAAGATGGAGCGTGTGTCTCCAGCCGCGTGGTACAGCCGAGGACTGACAAAGGGCTGACTCCCCAGAAATAGCAATAAAAGCCGCTACTCATACTTAATTGAAAACATTAATTTTGTCTTGGCTGTCCTGTTCATGCACCGTATAATTCATGCGCTACCGCACAATTTAGGAAGGAGTGTGCTCTGTGAGGCAGCCTGGGTAATCTCACGGTAATTGCTATGCAAATGAGCTCCAGCCAGCCTGACCAGTAATTTATAATACCGGGTGGAGCCCGTTAACCCCGTCACTCGCATTCGTCACCGGGGTTGGCCACATTTTGGTGGAAAACAAGGCAGATTTCCCAATTAGAAGTGAAGCACGGGGTGACCCTGAGCACAGGCTCCGGCGGCCGGACAGACCCCAGCGCCCGGGGCTCAGGCTGCCGAAAGCAGCAGCAGGGTTTTCCCTCAGCCTCCCTGCAGGATGTGTGCGTGCTTCCTTAAAGCTTCTCTCCTCCGACTAACTCATTGGATGAGGAGGAAGTAGCCCAGCACCATGGTGGGTGTACTGCTGTGAAGTATGAGACATTCCTCCTTATTTTTATATTTTTTTTCCAGCCTACGAGCTGCAGGAGTGCCCCGACCCTGAACCTTTTGCTAACGGTGTTGTCAGAGGAGCCGGTTACAACGTTGGCCAGTCCATCTCCTTTGAGTGCCTGCCTGGCTACCAGCTGATCGGCCACCCCGTCCTGACCTGCCAGCACGGCACCAACAGGAACTGGGACCACCCGCTGCCCAGGTGTGAAGGTATGGCTTTGGGGTCACCCTGAGAGCACCCCGACGGGGCGTTTCTGGGCAGGGAAAAGGTTCCAGCTCTCTGTTCTTGGCCTTCTTTTGAATCATAGTTTTTTTAATTTGGCTGAAAGTTTCTCTGGAAACAAAAGCATCCCTGCAGGCGGGTGGGGAATGTGGGCTTTGAGTGCAGCCTCGACCCCTGAGGTGCTGAAGCGTGTTCTCGGTGAGCTGATGTTCGACATACTTCAGCCTGGTCAAAGCACGTTTTGAGCAGTTCACAACCAAGGCGCATCCTTTGAGGCGCTGTGTTTGGATCCCATGCTGTGGGTGAGGACTGTCAGGCTCTCTGCCGATGCCGGTGGAGCTGTGCTTTGGGAATGAAGCAGCCCAGGGTGATTGTGATGGTCATTCTTGTCTGCTTTATTTCTTCAGCAATGTTGACCTTCTGTCAGTAAATAAAAACAGTCGCAGGTAAAAGACCCTTGCAGCTCTGGGAGCTCGTAGCGTGGGAAGATTGTGTCCCTGAGGAATGTGGCACTGGTGGCATCTCCAGAATGACCCCGATGGAGTTCTTTAGTGACCCTGCCTGGCCTCCTTTCTGAAGCCCGTGTACGCTGGGGGGACCCTGCAGGCTGAAGGGATGGATCCGTGTTGCAGGCATTAAAGCTCAGATGTCCAGATTCTCTTTCCAAACCCCAGCAGGGCTGTTCCAGCCTTTCATCCTTTGTGCCAGCAGACAGAGTTCTGGGTGGGTTACTTTAGAAGGTGTTCACGTGAACCCGTAAGAAGTTCAAGGCTGCGTCTCGAAGATTTCCCACCACCCTTCCCAGGAGCACCGACCTTTATCCCAACCTCGTCACAGCACTTGGTCCGCGAGAACTGTGCGCTGGGAAAAGAGAGGGAGGGGTGGTATTTTTCCTCTAAGTCCTTGAACCCCAGAGAACACGAAGCATAAAGAACCAAATCCTCAGCTGGTCTTTCACTGACCTCAGCGGCGCAGCAGGGATGTGTGTTAGCTGAGAAGCTGCCCAGTGCTCGGCTGGTGCTGCTGGTGGCAGCAGGATTGTGCCCTTATCTACCGCAGGCATCAGCTCTGCCAGCTACAGCCATCCAATTCCTTCCTTCTTTATTGCGTTTTTTAAGTGCCTTTCTTGCTTTGCAGCAGTTCCGACAGCAGAGAGGGGTGAGGGGTTAGGTACATTTTGGACCATTTGCCTTTTTTTTCCCTCTGTGTGCACATCTGGTGGGCTGTTAGTGCTGTTAAAGTGCATGCAGAACTTTCCTCTCCCAGCTGTTTCCTCAAATGGTCTGTTTTTGCATAGCAGCAAGCAGCGAGGGCTCGCTGCCTTAGGCTAACCACCTCACCTTTCCCGTGCAGGTCACAGCTGAAAGCCCTTTTAATTAAAAGAGAAGCTGTAATTCGGAAATAAATGCACAGAGCTCGAGGTTTCCAGCACCACTCCAGGGAGTTTTTCCAGGGATCAGCAGCAGGCTGCCTCCTGCTTTGCAGGGCAGAAAGGAGCTTGGCCCCCAAGGTTCCTCGGGTGTTTGTTTCCAAAAATGAGCATATGGAGTTAGAGCAGTACACATGCTTCTCTCAGCTTGGCAGCCCACGTGAGGAAGCAGAGCAGAAGCAGGCAGGGGGGATGTGGGGGCTCTAACCTCACATCTGGCACATCACGCCAGGGTTAGGGTGGTAGGAGCCCATGGAGCTGCTCCTGCACGGAAAAGAGCGAGTGTTCAGCGCTGAGCCTGCGTCACCGGGTTGTGTTGGGAGGGAGGGTGTGTTAGCCTAGCCAAGGACGGGGCTGATACAGCCATGTGGCTCCTAGAGCAGAGCTGCCTCAGGCAGATGACTGCACTGACCCCGTGCTTTCGGCAGTTGCAGGTTGCCGGTAGCACACTGCAGATGTTATCATCGTTTCGGCTGAACCTCTGTGCCAGGGAGGTCCAGAAGAAGATGCTTGTACATGGGACTGTGAGACCCATGGCCCTCCGCACTGCCTTTACAAGGATGCCGTTGTTCTCTCTCCCTTTTTGCCGCCTGTTCCTAATTGCCTCTCTCTAGTTTGCAAGTTCATTTGGACCTGGAAGATACCTCGTGCAATAGACCTGTCATCTTGATGAATGAATTGGATGCTGCTGTCAAACCAATCATCATTTCCCCCCTGCTCAGATGTGCTCTGTGCAAAGCCAGCTGCTCATGGTTCTGGTCCAGGCCGTGCTGTCTGAACACGCCGATAGATTTGCCCGCTGGAGTGATCTCGTCAGGAGCTGCATTTTCCGTGCATGGGTGCAGACAGCTGGTGGAGCCCAAAGACTCCTACTAGGGCATCAGATAGTTTATTTGCACACCTGGCTGTCACATCTGTACAAAGCACCCTGGCAGTCTCCTTTCTGAAGCACTTAATACATTTATTGTAATGGAATTAAGTTGGAAATGTTAGATGTAGTGTGTGACAGATGAGAGTTATTTGAGGCAAGGTTTTGGGGCCAGATCCTTCAGAATTACTATCTTTCTGTCCAAAAAAAAAAAAAAAAAAATTAAAGAAAAATAGGAAATAGAGGATCTTAGAGTTATTGTTTGGGGGGATATTTCTTCATTGTGTTTGTGTTTCTGTGTGACTGCCTGCAGTGCCTTGTGGGGGAAACGTCACCGTCCAGAATGGAACCGTTTACTCTCCTGGCTTCCCCAACCAGTACCCCAACTCCCAGGACTGCACTTGGCTTCTGACGGTGCCGGTGGGATACGGGATCCATCTCAACTTCACTCTGCTGCAAACGGAGCCCTACAACGACTTCATCACTGTCTGGTGGGTGCAGCAGAGGGGTGAGGACTGAGTTGGTGTCAAGGCTCCACTGCAGGAAGATGCTCTTGCTGATAAATGGAGCACCCGTTGCCACGGTGTGTGGATGGTGCTGTGTGTGAGAGCAGGAGGATGTATCCTCTGGGGACACTGCGATGAGGATTTGGAATTGTTTAAACTCCAGGTGCTAGGTCCTGTAGATGGAGGACCATGGGGCTAGCGGATGGACAGGATGGTTGCCTCCAAACACAATGTTCCGTTCCTGAAAAGTGTGGACAAGGACTGCAGGGTCAGCGAAGGGAATGATCACTGGGGGAGCAGGCTGCTCACACCGAGTGATGGAAATGTCATCCTTTGGGTCTAGAGGGGACTCTGTCCTTAGCTTTCATGGGGTTTTTATCTCAGTGTTGTGCAGCTCACAAGGAGCCATCCTGCACTTGGCCGTGTAGCAGTGCCTGTAAGATCTTACTGGTCTGTCTTGCCATTAATTTCTGCCATCATCAGCAGATAAAATGAAGCACATCAGACCGCTGCAGTGTCTGACATTAGCGGTCCCTGTCCCTCTGGTTTGCCACGATTACCCTGAGGAGGGGCTGAGCTGCCAGTGGGGATGCTGAGCTGCCGGCAGGGATGCTGAGCTGCTGGCGGGATGCAGACCGACATCCCAGCCACGGCCGGAGGGTGTTGGGCAGCAGAGCCCTGCTCGTCCCGCTGGATGCTTTCATCAGCCTGTCCCTTCATCCCCGAAATGCTCTGCTGAATGGAATAAGGAAACGTCTCTTGGGAAGCCTCAGGGGCTTTACAGAGGAGACTTTATGAATGGTAAACGGGATCTTTATCTCAAGCTGAATTTAGTTGAAATGAATCTTGTTTGGACTCGCATAATAGGAGTTGCCTTTCACTTCTGGTTTCTCTGACAGACGTTTTCTGGGGCTCATTTTTAATCCCTTTGTGCTTTATCTGTGGCTACCTGTCCACGGATAGAGGCGGAATGAAGAAAAAAAAAAACTTTGGTAAATCATTTACGTTTACCAACGTCCTCATTTGGTTTTTGTTCTGCAATCGGAGATGCTCAGCCCTGCGATCCCGGCTCATCTCCCAGGCTGCCCCGGCAATGCTGGGGTGGCGCTGGGCACCAGAACTGGCTGGGACCCCAGCTGCCTTCTGAGTAGCAGCAACTGAGAACGGTGACCTCTGCAATTAGTGGAGTGGCACTGGTTTCTTCACCCCAGGAGCCATCCAGGCTGGGATCTTCCTGTCCCGTTTGGAGAAGGGAAGGGAAATGGTGCGTTACCCGCTCCAGGCTGCCAGGGGAGCTCACACAGCGGCACTGGCTAAAGGGCTTGTGGCCAAGTTCTTGAGCTTGTAGCCCTCAGGATATCTCAGTGTCTGCTGTGCCAACAGGGAGTGAAACTCCTTTGGAAAACTGGTCCTAATTGTTCAAGTTCAGAGGTTAAAAATGAAGTTCATGTTGTAATTGTCTACTGGGCGAGCGCTGCCCTGCCAGAAGAGATTCTCCTGGTTCTAATGGGGTGGGGAGGGGGGCTGAGGGTCCGGGCCAGCTGCCCAGGGAGCTGCTGGGACTGAGATACAGCCGTGGAAAAGGGACAAGGAAGGGAGAGCATGGGGGAGTCCTGAGCACGCAGCGTGGGAGGTTGGTTGTTGCCTAGAATTAAAGACATTTAATAATGCTCTTTCCTTGTGTTCCTGACATCTGATTTTAGGGATGGTCCGCAGCAAACAGCCCCGCAGCTCGGTGTGTTCACTGGCAACTCTGCTAAGAAATCAGCCCAGAGCTCTTCCAATCAGGTCCTGATGAAATTCCACAGCGATGCAGCCAACGGAGGGATTTTTGCCATTTATTTCTACGGTCTGTATCGCTTACTGAGCACCGCGTCCTTTATACCCGCCCGCGGGGTGGATGGGTCGTGGGTGGTTGTGGGGAGGGATAGTTCTGGGGAAGAGATGTGCAGATATTCACTGATACCCGCAGCCTTCTGCAAGGGGCCAGTTTTACAGGTCTGAGGTTTTACAGGTCTGAGGTTGAAGGTCTCATTCAGTCAGGGGCTGGCGAGCGGTCACAGGGTCTGTGCAGATGTGGAAATCCATTGGTGATGTTGGGATAATTCAAGCACGCACCAAGTGCCTGCAAACTATCAGCCGTGCCAGCCCCGCGCCTCTCTCAAGGTGATGCCTGTAAACATCCTCCTCTCCGCAGCAGATAGAATCGTAGAATCATAGAATGGTTTGGGTTGCAAGGGACCTTAAAGATCATCAAGTTCCAATCCCCCTGCCATGGGCAGGGACACCCTCCACTAGCCCAGGTTGCTCAAAGCCTCATCCAGCCTGGCCTTGAACCCCTCCAGGGATGGGGCATCCACAACCTCCCTGGGCAACCTGTTCCAGTGTCTCACCACCCTCATAGTGAAAAATTTCTTCCTAATGTCTAGTCTAAATTTACCCTCTTTTAGCTTATACCCGTTACCCCTTGTCCTCTCACTGCACTCCCTGATGCAGAGTGCCTCCCCATCGCTCCTGTAGCCCCCTTCAGGTACTGGAAGGCTGCTGTTAAGTCTCCTCAGAGCCTTCTTTTCTCCAGATCCCGTTATGGGTAGCTCGGCTTGTTTACCTCGAGCTCCTTCCCTGCAGCGTTGGCTGGACGTGGCACCGTCCTTCCATCACGGTGCTAAGCCAGTTGGGTCATCTCGGTGTCCTGTTTGAAATGGCAACTGCGTTCCAGCCCAGAGGTGGCTTCATTTCTCTGGGGAGGAGAAGGATTCCTGTAAATCCCCGAATTACTGGGGGATGCTTTGGAGCGAGCGCAGCTCACGCTAGAGGGATGTTGAGTATTACACTGAAAATGAGAGCGTTTGCTTGCTGCCGCTAAACAAGAGCCCAACTTCAAATTGGATTAGCTAACGAGTTCCCGCGGCAGTACGGGGATTTTGGAAAGTGCAAATGGAGACCTGCCCTTGCTTCGGTAATTTGCTGGCAACAACGTCAACAAAATCTTGCGTGAATTGCCCGATGAATCTGTGCAGAATGCCTCAGCTCACGTTCAGTTCCGAAAGGCGAGTATTACACGGACAGGCTGGATTTGAAGGATGTTTGCGGGGCTTCCGAGGGAATTGGTTTACTGCTGCAAAACACTGCGAGATTTATACTGCTAGACAATGGTGCGTATATAACAGTTATGCAAAAAATTATGGTTTAGGCAGTTTGGCTGAGAAATGAGCAGTGTGTAAACACGGCGGCAGTTCAGCGGATGCTGCCTTTTGTGATGTGAATTAGATGCTATCATCGCTGTGGCTGAGCCCATCAGCATATGTTGTTGTGCTCTAATCTTGACGGCACGTTATACTGAGGGTTTCTGTAGCTGATGGTTTATTTGGGGTATAAAGCCACTCACGGGCATGATGGAGAGGGCTGGAGCTGGTGCTGGTAGGAGTTGGTGTACGCCAGCAGTCATTTATAACCGGTTAACCAGCTGGGCACTGGCAGCTGCCTGGCCTTTTATTAACGTGTCATTTGCTGGCTTATTGCTCCCTTTGTACATGGGACTGCGCTAAAATAAAGCCTCACCCTGAAGATTGAAGTGATGGAGGTGGTTGCCTCCAGGGTGAGATGATTCTCCTTCCGGAGCTCTTGTTCTGTGTGTGGCGCCTTGCACGCGGAGAAAGGGGCAGGACAAAGGGGGGAGCTTTCACGCGGGGCTCAGGGAGTGCAGCCTCTTCAACCTTTGGGGTGTAAAAGCAGGAAATGCAGCTTCCCCGGGATCTGCAGCAATGTTTATTTCCATTTCTGTGTCTGCATGCTGACAGATCTAGGACATAGGAGACGTCCTCCTTCAGCTTTAAATTGTCTTTGCTCCCCCAGTGACGATCAGCAGCGTGTCAGAGAACCGTTACCCTTTAAATACCTGCAGAGAAAGGTTTCCTTAGGGTGGAGGAAGGGAAACAAGAGAGTGACTCACAGGGCTTGAAGATCCGATAGCATCCCCTGGAAAAGGATGATGCTGCACCTGTCATTGAATGGGCTGGTTCAGGTGCCAGTGGGAGAGGGTTTGATGGCCCAGGAGCTGGCGGGGGGTCCCGGTGTGGTTTCAAGGACAGGACTCTGTTTTGTCCTGGTGAGAACAAATGGATGTGCTGTTGCAAGGATCTGTACCGGTGCTGTACCACCCATATGCTGAAGCCATCGTAATCGCACCTGTGTATGGAAATGTGGCCCATTAGGAGAGATTAATGCTGGAAATGCTGGGTTATCTTTCCACCTCAATAGATGCTGTCAAGCACTTCGAAATAGCATTTAATTTAAATTTTTGTTACCCTTTCCTTTTCCCCCCACTGTCGAACATGTTTAAAAGATGGTGAATGTGTTCCCTCCTGGGACAGCTCTGGTGTGTGAAGGGTTCTCCCCGCTGCCTCGTGCTCCTCTCCCATCCCATGGGCTCTCCCAGCTCCTTTCCTTCTCCGCTCTCCGTGTTCCCGTGGTGGATTGCACGGAAGGGGCTGGCTGTCGGCATTGCGGAGCTGCCGCTTTGCTTTGCCCCCACCCCGGGTTGAGTTCAGCTCGCTGTAGCAGCCTGTGTCTGGTTTTCTCTCCACCTTGCACACGGGGGATGCAGAAGCCCATCCCTCACGTTAACCAGCTGGGTTCCCTCCAGCCCCTTCCCTGGGCCTCTGAATGTTCTGGTTCTCACGCAGCTTTTGGGAAAGCGTTATCCTCCCCTGGGGTAGGGAAATTTGGGCAAGGCATCGCCTCCTGTCGATGTGTGTTTAAGCATCCTCCTAAGCCTCGTTAAGGTCGCGGCCAGGACTGCCAGCCTCGCCGTGGCGTGAAGAGTTCGACAGCGTGGAGTTGGGAAGAATTAATATTCAGTGGCAGCTTGAGCTCCAGTATCTTAAATTAAAAGGCTGATATAAATTTCAGAGGAAGTTATGCTTGTCCAGGGTCAGGTGCAAGGGGAGCAAAGACGCAGAGAAGTGCTGAGCAAATAGCAGAAAATGTCTTTCATTAATATTCATTTAGTTCCCAGCACCGTATTTTCAATTGAACCGTGCTCGCGGCTCTCGTGTGTTTATTTTCATAAGCAGCGCAGTGCTCGAGCCTTGTGCACCCACATGCTCGTAAGCGGTGCGTGCGTTTTGCTCGGCGTTGGCTGATCTTGAATTCTTGGTGGAAGGTTTGCTGTGTGCGTTGTATCTGGTCGGGTGCGTGAGCCATAAGGAGTTGTTTCTGCTCTTTGCCTGGGTGCCTTCTTCCCATTTAGCCACGTGGCACCTCTGAAAAAACGCCCAGTTTGGCAATTTGACCTGATTCCGCTGAGATCACCAAGATCTTCTCCCTTCGTATCTCACAAGGTGCTGGTGATGGTGACTTGTCAACGCTCGGTGTTCATCTAAATGGTCTGATGCTGTCTGGGCACCTGCACCTCCCCAGACGGACCGGAATCTGGTTCCTGTGATGTGCAAGGAACTGGAGAGAGCTGCTGTGGGGCACACGTACCTGGGGGCATCTCTGGGGTTCGGAGGAGGACAGGGCTGGTTGGGCTTTGCTCGTGGAGAGGGAGGGTTTGCTCTGACGGCCGTTGTGCTCAGCACCCAGATGTCCACGGCTGCCTTTGCCCCCAGCTTAACATCTGCTGCTCTTCCTTTGCTCTCCTGCAGCCTACCAGCTCTTCCGATGCCAGCCCCCCACCATCGTTCCCAATGCGGAGATCATCACCGAGAATGAAGAATTTAACATCGGTAGGCTCTCCTGGTCCTCCCAGCCCTCATTTCCCCCCTCGCCAGCTGTGGGAATGCCACAGGGACACCCGTGTGTTGTCACCCCATATCGGGGGCTTCAGGAGACGTGTCCCCGCGTGTGGCACGGGAGGTGTGTGTGACCCGGCTCCACACCTGACATCACACGGGGTCGAGTTGATCCGATTGTCCCGAGGTTGTTCCTCTCTGTTCGTACAGGAGCAGCAGTCTGGCTTTTGTGAAAGCCCCGAGCTTGTTCGGAAACGTTCAGAAATCTTTGCCACAATGCCACTTCTCAGGTGTTTCAAACAAACCATTGTGTGAAAGCTTAGCAGCCGTTATTCTTTTTTTTTTTTTTGAGAACCTTTCTCCCTTATTGACTGCACTTTGTGTATTTTTTGCCGTTGCTCGCAGTTACATCCACATTTTAAGCATGTCTGCAACCCGTGAAATAGCTGTGATTTTTTTAAATTTTTTTTTAAAGCAGCTTTTCTAACTGTCTGCTCTCTTTGGGGGCAGTCCCCACCTGAAATAGCTTGCACAAATCACAGCACTCTCAGCGGCGTGACAGCCGTTTATCCCAAGCCAGACTCCAGCGTGCCTTTCTTTTATTTCTGCGCAGCGATGCCAAAGCTGGATGGCAGGGGCAGGGCTGAGGGGTCTCTGCGCCCCGAGGGAACCCCCTTCCCACGGCTCAGCCCTGATGGACGGATCCTTCCCTGGGCTCAGGATGTTTGTCTCTGTCCGTAGGTGACATAGTGCGGTACAGGTGCCTTCCCGGCTTCACCCTGATTGGAAACGAAATCCTCACCTGCAAACTCAGCACCCATCTGCAGTTTGAAGGACCTCCCCCCACGTGTGAAGGTACGGCGGGGGGGGACCCACCCTGGCACCCAGAATTTCCCCCCCGAGATGGCTGCAGAACGGGGGGATTGCTAAGGGAGGGAGCAAACTGGGTGTTTCCTTGTGCAGAATGCATCTTTGGGGTTAATTCTCACCTCTCCAGGGTCCCACTAGTGCAAAACCACCCACTGGGTCCTTGGCAGGAGGGTGGCGAGACATTTCTGCCAGGAAAGGCTGTTCTGCAGCCCCCCTCGCAGCCTGTCCTGGGCGTCTCTGGGTGCGACCAGCAAATGATGGAGACAGATCCCCTGGGTGGCTTATTGCAGCAACTCTGATAAATTCTGGGGGAAATTCTTCCACCCCCATTGACTCTGGGGATTTTATGGGGTCTCTGCACTGTCTTTGGGGGGCTTTACCCCGAATTATACCCCAGGTTCAGGAAAGCCCTTCAAGGTTGTACTTCCCTGAGCAGCGGGCTGGCGCGCCGTGTGTCCGGCTGCATTCGCTGTGTCATCAGAACCGTCACCCAAATGTCCTTACCCTGGTGGCGGGGAGGAATTCAGCGCGGCCAGTTTGCCGGTGATACACCCCCGGCCGGAGGAAGAGCGGGCTGCAGCGGAGCGAGCTCCTCCGGCAAGGAACAGCTTCTCTATTAGTGCCCCAGAACGTGTGACACCGGAGAAAAATGAAAGCCCGAGCACGCTGCGCCGTACGCCTTGCTGCTGCTCAGGAGGGATCCCAGAGATGTTTCCGTGCTGCCGTGTTCCCTTATTTATCCTCTGGATTCCTGCTGGTGCTTTTGTTCACTCCAGCCGTGATTATTTCGTCTCCTTCATTCCCTCCTATCTGAACATTTTTACCATATAATGGGATATTTTTCTGTAGCTTTATTCTCTCTGAAATAGCATGAACTGGAGGAAGGAAAGAGAGGTCATTCAATTATTTACTGATGGTTGTTAGCCTGAGGGTAAAGGGACTGCTTAAATTACATCTGGCCACCAATTTATAGAGGTCAAAAAATCACTGAGGGGATTAAGGATTTGGAAAGAATACGCTGTTCTTTCTGGATAGTTCTGGCTGTTTTCTATTAATACAAGTACAGCGTTTGCACTGGGCTTCAGTGACAATTATGGATAAATAAAGATCCCTTTATTTTCATGCCTTTTGCTCGCTTTGGGTGTTTGCCTCCTCTTCTGGGCTGTTTTTGCTGGCCTTTTTATTTAGCGTTTTTAGGTGGATTTGATATTTCCAGAAGCTGAATGGGGGGGGTAGCGATTAGAGGAGGGCGTTGGAGTTCTCACGTCCTGGTTAACAGCTCTGTGGGTGACCTGCGATAAGCCTGTGGTTCCACTCCTTCTTCCAACCCAAGTCATAAAGTTTCCAGGGGTTCCTGCCCAGTGTTTTGTAACTCGAGAATAGTTGCATTGTTCATTTTGAAAGAGATGTGAAATGAGGTGAGACGGTCCAAAGTTGTTTGTGTTGTTGCTTTTTTGCCCCTTCCTTTAAATGTGGCGATTGCGGGGATTTGTGGGAACACAACGGGCTTCCTTCAGAGCCTCGGTCAGGGTCTGGGGGTTCTCTGCGAGCCCCAAGGGTCACAGTGGGTGTACCCGGTGGGAATTTTGCTCTTTCTTGACCTGGTTCATCAAGGCAGACCTCCTTAGCCGTAGTACCTTGTGTGTCCACCCTTCCTCTGCAAAACAGGAAAATGCATTTTCTCTCGTCTCTCCTCCACGTTCCCTGCAGTGCACTGCCCGATGAACGAGGTCATGACCGACTCCACCGGTGTCATCCTCAGCCAGAGCTTCGTGGGAAGTTACCCCCACTTCCAGACCTGCTCGTGGGTGGTGAAGGTGGAGCCTGGCTACAACATCTCCCTCACCATCGAGTACTTCCTCAGCGAGAAGCAATACGATGAGTTTGAAATCTTCGACGGTAAGAGATCCACCAGTTTGACTTGTGCACGACGGAGGGGAAGGACAGGGACAGCAGCGGTGTCAGTCGTTGGTCCTGTTCCCAGAGCAGCGTGGGGAGGGCTTTCCACCACTGCGCCCATAACCTGCTGGGCTTAAGGAAAGCTCCTCCTACGGCTCCTCGTTGGTTCTCTGGATCAGCGTACATCAATGATTTGATTTTTGGATGGATCTAAAGTATTTTTCCCCAAGGTGGGAGTTAACAAGCTCCTGGGAGAAGTCGTTGCAGAGGGAGCTGGGAAGGGGGGAGGTGGGAAGGGGGCACTGCTCATCCCTGGAGCCTGCAGGCCAGTTTCTCTGAGCTCTCCTGAACTGGGAGGGGATCTGTCGATATTCACAACGATGCAGTTTTGTAACCAGACGCAGAGCACAAGCGCTCTGCCAATGCTCCTGGGGCTGCCCGTGGAGCCGAAGGCATGCTGCCTGGAGCAAAATCCTGATCTTACTGCCATCAACTGGGCTCCGTGTGCCGTTGGTCTCCCTGGAGCCCTGTGCCTGCCCTGGGACTCGTGTTCACAAAAAACCCGGAGCGTGAGCTGCCGTTCCGGGGCTGATGGTGAAATCTCCACGATGTGCCTCTTCCTTCTGCAGAAACACGCCCTGGCACGTAAATCCCACGAATCCATGCAAGCCCTGATTTTCCCCCGTTCCCTCCATCCCCCCAGGTCCCTCTGGCCACAGTCCCCTGCTCCTGTCGCTGAGCGGGAACTACTCTGCCCCGCTGACCGTCACCAGCAGCGGGAACAAGGTCTACCTCCGCTGGTCCTCTGATCATGCCTACAACAGAAAAGGCTTCAAAATCCGCTACTCCGGTAAGCGCACAGCAGAGCCTGGGTGCCTCTGCCAAGAACGCGGCCGTCTCTTCAGGGAGGGTCTCCAGGAAATCGCCGCAGAGGGCGCGAGCCATCTGTGTCGGCACAGGCTGCCAAGGGCTGGGAAGGTTCCCAAAGCCGGGCTGGTTCTGAACTGGTGGGGCTGGGAAAGGCGGGTTTATTTCCAGCAGAAACCTTGAAGCTTTGGCTGGGTTCTCAACCACTCTTAAGAATCAGAACCAGAAGAAATAACCAACCGTAGATGGCTCTGGATGCGTTAAACCCATCCCGTGCCATTCGCGGTGACGATCGCTGCGTTACTAAATGACAGCATCCTTGCAGTGAGGCTGGTGCGGGATGTTGAAAGACTGACATCACAAAATATAAGAACTTGTGTTAGGAGCTGCTAGGTGTGTGTGGCACAGCTTGCACGTGGCTGGTCCTGTTGCAGCGTTCATGGTGAACTGTTGGGAGCTCGTCGTGCCCCTGCTCGGGTGTTCAGCTGCTGCTCTCGCAGGAGCAGGGCCGGGGAGTCTCGGCTGCTCATTCAGCACAAAACCGCTGCTGGATACCGAGTGTTTGCTGAGAGTTCCTTGAAATGAATTACTGTGGTTTGGAACTTAGCAAATCTTAATTAATGGAAGTTTCAGAACTGGGTTGAGGATTTGCCGGTGTGCCATAGATAAGTAATGACTTTACTCAGTAAATGGATTAAGTAATATTTAATTATCAGAAATGACTCTCTGCTTCTAGACCTGAGTGAAATTTGGATAGCAGCCCTGCACGCTTTCCCCCTTGACTCTGTGTTTATCCATCACAAGTTCTCTATTTCTTGGGCAGCCTTAGGGTATGGGAAGCACCGTGGATTCCCGAGAACAGGAAGGGAATTGGTCTTGACCCAGCCCATCCAGTGACTGATTTCTTTCCCTCTGCCCTTCTCTCCAGCTCCCTACTGCAGCCTCCCGCAGCCGCCAGCCCACGGGCTGATTCTCAGCCAGACCGGGCTGACCCCCGGCAGCACCGTCCGCTTTGGCTGCGACACCGGCTACCGCCTGGTCGGGCACAGCACCACCACCTGCGCCCAGCACCCCCAGGGCTACTTCCACTGGAACGAGGCGATCCCGCTGTGCCAAGGTGAGAGCAGGAGAACATATCCTTACAGGGATCCGGGAGCCTTGGGGAGGGCTGGGGAGAACGCGGTAAAAATAAAAACCTGTCGTAATTCTGCTTAATCCCTACTGAGAACAGGCTTGGAGCTGCGGGTGGGCAGCTTATATCCAAGGGGGGTATAAGGAGGGTGCTCCTCTTCTATCCGAGCCTTGGGAATAGATAAGCCAGGAGGGAAGGGGGGAGAAAAAAAAGCATCTGTGCAAAGCCTGCCGCTGTAGAAGTGTTTGGACTCTGGGTAAAGGCACAGCCCAGTCTCAGAAGAAGCTATTGCCTTGGAAGAATCTGGAAAGACTGGCAGGAGCACGGGTCCTGCTGGGTTTTAGTGGCTGGAATTTCCTTTGGTATTTCTGTTGGTGCTGTCTTAGGTCTGCGCGTGTCAGTGTGGGATGAGGGATTCTTTAGGATTCAGATGGTGCCCGGTTTCGGTTGGCTTCATCTAAGATTCAGGCATGGCGCTGTTCTTTCCACATGTCCTCCTAATTAACCGTAATCTTTGTGACGTGTGGTGCTTAGCACGCGGCTCCTTGCAGGCGTGGGATGGAGGGGAGGACAGGGCAGCGTGCCCCCGGGGGGTTTGCTTCTGTGCTATCGCGTCTCCCCTCACTGTTCGCTTCCCGATTGCGCCGCTTTCTCAATCCACCGATCATCCCGCTTCCTTTGTGTTGCTCAAATGCCCATCTTTATTCTGATGGAGCCTTTGGATTAATATTGCATTGACCTCCCTGGAAACTAGCCAGAGGACAGAGGCAGCAGAGGCAGAACCTCCTTGCGGTGGCTGCATTGTTGTCCAGTCCCAGCCGTAGGGAAAAGCAGGATCAGTTAGTGTGGGAGGTACCCGAGAGCCTTGGAAGAAATTCCCTTCCATGCTCCTGAATCGCTTTGTCTGTTTGGACATCGCCCAGGAGAGCACAGCCCTGTCTCCAAAGGGAGGGTTTGTGCAATGGGTGCCTCTGTTTGCAGCTCTCTCCAAAGGTGAGTGGAAAGCAGCAAACCGAGACCCTGCCACCCCGTCCCGTTGGCAAGGGGGAGGTGGGAAACCGGGCACCGGCTCAGGGGGTGGTTTAGGCTCCGGGGAAACGCAGACGGGGGCAAACGCTGGTGCTGGAAGAAGCAGATGAACAGCGCAGCGAGACCGGCAGGAGCGAGGGGCTGTCATGGCAACTGTGCCTCCCGAATCCTTAGCCCAGCGTAAGGAATTTCACTGGTGTACTGCGTCTTTTTTTTAAGAAAAATCATGTAATCGAGAATAGATACAAATGCTGTTAAGTCTTCCCTGCCTTGGCGTGCTGGAATGCCACCTGAGCCTTGTGTTCAGCTCCAAAAATCTACGTTTACTTCAGTAGTGGAGTGTGGGGAGTGGATTTTAACCATGGAGGCGGGGAGGAGATGGAGAGAGGATGAGTGGGGAGGCTGGGTGAGGATGCACTTGGATGCAGGAGCTCCCGAGAGCGATGATTTACAGCAGGAACGGCTCCTTGAGCACCATTCCCAGGGCACCAGGGAGGGAGTCGGAGCCCGAGCATCCCTGGCTCGTCGCTGTCTGGCCTGGAAATGCTGGGGGGGGGCTCCTATGGTGTTGCTGGGCACCCCAGCTCTGTGCCATGGGGAGGAGGGGGTGTGGGAAGAGGATTTCCCGTGGGATCTGTGTGAGAAGCACTCAACCCCCCCCTGTGCTGTGCTGGTTCAGCTGAACGTGTGCCGTGTCGGGAGCTCGATGGGCACAGCTGGTGGGGCTGGTCCATGACAGCTGTAAGCAGAGGAGGAATTTGGGGGCCAGTTCATAGCATTTCAGGTAGGTTCCTGCTCTGATTTCACCTTTGGAGGGGTTTGTCTGTCCCCCCTGACCACACAGGGAGCAGCCTGGTCAGGATCTTGGTGTGGAGCGCGGCGCCGGTCGTGTTGGATCCTGAGGTTGGAATAGCCCCGTTGGGGAAGTCCCCTCTTCTCTCTGTCCATATTTACATCAGGAATCTCAGTACTGGCCCATGGTTATCTAGTGCCCAGAGACGGATGCAGGAGGTGAGGGCAAGGGAGCTGGAGCAGAATCCGTGGCGGAGCAGCTCCCCCCCCTGGCCCCGAGCAGCCGCTGGCCAGCGCTGGCTCCGCTCTTGGTGCCTGCTCCAGCTGCATAAAATCCAACATCCTTTTTTTTTTTTTTTTAACATTGCCCTCAAAGCCAACTGACAACCTTTTGTTTCGGGCTGTGTTCAATTTCACATCCTTTCTGGTGGCCAGGACCACATCGCAGAGGTTTGGGAACTCGTAAGGCGCCATCAGCTGTGTCGGGAGGAGGGAGCTGGGGTGCCTGGAAACACATGGTCTGGTTAACAAATCGCATTTCCCAGAGCTCCTTTCTGCCAGCACATAATCCTCTTCCCCTTCCCCATCCCCTCTGAATAATCTTTACTACGGGCGCCGTCCTAGCTGACATTTGTGGAAGCAGCAGAGCAACAATCCAGCGCTGGCACAATGGGGAGAACACGAGATGATCTAATACGCCTTTTCTGTCTCGGTTGCCTATTTTTAAGCTGCTTTGTTTTTGGAATCCCAGCTGCACATTTGCTTTCACAGCCTCTGTCCCTTTTCCTAGCACATCATCTTCCTGCAGACAGAGTTTTTGTCCCTCTGAACCCCCAGCCGTGCTCCTCTTGCCCTGGACCACGTTCCCTGGGTCCCTCCCGGCCGAATGCTGCTTTGCTTTCCCCTGGAACATCTCCGGGCTTTCACCTCCTCTGTTTCTGGTGGGTTGCGGTGCCCACAAGTCGAGCTGCAGAAATGCTCTTTGGAGCGGATGGCAAGTTCATTGCCCACCCTCCTTCCCCAAAAATCAAACGTCTCTGCTTCATGCAGGGGTCTGTAATTAAAACCCAACTGAGACCGTGTTCTGCTGGAGGATGCTGGCTTTGCAGGGAAGGGAGGATCCCCAGCTGGCTCTCCCTGTGCAGGAGGTGACTTTTTAAAATAATTTTTGGTGTCTTCATGGACTTTTACTTGCCTGCATCTGTCCCAGAAGCTCTGTGTGTTGCAGACTTTTCGACCCGGGCAAGGGTATGCGATGGGAGGACTAACTGATCGAACAGACTGCTGGAGAGGCAGGACTAGGCGGTAGAAAGTCGTCCTTCTCTTGGGCAGAGGAGCGAAGGCAAGTGGCAGCTCAGCCGTGGTGAGCTGGAGCAGAGCTGGCCCTGGTCCCTTCTCACTCCGGTCCCTCTCTGTGCCCCAGTTTCCTGGTGGCCAATGGAGGGGTTGAGCATCAGGCTGCAGGAGAGAACTGAGCAGAGAAAGGAGGAGGCTTTGCGGGGGGCGGTGGGGTGGGAAGGGGTCAGCTCTCTCTTCGGTTGGATGCAATGTGAGAAAGCAGAAATAAGAGAACTGCCGGGTGGAAGTGAAAGGGTAGAACTTTCCAGATCCCCTCTTCTTTTGCCTCGGAATGAAATTGGTATTCAGCGTGGCTGCTTGTCTAGACACCCAGCCTTGTAGAGAGATTCGCCAAGCTCCTTAGCTCAATGAAGTGACATACGTGTGATTATCATTTCAGCCGGGGATATGCCTGGTCGTGCTAATACGAGCCTGCGGAATTACTCACACCTATTAGCAACACCAGCATCTGCAAGGCGCCGTGTCATTGTGCTCCAGGCTGGGGCTCTGGCCGGCTCGTGGAGCATCGTGGACCTCGAGGGGTGGAAAGCCCCAGTGGTGGTGCTGTACGCGGCAGGTTTGGTCTCTGAGCGCTCAGGGGGGTCCATCCCACCAGGAGGTGTCTTTTCTAAGGCTGCTGAGTTTCCAGCCCTCGTTTGTGTGCAGAGGGACGGGGAGGTGAGCGTGCTGCAGTATCAGCGTGTGGCTCAGCAGATGTAGGCTCAGCCTCCGGTTCGTGCATTAGCTGAGCGGGAGCAGCTCGGGCTCCTCCAGGAAGGGATGGATTTCCTTTAGAGCATTTTCAGGTTGCAGACGGTTGTTTGGGTTGGATGTTGGGCTCGCTAGCAGGCTCTGCTCGTCTCGGTGCCCCTGCTCACCCCGTGCCCATCCAGCCAGATGGGCTGTGCATCTCCATCCAGAGCGAGAGGGGCTGCCCCCAGAGCCGAGCCCCGGACGGGGATGGGAACCTGCGGGGTGATTTCAGAGGCAGGGCTGGGGCTGATTTCCCAGCTCTTCTGAATGCTCAGAGAGGAAGAAAAACAGATTTGAGTGACAGATTCCCGGCACTGGTTTTCCCAGCGGTAGGGAAGAGGGTAACAGGGCTTGTCATGTCTTAGGAAACTCGTGCAGTATAAATGGATGATTCTGCTCTGCCTGGGTTTGGCTGTTGCTCGTGTCTCTGTGACCTGCCTGTCCCCTCTCTGCCCTGTCTGGCCGCTCTCCTGGCCGCAGAGCTGAGGCTCTCAGCAGGGCTGGTGCAGAGCATCCTCTCCGAAGCACTGTCACCTTCAGCAGCCCTTTGGCATTGGGTCCGTTTATCAATTTTTTGCCCTGAATTCCCCCCCCCCTTTACCTTCTCAGCCATAATGCTAAATTTAGCCACAACATAATTACACAATTTGCTGCCTTATGTAATCCAGAAGTGCTGTTGGAAAGGGGTTTCAGGTTGTTGCTGCTGCTGTGGGATGTAAATACAAGACGTTGTTGCTATCTAATCCTTTATCTCTGGGTGAGAACTCTTGGATAGTGTGTTGGTGCATCTTGCGTTCCAGATATTAGGGAGAGTAGGAGGAGATTCTCTTCCAGCAGAAATCGGTATTCATTGTTGGCTCTGCTCTTACCACACTGATGGACAGGAGTTGAAAATCTGATCCTCTCGGAAAGTGGGCGTTCATTGCAGCTGCTGGGGCTCGACAAGGCGCTGGAGCTTTTGCAAATAGGAGAGCTTGGGATCTGGGCTTTCGGCTCACTTACCGCAAATCCAGGATAAAATCGGGAACTGATTTCTTGACTGTGTTTTTTTTCCTCCTCCTCCTTCTCAGCTCTCTCCTGTGGAGTTCCCAGAGCCCCAAATAACGGTGTGGTCTTTGGCAAGGAGTACACGGTGGGAACGAAAGCCGTGTACCATTGCAACCAGGGCTACGAGCTGCAGCCCGGGCAGGAGC
>WKFP01014276.1:283493-295565 GCA_011057875.1 Pterocles orientalis
AAAGAGAGAATTACAAGGAAAGCAGCCAGCAACGCCTTCTGCCACCACTAATTCCCTGGTCAATCGCAGAGTCTGATGGTGGGGAGTGGTAAGGTTTGGGATGTTAATAAACCCGTCTTTAGCTTAGTAACGTTGCTCTCATCACAATCCCCTTGTCTCTTGGCCTGCTGCAGCTGTGTTCTGCGGAGATCCCGGGATTCCCGCGCAAGGCAGGAGGGAGGACAGAGGCTTCACGTACCGCTCGTCCGTCTCCTTCTCCTGCTTGGCCCCGCTCGTGCTGGTGGGGTCAGCCCGGAGGTTCTGCCAGTCCGACGGGACGTGGAGCGGGACCCAGCCCAGCTGCATAGGTAAGGGCAGACTCCGTCTTGCATCCACAAGCGAAGAGCTTTGAGTTGTCCCCTTGCTTTTCTATTTGTAGCAAAGTTGGTTTTCTTCTGGGTTTGCAGAAGTTAGCACTTTGTTTCCCTGAAAGCCGGGATGCATAGGGAAGATGCTTTTGGTTTGTGCGTGCTGGCGGGTGGTGAACAGCCCATCTCCTGCTCTCGGGGCTCACTGCCGAGATTCAGCGCCTGTCCCCAGCCTTCCTGCCCCAGTGGTCGTCAATACGTAACGCGTCCGAGGAAGATGATCTGAATTATATCCAGAGTGGCAGAGCAGCATCTCCAAGAAGTACACAAGTGCGGTATACAGGGATCAGATCCTACAAACAGCTTTGCCTCGCGGCAGTGTTGGGATTCAGGCTGAAATCGCCACGCGTTCTTCAGGTGCCCATCTTCCAGAACCCTTTGAACCCTCTGGGAGGTGTATAATGATTAGTCACAGCATTCTTCACCTATTTAAACTCTGGCTACGTTCTTGAACTCCAGGGCTGTCGTGGTGACACACTGTGCGGGCTGTGTGCCGTTATCCTGACTGTGCCTGAACATCACCGCCATCACCTTATGGGGGCAGCTGGGGCAGAAGCAATCCCAAGCTGTTCTCCATGGGTTTCGCTCATTCTAGCTGCCTCTTAAATGCATCACCAGTTGCAGTGATGTAAAAATCCTCATGGCCTGAACATCCACCTTCAAGATCCTGCCATGCTCCAGCTCCCTGCTAACGGAGCTGCCCTGGCCGGGCACTGGAGCATCCCTGGCGCTGGCGTTGGAGATGAGCTTCGTCCTGTGATTGTAAGGAGCAAGGAACCTGCTGCTGCTGAGCTGCCTTTCAGACAAACTTCAGTTTCCTTTGGGATGCTGATATTAAAGTGCTGCATCTCCACCTTAATTCCATTGATGCCCTGCTACTGTCAGCACGCAGGGGAAAAAAAGAAAGTGATAGATGCTGGAAGAGCAGCAGCAGGTATTCCTGCTGAATTGTGTGTATTCATCTTCTGATAGATTGAGACCAAACGAGGCATAAAGAGAGATTATGTATCCGAGGTGCATTAACATTTCCAGCCCCCATCTATCACTACAGAACAGCGAGGTTCCAGGGCTGAGCTGAGCCTGGGAGGATGAAGGTGCTGAGGCAGGGCACAGGAGGGGACAGGGCCACCGCAGCCCTCGGTGGCAGCAGGGGGCACAGCACTGCTGAGCCGGGCGCCTCGCTCGTGGTGTGCAATGGGGAAGGGAAGAGAGCTGTTCCTGACACAAGATTTGTGTTTTCTCCTGGGTGGCAGAGTGCCTCTGGTTAGTTTGTGTTGCAGCAGTCAGGGATTTAAGAAACAAAAAGATCCGTGTGTTTTTCCTTGGTGCTATGTATTCCTTCTGTAGCAAAATATTTCTGTCTGGTTGCAAAGGCGCAGCACAGTGTGGGGTGGGAGAAGGCAGAGCTCTGGCGTGGCTTTGCACCACCGCTCCTCTGAAGCACTGCCTCTGTTCTTCTCTTTTCAGACCCCAGCCTCACGACGTGCGCCGACCCCGGCGTGCCGCTCTTTGGGATGCAGAACAACTCCCAGGGCTACCAGGTAGGGTCACGGCAGCGGGGTGCCCTCGGCTGCGCCCCGATGCTCGCGGTGGTTGGTCCGTGTCCTGGTCCTAACGTGTGTTCCCATGAGCAGGACATCCTGGCGTGCTCCCCTAGACCTCAGAGTGCGTTTGTACGGGATTAGCTAGCAATGCGTTATTTATTATATTAATTGCAGTGCTAATTAATAGGTATTAGTGTAATTAGTGTTCATACTGGGGATATAATTTCCATTCGTTTCCAGACCAAATTTTGTAGGTGGTTTTCTTAATCTCAGCCACCTGTATAGTATGATATCAGTAGAAAAGAGAGAGGGGAAAAAAAAACCAAAACCAACCCAAAGCGATTCCCTGAGGGGCTCCATCTCCAGCCTCGCCGTGTCCCCGCGGGTGCCCGTTCCCTGCTGTGCCGGAGCCGGGCGCGGGGCCGGGATAGTCGGTTCCATGCGGCTACTCCTGCTGGAGAGGATCTTTCCGTTTTGCTGCTAATTAGTTATCTTAATCCTGGCTTTTAATGAATTAATTCTTGTTTTTAATGAATACTGAGACACCGTAAGCCTGACTTGTGTAAGAGTTGCTGGTCTGAGAGCTGCACGCCGCAGCGGAGCCGCCTCCGGTGCTCGTACAGAGGATGGGGGGGTGGCTGGAGCAGTGTCCCGGGGAAACGGTGCCTGTGGCCGTGGCACCCTGGGACCACCGCAGCCAGGCGGGAGTCCCGGCAATTTTATTCCAGCATATTCTGGTTTTAAAGCAAATCCAGTTGCAATAACGGGGCTCACAGGCGAGCAGCAGCATCCTGCCAACCTGTCTGGAGCAGGGAGTGAGCTCTGTTGTACGGTAATCGTTTGGTTGAAACCAAATGGAAAAAAAAAATAGCCTAGAAAAGGTAAGTGTATGTCAAAAACATTGAAAAGCCAGTTTTCAGGCTTTGTGACCCTTTTTGCTATTAACAGTCCAAATAGGCATTTATAACGTAGCGACAGGATGTTTGCAGTTATTTTGAATTTCCCTTCTGTCAGACGTTTCAGCCATTTCTGGTATCTCCTGTGTTTGATGTTGCTTTTGGGTGTATTTAAAGGCAAAGCCGCCTTGCCTCTGTCACTGCAATAGGCAACTCCCTGCACAGGTAAAGGCTGCAGCTTTCCCGGGGCTCTGAGAGCGTGGATCCCATTGCCCTGGGGAGTTCAGTGCTTTCTCTCCTCTGCAACCAGGTGGGAAGCATCATCTTCTTCAAGTGCCAGAAGGGATACCTGCTGCAGGGCTCCACCACCAGGACCTGCCTCCCCAACCTGACCTGGAGCGGCGTGCAGCCCGACTGCGTCCGTAAGTCTTGGAGGAGATTTTATAAAGAGAAACGGGTGCCTTTGGCCATGCTGCTGCTTTGTCTTGGTGCTGTGCTTCACTATGCACATTGCTGGCCCTGGAGAGCTGGTAATGGGGGGGAAAGCTCTGAGAAAATGTGGTCTTGGAAAAAAAAAAAAAGGGAGATCACACAATCGCTTCTCTCCTGACATGACTCCACCAGCAGCCACTTCTGATTTCAGATAAAAATTTTTTACTCAGAGACATAGTTTGAGGTGAGACTTTGTTTTGTGTTTCTGAGACTGTGTGATGGCAGAGATGTGAGGTCGTGCTCCAGGGACCAGGGGTAACATTTAGCCAAGGGGCTCTCCGGCAGAGCCGTGCTTCTTTAATAACACGTTGCTCTTTCTTTTGAGCTGTCCATCATCTTTCCCCTGCTACACCAGGAGGAGTTGAATGTATTTAAATGGTAATATCCATCATGGTCTCTGTATCAGAAATATTAAAAAGCTTTGCCCTTTCCTTTCTGAGGTGGTTTGTTGGTGAGATTTTTCTTTTTTCTGCTAACAAACCCTGTAGGTGCCGGGGCAGCCACCTCTAAAACCCTTCCCGTAGCATCAGGGGAGAGGTGATGGGAGCAGAGCGGGGTGGTGGGAGCGTGGCCCCAGGTTCCCAGGCTGAACGGGAAGGCTGCAGGGATGCAGCTGTGGCTGCACGGGGGGATTTTGCTCCCGGTGCCAGGTGCATGGAAACAGAAGATGGTTTTGGCTTCCCCGTGCCAGCAAGGACTGCTGAGTTACAGCTTTTAGGTTTTGTGTAGAGCTCTCTCCATCCGCAGCGTGGAGCTGGATGCGGTTACCGCTGCTGGGTGTGGAGCTGCCACCTCCGAGCGGGGCAGCTGGGGCTCCCAGACCAGGCGAGCTCAGGTTGGTCTTTCAGCTTTCTGGGGTTTCTGTTTCATCTTCTGTAAAACAAGGATGGAGATAATACCTTGGGAACATCCTGTGGACAGGTAGGTGCCAATTATTAGTAGGACCCTGGTGCTGTGAAGAGAGACCATACGAAAGCAGATCTGTAATGCGCTCCCTGGAATCGCTAGTCCATTGGCGGGGTTTGGATGTCCTGTAAACGCAGTTTTCGGTCTGCCGATAGACCTGGGACACGGTGCTGGGGTCAGAGTTCCAAGGAAGGAGGAAGGTGTCTTTAGCATCATTTGGTTTTGACTTTTTTCCCTTAAAATGAGGGGGATGGCAGAGCCTGATTTTCAGTTCGTGGAAGCTGGAGCAAGTGAAGGATCCCAGGACAGCTTTAGGGAGAAGGAGCAATCCAGCCAGAGAACACAGCGAGCGGTCTCATTAATTCATCCGGCTGGGAAAAATCCAGGCATGGCATTGTCTGTCTCAGCGAGCAGAGAAAACTTCTGCTGAAAACCCTCTTCTAAGGGATTTCTGTCCCCGCTGACATCACGGTGTCGCTCTTCTGCCTTTCCCTGTACGACTGGCTGGTCTCTCATCTCCGTTATCCTTGTGCTTTGCAGCTCACCACTGCAAGCAGCCGGAGACCCCCTCGCACGCCAACGTCGGTGCTCTGGATCTGCCATCCCTGGGCTACACCCTCATCTATTCCTGTCAGAGCGGCTACTACCTCACCGGAGGATCCGAGCATCGAACCTGCAAAGCGGACGGCAGCTGGACGGGAAAACCTCCCATTTGCCTCGGTAAGAGCTCTGAGCAGCACGACCCTGGGTTTGCATTCGCCTGCAGCCAGAGAGAGAGAGCTCTTCGGCCAGCACCAGCACACCGGGAGCCGTGTGTTCGCACGGCTGAGCTGGCCGTAGAGCCCGCAGCGCCGGGGGAGAAGCAGCTGGGGGGTTTCTGCCTGATGGCTTGGGTCTGGAGGCATCTGCGCAACACAGATTGTTCGTTACCTCACCTGCCTTACGCATACCTCAGTCTTAGATCAGGAACACACTATGGGCTGATGTTGAAACAGCTCTCACGGAGCACGGTGGCTCTCTCTGGACCTTGGAGCGGGTGGCAGGGGAGGACAGCGAGTGACAGCTTCGTGCTGTGTTGGTGGCTGGGCAGGAACCCATCCTGTACACAGGCTGTGCAGCCATGTTACCTGTGAGAGCAATGCCAACCGAAGGCTGTCCTCTAGCACCAGCATGGTAAAAGTGTCTCGACAGCGTCAGATGCCGTGATGTTGACCGGCGGTGGTCTGCTCCTCTCTTTCAGCTGATGTCCGCCCCAGCGGGAGGCCGGTTGGCACTGCGCGGGACCCACCACTCGCCAAGGTGTCAGGTACCGTAGTGGGGATCGCTCTTCCGTGGGATGTGGGACCTTTGCAGGTCTTGAAACTGCTGGGCTGGTGACGGCAACCCGAGTGCTCCATCCTGTTCGTGCCTCGCTGGAGAATGGGCAGGAGCCTTAAGGGAGTCGGGTACCAATGTCTGCTGCCCTCCCCAGGGCACGCTGGGGACTGGAGCCCTCTAGGATGTCTTACATTAGACCTTTTTTAAGAAAAAAAACAAAAAAGGATTTTATTAGCTTTTCCTAAGAAATTATTTTGGGAGTTGGTTTGTTTGTAATACTTTAGAGGCATTTTTTGTCAGAACGACAAAATGAAAGTCATCAGCTTGTTTGTTCTCCTCTCTTTGGCTTTGTACTCCGTGATGGTAACACAGAGAGTGGGTGGGATCTGAGATGTTTAAACGCGGATTTGTGAATTTGAAGAAAGAAAGAAACTTGCTCTATTTTGATTTCTGAAAAAATGGAAGTAAGTGGCAATGTTCTTGTTTTCTGCATCCCCAATTGCTGTGGTTTCCAGTGCCTGCTGATGTGTTTGCGAGGAATTCCCTCTGGAAGGGCTCCTATGAGTACATGGGGAAGAAGCAGCCTGCGATGCTGTCTGTCACGAGCTTCGACCCCGTCACCAGTAAAGTCAACGCCACTCTGATAGACCACAGCGGCGTGGAGCTCCAGGTGTCCGGTAAGGGGGCTGCCGTGGCCATTGGCAGGGATTTACCCTGGTCAGAGATGTTCTGGTGGAGCTTTACAGAAGCACCCAGCTTTGAAGTCTCCAATCGTTGATTGGACCAAGACAAACGAGATCACGCACCTGAGTTTGCTTTGACTCTACCTGAAAGGCAGCTCAGCCCAGTCCATCGGCCCTTTGCTTTGTGCAGGAGTGATGGGCTTGTAGCCCAAGACAAACGAGAGTGAAAGCTGTGAGAGCCCCTTGTCCCTGCCCTCCACGGAGCGCCAGGTTGTTACTGGTCCAGCAGCGTCACCTAAACGTAGCCGTTGAGTCTCTTTGCACGTGCAGAATGCCTTTAATATCCCGGGGGTGGACGCAGGATCACGTTTGTGGTGTGTCTCCTGGTGTGTCCCGCCGGTCGGGTTGGTAGGAGTTGGCCATTCCGAGATGATGAGCTGGTTGCGCTCTCAGGCAGAACGTGAATTACTTCAAACCCAAAGAGAGTCGTTGTGATCTAGTGATTAAAAGCTGCTTATTTTTCAGGCGTTTACAAGAAAGATGATGTGCACCTGCTGCTCCAGGTTTACCAGATAACAGGGCCAGTGGAGGTCTTTGTCAACAAATTTAAAAACGACAAATGGGCTCTAGATGGACATGTAAGTGTACGGGCACCGCAGACACCAAGTCCACCCGCGCAGCTCTTCCCATCGCCATCTCAACCCCAGATTTTCTCACTGAAGCCGAGGGAGTAACTCCCGCAGCTGGTGGCAGGATGAGGCTGCTGTCCTCCGGTGACCTGCTGGCTTGAAGGGGACGTAGGGCGTCCTTCCAGCACATGATAACATTGGCGACAGTTGGCTCTTCCCTGCTGCTTTGCAGCTGAATTGTTTTTTTATTGTCCTGTGGTTTTAAATCTGAAGTCCTCCAGATAACACAAAAGGAGAAACCAACACGATTAATTCCATTTTAACACTTTGTTAAATTTCAAGCCAGAAGAGCTAATCTTCCCTTATGGAGTCAACTTCTCACCCCAGTTCCTGTGTCTGGTAACCTCCCATGCCCTTAAGAGATCCCCTGGAGCTTGGAAGAAACACGCGTCTGATGGACCCGTGGCCAGTGGTAGCCCAGAGCCTTTGCTGTCCCTGTTGAACCAGTGACATGTACCATGTAATTTATTGCAAACAAGATTTATTTTTTTCCTTCCTTTGAGATGTGAGAGTCTTAAGTTACTGGGCAATCAGACTTCTTAAAAAATGCCGCAGTTTTCTGGGGAATTGAATCACATGAATGCTCTGGATGAGCTTCAAAGAGGCTGTGATGAGGTGGGTGGTGAAATCCTGGGGAAGCGTTGAGCAAATCTGGTGATCTCCGCTCTCCTGTCGTTGCAGGTCTCATCGGAGTCGTCAAGCGGCACGTTTGTGTACCAGGGCTTCGTGCGTGGCAAAGGCTTCGGGCAGTTTGGCCTTCAGAGGCTGGGTAAAGTTCTCCTGATGCCTTTCCCCTGGTTGCTAAGAGCTGGATCTGGGTGCTAGGGGAGGTTTCAAACAGGGAACGTTTCTCCTGTCCCTGGCTTTAGTTTTCAGCCCAGACCAGATCTTTATAGCTGGTTGTGAACCATCAGGTTCAAACGAACAACATAACAACAAAATTTTCAATTTGGGAACAAAGAGTTGGGAGGCACAGGGAGCACCTGCTTGTTGCTGGATCTCTGACCCGAACACCCAGGTCCCGCTGCTGTCACAGGGAGTGTCTCCATCTCACTTTCAGAAGTCACAGAGGCGCTTTAGAGCTTGGATAGCCCAAGATCTAAGCTCCTAAATCTCCCTTAAAATGTGGCTTGAGCTCTTCGATCTCGAAGGATTTTTGGAATCTGACCCTGGAGCCTTGTCACCTTTGTGGAGAATTAGATGCTCGTTATTGCAGCCTCTGAAAATCTTCCTTAAAGCCTGGCTTTAAGCATCTGAATTTGAGCATTTTAGTAAGATAAATCAATTTACATCTCTCTTTAATTGCAGTTCTAAATAAATGATGGGTGTCTAAGCTGGGCTAGATCTCCAAACCGTTCTTCGTGCAGCTCAGAACCTTTTAATTACCTTTTACACATGTACCCATCTCGTTCCGTTGTTGCAGGTGTAACCTGTAACTCGAGCAAACCCCATTTCCCACTGCGGTGTGTTGAAATGTCTTTACTGCTGCTGTGTTTCAGACATCAGCATGATGGAAAATGATCCCGAATCAATAGGCCACCACTTTGCATCCAACAGCAGTTCGGTGGCAGCTGCCATTCTTGTGCCTTTCATCGCCCTGATTATTGCAGGGTTTGTGCTTTATCTCTACAAACACAGGTGGGTGTCGGCAAGGATGCCAGCGGGTGAAATGAAATCAGGGGGCTGGCAGAAATATTTGTGAGCTTGACTTCAGAGCCCTCCCCGTAGCCCTGGTTTCTCATTTAATTCAGAAGATGACAAAATAATGGAGCAAGCATGCGTGGAGGGGCGAGGGTGTCAGGAGGAGGGAGCGGTGAGGGCTTTTATGGCCATTAAGAAGATTTGTGGCAATGTTAAGTAGGATAAGACACAAGGTAAATTTCATACTCCAGCGTTCATGCTGGCTTTGCATATGTTGTAGATTAGTTGCTTCTCCTGATCGATGCATTGCTGGGGAGATGCTGCTGCACCGCAAAGCATCGTGCAGCCAGCCGCTCCGCGGAGGGCGCGCGTGTAATCTGTAGGAAGATTTTTCTGTAGATCCCTTGTACTTTTATCCCCAGGTGTTTATTCTCATCAAAAGCAGCTTTTTTTTCTTTCGGCTGACTTCTTGTCAGGGCTGTTCAGCAGGAGTAGCTGTGACCTCTCTGGATTTTCTCTCTGCCATCCCGCAGGAGAAGACCAAAAGTCCCATTCAACGGCTACGCGGGCCACGAAAACACCAACGTCCGAGCAACGTTTGAAAATCCGATGTACGACCGAAACCTGCAGCCCACAGACATCATGGCCAACGAGACGGAGTTCACAGTCAGCACTGTGTGCACAGCTGTATAGCACCCGTCCCCCGCGGTGAGTGGGACCTGCCGCCGCTGCCCTGGCGTTGGTCACTGGGTGGAAGCCGTGGTTCAAAGGAGCGGCCAGAGCGGTTCACATCGCTCACATCATCTCTGCCCAGGGCAAAACCCCCACCGGCATCCCCCTCCTGGGTCTCGGGTGGTCACTGGTCACCACCTCCTGGGGACCAGTGGCAAAGCGAATCCAAACAGCCCCGTGGTGGAGACAGGGACCAGGTGAAGGGAAAAATCATAGTCTCTAAGAGAGGTCATCCGCTGCGTGACTCCAGACAGGGCGTTTAGCAGGAGGAGGGTAATACAAGAGGCTTTACTGTCCAGACACAGAGGAATAACTTAATGACATAAACAGGAGTCCCCTGGGGACCCAAAGGGTGCTTCTAGACTGGAACATTCTTGGTTTGAGATGAGGAAGCTGTTGCAGGCGCTCTCAGCATCTCTCAGTGTAATCACAAGCTGTTTTCTTCTCTCTCCCCCTTCCTTTCCCGTTGTCCCAGGTTCCTCCGGGGTCGGTGTCTGGTGGATGGTTGTGTCTCACCTCACTAGTCTCCATCCATTCCCTCCCCATCTCCCTCCTCCCGACCTTGCTGAGGCTGTGGAGAAGCTGCTACACCTCCTTGGACTTTGCGTTGGCTCCCGCGAGGCTGCTGGGTTGTCCTCCGTCGTCCTCAGCCCCCTCCCCATCCCACCGCGGGTGATGAAGCCAACCAAAGGTCTGCTCCTGCACGGCTCCTCTCCCCGCCCGCCGGGGGTCTCAGCCCGACGTCCGGACCCGGGGAAGTGGGGACCTGGGTGTCAAGGTGATGGGGAGGCTTTCACCCCCTGCTCTTGGTTTGTGTTCTGGAGGGAGCGGGGGGGGTGTGGGGTCCCGCTGATGCCCCTCCGCTTTTGGGAAGAGCCTGGGCAGCAAGGAGGCGAAAGCGGGCACCAGGGGCTGACTGGGGTTAGTGGGAAGTACCGGTGTGGGGCAGGAGGAGGACGTGCTTTGTCTTCATTTGGTTTTGTGGGTTATTTCTTTGGTTTTTTTTCTAACCCAGGAAGAGTTTTCAAGTGGGACATTTTCAATGAGAAAAGCAAAGCTTTGCAAGCATTTCTCCTCTTCCCCATATTTAATTTCCTCTTGGTTGTTCTTTGCTTGGGTTTCTTCTGCCCCGTGTCCATTTTGGGCAGCTCTCGGGGCTGGTAAGGAACCAGCCCTCTCCCAGCAGCTGCTGGTTTTCGCTGTGTCCCGACACCCTGACCAGGGATTGCCAACAGACACGAAGGGACAAAAACCCTCTCTAAAATAGAACTCTAACAAATACCGATTTCCCCCCAATAGCATTCAGAAACCTTTGCCCTTTCCATATTGATCCTCCAAATGGCAATGCAATAAGAGTTTTAATTTCTATCCAAAGCTATTCCCTTATTTCCCAGGAGCAGAAAGGTTGCCTTGGCTTTCGTGAGAGCGGATAAGGCGGCTTGACATTTTTCCTCCCTTATAAGCGAACGATGCTCTTGTGATGACACCGTCCTCCTCTAATAAGGAGGGGAGCTGCTCTTGTTGATTCGGGGTTTTAGTCTGTTTGGTTTGATGCAACGGTGCCGGTTTGCCAGGTGGAATACAGCCGGTGTAGAGCAGCGTGTGTCAATGAAGCAGCTTCTTCTTACAGAAGACTTGAAGGGAAAATAGAATTAGAACAAACGGGGGGTGTTTACATCCACGCTTGCGTTGAACCGCTGGCTTTCCCCTGCGTAATGTCAGCTGAGGTTTTGTCTAATGAAAACCACAGGGTAGGTTTTTTTTTCTGTTTTGTTTATTCTTTTACTCTCTGTGTGTGCGTGTGTATATATAAAAATATATATTATTTTTTTTTACTTCTGTCTCTTATTCAGTGCTCTTAGAGCAAGCAGCATTCGACAGCCTAAGTGCTGAACAGCCAGCCTGCCAAAAAATGCCATCCCTGCTCCCCAGAGCGTGCCAGGGTGCTCTGATTTATTCCCCAGAGGTGGGTGCAAGACCACGTGCAAGGCGTGCTCCCAGCTGGTGCCAAACACCCAGACGGGGGGCGATGGTTTCACATCCCCCCCCAGCCCATCAGCTGCGCAGGGAGCTGCCTCCCATCCCGCTGCCGCGCCGAGACCGGGACATCCCCTGGCTCCTTGGCTTGCGTCTGCAAGTAGATGGCTGGTTCCTACCTTCAGGTTTGCTCTTTTTTGACCCCAAGGTCCCTTCCGACCTAAATTATTCTGTGATCGTGCCCTTGGCCAAGCCCACAGCCCATTCCCCTGGCCTTGGTCCAGCCACTGTTTGCAGTCCCTGGTGCTCCGGTGCAAGTGATAGCAGCATCCTGGCTCCTCTGCCGCTACCCAAAACTCAAACACCTCGCCATATCCCCCAGCAGCAGAGCATCAATCTTTCCAGTATGTCACTGAGCTCGAGAAAATCCTCTTGAGTTTCCCCGAGCCCCGGGCAGGCGGGCAGGGATGCGCACAGCAGCAGCAGAGCCCACATCTGCTTTTCTGCCCTTTCTGAATCCCGCTCAGTCAACGCAACAGCCAAGAGAAGCTTGTGTCGAGGTCTGTAAAATGAACCCGAGGTATTTAACACCAAGGTAGGCTCTGCTGAAACAAGTCTTGCTACTTTCAGCCCATTAAGAACTATTTTCTGCTGTTGCCCAAGCAACAAAGGAGGTGGAGGGGGTGTTGTCCCATTTTTTTGCAAGCTGGCTGGGACCCGATACATGACATTCTCCATTCTTGTGCCCAGAGGACTTGCATTATGCTAAAAAAGGAAAAAAAAAAAAA
>WKFP01014276.1:315524-328273 GCA_011057875.1 Pterocles orientalis
TTTTTTTTTTTTTTTTTTTGGTTGGAGGAGCTGGAGAGATGCTGGAAGGGTTGGAGGTAGGCAAGATGCTGACCTTTCATCTGCCACCAGCACCACCTCCTGCCTGCAGGAGTCGATGTCTTTACCTAAGGCTAGACCCAAAGACTAGCTCAGATCAGCCGAGGCAAACTGCCAGAGCGATCCCAGGTGGGTTGAGGCTGCAGATCGCTGCCACTGAGCAAGTCCTCCCCTGAGCTCTGCCCCAGCTTCGCCTCGGCCCGCTTGCCTTCCTCAGTAATTTATGACAGGTGGCAATAGAGCAGAATTATTTAACTGGTGGCTCTCTGTTCCCTTCCACCTTGTATTATCTCTTATTTTCTGGTTCCATGTGTTATTCATAAAGCTTTTCATGTCAGCTTGTTTGCCAGCCAGCTGACGGGGAAGCCTGTGGAGGCAGGGGGGGTTTGTTCTGCATAAAAAGCCGTAAATAATCCGGAAAGTGCCAGGCGGCAGCACATTGCAGGGACTTGTGCTTAACACTGGGAGGCTTCCCGCAGCATCCTCTTATATTCGCAGCCACTGGCAGCTAACTTTGGGGTCTTTCGCACTGCACCAGCTGATTTTCCCCTCTGTTAGTTCTCTCTGCAAATTAAAGGACAGGGAAGGTGATGTTCTAATAGCATCTTAGTGTCTCTTCAATAGCCCCCCTGGGAAAAGTTCATTTCTGATCAGAGGCATCAGCATAGAGGGTGAATAGGCACGGTGCAGGGAGCGGTGAATTCCTTCTGCTGCCATCCAGCTGCATGGAGCACTTAAAAATAGGGAATAATACAAATCCGTTGATATACTGGTGAAAAAGTCCTTCAATTTAGCTCTCGACAAGAAAATGTAATTTGTTTTCAGCAAAGGAAAGCCATTACCCCACTGCAGGAGTCAGGCAGCAAAGCAGCTGCAGGGGGGTTGCTGAGAACCGTCCTTGGTGGGACCGGGACCAGGAGGGGTGGCTGCAGAGGGGTGAGTTTCCCCAGCGATAATCCTGCCACCAGTAACGGCTGTGATGGGAACCAGAGCCCAGTGGGGGTCAGGGGAGGTGAAAATTAATCCTTCTGCCTTCTCTCGTCTCATCCAGAGCATCATCAGATAAATGACATGAGGTCCCCAAAGGCTGCTCCGACCCAGGCAGGGGCTGCCAGCTCTCTGAGCCCCTTGGCCAAGGGGATGATGGATGTGGGACTGTCACTGTCACCGCGGTCCCCAGCCCAGCGATAGGGTGCTGTCACATCAGATGCCAGCGCTGCTAAAGGGGCAGCAGGATGCATTAGTGCTCCGTCTGCCCCCATCGCAGGGAAATTTCCTCTCCCACCTCCCGCGGCTGTGCACGTTAATGCTCCTTACGTTCCCCAAGCATCCCAGAAATGCCCGAACCCATCTCCTTCTCAGCAGCGTAACTAGGACAAATGCTTTCTGCTTTTATATCTGCCAAAAGACTCAGTAGTGATTACGATGCCTTATCGGGTTTCTCCCAGCGGTCCCAGCCGAGAGTGTGGCTGGCGGTGCTGGGCACGGGAGAGGAGACAGTCCTGTCCCCCCAGGGAGGGTATCGCTAGGAAAAAACAGCAGGAAAGGGGCAGGAGAGGGAAGAGGCGTGAAATGATCCCCCTGTGGTCACGGGGCAGGGTGGGCACGGAGCCCACGGGGACGGCCAGGCCCCCCCCGCACTGGATGGGGTGATGCTGTCCCATGGCAGGAGCAGGGACAGGGACTCCATGGCCACCGGTCCTCAAACCCCCCCGCGACCATCACCCTGGCGTCGGGGCAGGCAGCGTGGGAGAGATGGAGCCACTGGGAGTGTGACAGGGTGGAGAGGTCCCTGTCCATGCTGGGACGTGGCGGAAGGCACCCACCAACCGCTGGTGAGTTCGCAGCTTAAAAATGAAATGACAAAATAAATCCAGATTTCGTATTCAGAGTTAGTCACCGGAGCTCATCCTCTTTTCTCCGGTCCATAGGTGTGTGCGGGCTCGCATCCGCACATGCTTTCAAAGGAAAAAATAATTACCGCAGAGATAAAGCTTTCATTATTTTTAATGGCATCAGGTCCACCCGTTGAGTTATTAGAGTCATAAAAACTAATTAGATCCCTGGTGCTCGGTTCCCCCTGCGCACGCTGCCTGCCTCCTCATCGATGGCTGTTATAACAACAGCCCGGTACAGCAGCTCGTGGGTGACCGGCTCAGCCTCTTCCGTGGGTGCATCAACCAACACACATATTTCATGTAAATAGCTGTTTAGTCTTATTTAAAAACCTGAAGGGAAGGGCGCTGGTTTATTCGGCAGCTGGGGCTGTTTGATGGGGTTTGGCTGCAGATGTGCAGCCCCCGGGGGTCTCCGTGCCCCCTGCCCGTCGCGCCGCCGCTGTCCGGTTCAGGCTCCATTACACCAGAGCTCGCTGCCAACGCCTCTCGGCTTGCTGAAAAGCCTCTGTCAAAAGGAAGCAAATCAAAACACAGGTTTTGAATGTGTCAAAACATTTTCGGTCAGATTTTTGATGTTTGAAGTTTTCAGTTTGATTTGTGGGTTTTTTTCACTTACAAATGTTCTTCGGCGTGCCACGGTTCTTGTAGAAAAACGCTTTCATCCCAAGCACAATTAATTTGAGGTTGAAAAAAGCGTTTCATTGATTCCCACTGGCTCTCTAAGACATCTCTAATTTTTCAAGCATCTTTTTTTTTTTTTCACTTTCTAAAAAATCCAGAATTGAGAACACCAAAAAAAAAAAAATCAATTATTCACCCAGCCCGATTGGTAACACGCGTTCCCTGCTGACAAACGCAGGCACTGGTGCCTGCCAAGTACCGCTGCTGAAAACCCAGTAATTACCAGTGCCGGAATGGTGATCGCCAGCAGCCCAGGACTGTGTCACCTGCTGCCGGGAAGTTTGGCCGCCTGATTTCCAGCGTTATCCGATGGATGCAGCGCCTGGGCCAGAGGAGAGGATGTGCAATTACAACCCCCCCGAATGCAAGAGCCGAAGCGGATTTACTGCTGTAACGCAGCACGGGCATGTTCCAGCGCTGGGGGAAAGGCGGTTAGTGACGCGTCAGTTGCTGCGATGTGCAACAAGAAGTTTTAACCACTTCCGTATGGCTGATGCTGGCGTCATTACTGGTTTTGCTGTTACCTGTGCGTGTGCACGCTGCACAGATATCCATCTCTCCCTCTGAACGCGTAGGGGCTCTTTAAACCGGCAGCAGAACGTGATTACCCCAATTAGGCTTTGGCCGTGACCCAAGTGAACCTTCCAGCAGCGGCAGGAGCAGCGGCACCATCAGTCCTGGCTTAAAAACCCATTTTCACCGAGTCTCTGCAGACAAGGCTGTTGGAGGATCACTGCGAACGCGCGGTGCTGGGCTGGCCTGCTTGGGTTTATTTTATATATATTTATATGATTTAATTTTATATTTTGATGTACGTATACATCAAAGCGCATCCCTTGTGTCCCAGGGCCGGTCCGAGGTGCGGGGAGGTCCTGATGCCTGGGCTCACTCCAGCAGCTCCGCATCCTCCCGGCACACGTGTGCCATCGACACCTTATCAGGATGGAGCAGAGGCAGCAGCTGCTGCCTTCGGATGCTGCAGATGGAAAAAGTGCCGGGGTACATCGGTAGGTGGGCTGCCTGCAATGGATGTATTGCTGGGTATTTTTCAGAAGAGACTTCAATTAGCCCGTAGCATTACGCTGACAAGCGGCGTGGCTGCAGCAGATCTGGGTGATAATTAGACCTGCTGGCTCTCCAGCGGAGGAGAACGGTGATTTTCGAGTGCAATGCTTCTGTGCATCCTCTAAGGAAAGCACAATCATTCAGGAATTGAAAGTTTGACAGGATGCCAGTTTTAATACACCCGTTGAAATGTTTTCTTGTCAACAGTGGTACAGCCACATGTCCATCATGAGAATTTTCCTATAGAAACTTTTTTGGCAGAGAGGAAAAAGCGAGGAATTTCCTTTCGTCATTGGGTTCGTTTGGGGCTTTCTGCTTTTAGTTTTGGACTTCTTTTTTTTTTTAATAGAGATTTCCTTGAATGGGGCCATCAAGCAAAGAGGGAAGATGCTTCTAATCCATGTGTCCCCTAACCCCCAGGGGATCCTGCTCCTTGGGGACATCAGTGTGGGGTGGAGAGAGGAGGAGGGACCCCGGCCAGCTGTGCCCGCGCTGTGCCTGCCCACCTCCGCAGTGCCGAGGGAGGATTGCAGAGCGTGTTTTATGGCGGCTACTAAAAGTAAATGTGCCATTTCCCTCCTTGGGAAACAGAACATAAAAACCGAGCTGAATAACAGTGCTTTCCATTTCCATCTCCCATCAGGGCAGCGGGAATGAATTATTCAACAGGCTCCTGGCGATGGGGTGCCAGGCACCGCAGGGACCACGGTGATGGGACTGATGAAGGGATGGTGGCAGAAGAGGACAGGACCCCTGGTGTCCCCCAGTGTGGTGGGTTGTACCCCACCCCAGGCATGCCTGCAAGCCCAGGTCTGGCTGCCCCATCTCCCCCCTTGGCTACTCCATCCCTGCCCAAAGCCGTTTGCTACCAGCCCAGGAGCACAGCAGCAGGCAGAAAGCATCCCTTCGTGCTGCCCTGCCCACCCCCAGGAAGCAGTGAGCAGATGCATCCCCAGCTGCTGCTTTTCCCTCCACGGGACAGAGGTTCCCACCATCTCGTGGCTGAAGCCAAAACGGCAGCGAGGCGCAGCTCAGCCCAAAGCCCTTCGAGGTTGTTGGGAGCTGGAGCTTCAACCCGGCACCTTCTTGGGGGGGGGAAAAAAAAAAAAGCAACGAGAGAAGCATCACAGCAGCTGGGAGAGCTGCTGGCAGCAGGGAAGCAAAGGTCTCTGGAAAAACTTTGCATATCTAATTGGTCTCGGGGCAGAGTCTGGCCAGGCAGTCATCAAAAGCCTCCGCCGTTTGGCTTTTTAATGAGAAATTTTCATATATTAACACTTCATTAAGTCTGTAGCCGAGTCATTTTTAGGGTCATTTAAAAGGCACGTGGCCCTGACTCTCGCCTGGCTCCTGAGGATGATGGTGGGTGCAGCCCCACGGACTCCCCCTGCCCCCAGGAACGGAGCTGGGGCAGAGCCCTGGCGATGGGACGGCAGGTGGGAGCACGAGGTGGAGCAGATGAGGATGTAGACAAGAGCTCGGCGGGTTTATCTCCTGGTTGGTGGCTCCGGGTGTCACTGCTCCATGTCCCCACGCACCGGCAAGGCTGGGGGATGCTCCTGCACAGCATCAGCTCTGGGAAAATCTCTGCCTCCAGAAAAAAAAAGCTTTTTCAAACAGACTTGATTCAGAGCTTTGGGTTCCAGGAACCAGCTGCAGGACAGCTGAGGACTCTGGTGTGAGCATCGCACGGGACCCCCCGCTCCGGCATCGCCCCGGTGACTCGAGCGGTGCCCCAGCTGCTTCCACCGCCTGCAGCCATGGGCGCTGCGGGGTCCGCGCCCCGCTGGCAATAGCGGGCTTGTTCCGAAAATTCCTGAGATGGTTTTTAATTAGAATTTTTGTATTTTAAAATAAATCCCCCAAAGCTAAAACTTACTCAGAAAACAACCATCTGCTATCCTAAAATAATACAAGCTGCAGCAAAAACAAGCCCTGGGAACCTCCCTGCGTGGCGGCTGTGTGCACCGGGGGGTCCAGGCAGGAAAGCAGAGGACTGGAACGGTGGTTTCTCCTTTGGAAACGGCTCTTGTCAAAAATTAAATAGAACTGTATGTTAGCCCTTGAGCCTAAAGAGGGAGAGACAGGGTGTGTACAGGCAGGGGCGTGCTGCGTCCGGGAATTACTCTCAGGAAATATCGCTCCGTTTGCCCTTTCAAACGGTCACTGCAGCTGGTTACCGAACGCATCGCTGCGGCTTCTCAGAAATCCTTCACCTACGCGGCGAGCCGTGGCCCCTCTCTGCCATTAAAGGATTTCAGCGTGCGTCAGCAGGGTTATTAAATTAATCTGCAAAAATTGGAGGGGCGTGTTTGCACCTTGCAGAGGGCAGTGGGGTTGGCAGGAGGTTAAGTGGCAGAGGCAGCGACCGGGCGTCGGAGGTGAGCCCCACGCTCAACCCCAGCGGTCCCTTCCCTGGGACAGCTCCAGGAGCATCATCTACCGCTGCTTAGGTTCCAAAAAAACCTCTTGTCCCCCCTCTATCCCAGGGGCTGGACAGTCTTGCAGTCTCATCTGAGAAGGTGTTTTCCCCGCAGCTGCCTTGTCGCTGCAGATTTTTCTTGAAAAAAAAGGGACGGTGACAAAACCCACCTGTAATATTTCCAGCCCCTGCCATCTCCTGCTGCCTCGGGTCCCAACATGCGTGGCACCATCATAGTAACAAATGTAATTTAGGTGATGGATGGGCTCTGCTCCATCCCTGTAATATCCTCATGAAAGCGTTAACCAGTGCAGATTGCCTTACCATACACAGCTGCATGGTGGGGACACCCCGTGTGCTGCGGGGACCCAGCCTGACAGGAGTGAAACCAGTTTCTCCTGTAAGAAACCAGAAGGAAAGGAGCTGGGCTGGGCGCTCACACGTTTTCAGGGCGAGAACATCATCCTGCAGACATGTGCCGAGCACGGAGCCCTGGCACGGCCGCCCGCGGTGCTGGCGTTAGAGACAAGCCGGGTTTTGCTGACGCTGCGACTCTGCTGCAGGAGGGAAATCTGCCCTCGAGCAGCTTTGCAGCGTTAGCGGGGCTAATTCCTTCACTGAGCATTTCATGTCAATACTGCAGAGAAGGTTTAACACCTGTTCACAAACTCAGGAAGGCAATTCCAGTGACCCCAACCCCGATGCGGATCAATAATAATTTCCGGACGTATCCTGAGTGCTGTCTCCCGTGAGGTGTGATGATTCTCTGCAGATGCCCTGACGTGTGAGGTCAGACGGGGTTTACGACACCAATATCCAACTTTTCTCTTACCCCAACTGTCGTGCTGGTGTAGCCAGCCCAGGAAAGCATTTTTCCCGGTGAGGGATGGGAGCTGTCGTTATTTCTTTGGCTTCTGCTCCTCTGCCGCATCGGGAAACGGAGACGCCCCTTTATACGTGCTCGGGGCTCACGCTGTGCCTGTGCACAAGCGCACGGATGAAGGGGATTTTGGCCTCTGCATCCCCCGACCAGCAATTTCCACCCGCTGCTGGGAATCTGATGGCACCGAGCGGCTCTCAATAGGTTTGTCCCCAGGATGCCTGCTTGGCTAGTCAAGGTCGCTGTCTGAAAGGCGAGCCAGCCCTCCCAGGTCATTCTCAGCCATTTTCCAGCTGCAGAGAAGGAACAGGCAGGAAATTAGTTCACAGTGAACTGGGAATAGACTTTGTGGGAAGAGAAAGGGAGCGCGATGCGATCCATCCCCACGCAGCTGCGGCCGCTGCAGGGTTTGCAGGGCTCAGCCCGAGCAAGGCTTCCCAGCACGGAGCATCTGCCAGGGACTAAGAGTCAAATCCCTTTGATTTTTAAACGTCTGGGTCCTGATCCCATACCGCTGCCTGCACTGTATGGGAGAAGCCACCCGCACGGGGTGATTTTCATTTACATGTTGTGACAGGGATTCGTTCCCTAAGAGCTGTCCATGCCCCGGGTCCTCTGCCGGAGCCCTGCCGCGAGCTCCCTTTCACCCTCCTGTGCCGGGGATGTGCTGGAGGCACGGCTCGCACACACCTAGGGATTGTCCTTCTCCGGACAATTCCCGTTTTAAACAGGCAAGGCAAGGGAAACCGAGGCACAGAGCTATGAGAGGGTGACCTAACCCAGCAGCAGGGCTAACGGAGCATCCAACGTCCCCCCAGGAGCCAGGGTGAGCTCTGGGTACTCTTCCTTCCTTGCACTTCACCCCTCCAGGCAGGGCTGGATGTGATGATGATGATGATGCTCATCACCAGGCTGGCAAGCAGATGAACACCCCATCCCTGCGAAGGGCGAGGCATCGCCGTCTGCGGCAGCTCTGCATTTAGACCCCAAAGATCCCTCGGAGTTGGTAAATCTGCTCTTGCTGCCCGTAATCTTCCTGCTGCCGACCCCAGACCGGCTGCTGCCGAGGAGCAGGTTTAAGCAGGGGGTGGCTGCAGCCCTGCACATTAGATCAGATTGTTTTGACCCCGTTTGCTTTTTAAAGCCTCGGAAGTTCAGCGGGGCTTTCTAACGTTGAGCCTCTCCCCGCGCACACGCTGGATGGTTTCTGGCCAGCTGAAAACCTTCTGCCTCGTAATTTTCTGTTAGAGGAGCTATTGCAGCGGAAAGCGTGGCTCATCGGTAAAATCAAGCCAATGGGATTGTAGCTATTGATTTTTTTCCTTTTTCTACCGCTATCTGGCTGCCTGGAAAACATTGCTGTAGCAAATGATAGTCACTTTGGGGCAGCCTTGTAATTGCAGGAGCTCAGCAGACCGCTTACCTGTGTGCAACTTCATTGTCCTGCCAGCAAATTTTTCAGAAAAATGGAAAGAAACTCTTTAAAAATCTGTGTACAGGCACCTCCAGAGTGCCATGCGCTGGCCTGTGCTCTGCTCGATGCTGTGCAGGTGAAGAATGAAGGAGCATCTCCCTCCCCACGGCTGTTAGACCCGGGCTGGAGGGACAGGGCCAGCCCAGGCACTCGGGGGGTGTCATCCCCGGGGGCCCATCTGTGCGGCCAGGAGTGGCGATGCAGACACCCAGGGCTGGGCTGGGACCTGCCCGGTGCCTCCGGGAGCTCTCCCGTTTTGGGACAGCACAGCACCGCCCGCACCCCAGCAGGATGCGGCGGGATGGACACGGGCTGGGTGGGGGAATGGGGGGACCCCTGGACCTTCACCGGCTCTGTGTCCCCAAAGGAGGGTCACAAGCAGATTCAAGGCGGCTGTTCCAGCCCTTGGAAACATCTCCAGCCACGGTTTGGAAAAACCCTTTGGGTAAGAATTACCCAGGGTGAGGGCAGCGGCTTCCCGGGGAAGCTGGATGATGAATTTTGCAGCTGGGTCAGAGCAGGAGTGACCGACCCTGCACCAGCGCTGGGCTGGAGTTAACTCCCCCGGACCCTGCAGCCAGAGCAGAGGCAGGGCACGGGCTGCAGCCAGCCATCCATCACTGTCTCCTGCAATTTGTCCAACGTCTCGGAGCTGTCACAGACCTCGGCGGCTCCGGCAGCTCACCCGCCCGCGTGCTGCTGGTGTCGGCCAAGCGGAAAGGACACCGGGAATGAGCCGGCCAGCGCTTCCCAGGGCGCATCCCGGACGCCCCAGGAGAATAAAGATCCAGGTTTTCTTTGCACACCTTGGGATCAGGGCTTTGGGAAGGAGAACGGTGCCCAGGCGGGTGCGGAGGGACCTCGCTGCCCATGACGGGGCATCTCCTGGCTGAGACAGTGAAAGAGGAGAGAGTGCCCGTCAGCAGCTGCGCTGGGGAAACTGAGGCAGGGAAGCAACCTGAAGCAGCTTCAGGCAGGATGCCTGGTCCTGGCTGTTGTGTTTTCCTCTGGGTGTGGTTTGTGTTGGTGGTGTGCTCAGCACCATCCTGGGAAGTGTGGAAATAATAATAGCTGGTAAAGATCCTAAATACGCAGCGATCTGGTGACTCATGGGTTAATTCTCACTCACAAACAGACATTTATTCCCAGAATGTAAAACATTTTAATGATATTAGTGGTGAAAAAGAAATGGGGACTCTTTTGTTGGTTTTTTTTTTTAAGTTCCATTAATTCTTTGTTCGATTGATGCATATTCAAAACGGTGTAAGTGGGGCCCTCACTGTTTCAATTAGCATTAATGCACAATTATTTTTCTCCATATTTATGGTGCTCTTGTAGGTTTTGGTTGGGTTTTGTTTTTTTTTTTAGATTTGTATGTTAATTCAGCGTTTAAAATATCCTCCTCTCCAAATGCTTTGCGTGGTGATAAAGTATAATGGGGGGGAGGGAGATTTATGGCGGAAACACTGGGGGAAGGAAAGGGCTGCCTATCAAAGCAGGAGATAAATCCTGGCTTTTACCAGATCATAAGATATAATTGCATCTAACGTGGAGATAGCACAGAATCAATTCATTCCTCGGTGCTGTTTACTGCCGGGAATTTGCAGCAAATAAGCCAGCCTTAAAAAATGACTCGGCTGCGGCTGAAACACCGTCCCCGCTGCCCTGGGCTCGCTGCCCAGCGCCCACCGGCTCTGCCCCGGGGAACACCCACAGCTGCCACACGGGATGGGGACTGGCTGCAGAATAGCTCCTTGAGAGCTTGGGCTTTGCGACACCTCTGCGCGCCGAAATGGAACTGGGGCAGAGCTCCGGGCACTTATTTTGCCTGGAGGAGATATTACGGTTTGAAGTGCTGGTCGTTGCCTCCATCCCACGCAGTGGGACCACGGGGAGAGTCGGAAACAAGCATCCCCCATTCCTTATCTTTAGAGATGGAAAACCTTGATTTTTTAAATACTTTTTTCTTTATTCTTTTCAAATACTTCTTTTTTTCTGTATTCTTTTAAAATATTTTATTCTCTTTAAATGCTTCTTTATTATTTTAAAATACTTTTTTCTTTTTAATGACTTATTTTTCTTTATTCTTTTACAATACTTCTTTCTTTTAAAAACAATTCTTCCTTCATTAGCCTTCTGCAGCATCCCGATCACGACACTGGGGCACAGCGCAGGGAAGGGATCCCCCCGTGGCAGATCCAGCCGTGCAGCAGGGACCCCCCGCAGCCCATCACCGTGCACTTGCAGCACCGACCATCATCCCCCTGTTCCCTTCCCATCACCTTTTTCTTTTTTGAAAAAAAAGAGCCAGAGGAAGGCTCTGGGGAGCAGCACAGGCGATCGCTGCGGATCGATCTTCCCGCGGCCCTTTGGCAGCGATGCTGGCCGGGCAGGAGGGAGCTGAGCCCGATCGATGCTCGTTAGCCGTGCTCTAAAAGGAAAACAGGTTACAGCTTCCACCTGGGGAGGGAGGTGAGCCTGCTGCTCCCTCCTCTAGAGATGGGAAAAGGGGTCACCTTAGCGATGGGGAAAAGCTTGTGCTGCTGCTGGTGTCAGGTCCATGTGCTTTTCTCCTCTGTGGGAAGGCTGGTGCGGGCACCGCAGGCAGCAGGTAACGTCCGCCTCCACCTCCCCTTGGGGTCTGGGGGAGAGGGGCTGTGGTCTGCTCCCCGCTGGCTCCTCTCCTGTCTGCTCCAGGGAGACAAAGTGCCTCTGCCGTGGGTACGAACCTCGGCTCGCTGGTGATGGTGCTGCCGTAATCAGCACCGCTGAAATATTTCTGCCGGACTCCAGCTCGCCTCGGCTCTGGGTTGATACCCAAATCCAGCTGTTCGTGGGGTTAATACCCAAATCCAGCTGTTCGTGGGGTTAATACCCAAATCCAGCTGTTCACTGGGTCCCACCGCTGGAAAAAAGGAGGGAAGGGGGAGGGAGTGTAAGTGGCAGCGTCTGCCTCTGGCTGGGGTTCCCCCAATGTGCTGCAGCCAGGGCTAGTGGAAGGGAAATAATTACAGAATTATACCTTTCTGGCAGATATTTAGGTCTGGTGAACAACCGGGGGAAGTGGAGCAGGTAATGCTCCCTCCTCCCTGCCCCGGTACCAGCTCTGGCTCTCTCCAGCCTCTGGTTAGGGCACGGGTGGGTACAAACAAGAGCCGGGATTCCCAAAGGAAGGTCCCAACGCTCCGATTCACCGCAGAAATGCTGAGTCCTGATCCCGCACTTGGCCTTGGACCAAACCTTTGCTTTAACATCCGAGAGGGCTCCCACAGCCGGCAAGGAGACGGAGGATTTAAGACCTGATTTCCCATTAAATACGTACAAGCTAGAAAGGGCCAAGGGGATTTCTAATGCTGTTGGAAACAATTATTCGAGTCACAAAGGGGCTTAAAAAAATCAAATCAAAATTTATTTCAAATCGAGACACGCAAACACGAGAATCACCATTCCCCAAACCGCGCTGAGCACCTCTCTGACCCGCTTTTATAAACTTGGTGTTACATCAGGGATTGAAACCCCACAATTCATCAACCAATCATCAATCGACGCCGCATGGCAGCAGTCCAGCGTCGGTCCGAATTGGCCCAAAAACTGACCAATTGGTGGTTCTGGATAAAGTCCAATCGGCTTCGAGAGATAAAGTCCAATCAGTGCTTGCGGATAACGTCCAATCATTGTCGAGTGTTGTCGAGTTTTCGTCCAATCAGATGTGCCAGTTTCAATCCCTGGTCTTGCTTCAAGCTGCATGTGCTTGCTTCCAGAGTGTTCCCCAGCTCCTGCTCTCTCTCTGGGGTGTTTGTTCTTTATTCCGGGGGCTCGGTCTGAGGGTCGCTGTAAAGTCCTTCGTTTGCTTTCTCACAGATTCATTTCTTAACAGGTAAATAACAATAACACAGTAATTAACAGATGAACTATAAAACCTACATCAAACCACTTCAGTCATACGAGGATGATAGATCCGAGCCTTCATTAATTATCAGCTTTTGACAGTGGCAACATTGTCTCATATTCACACGCATCACGGCCAAATATACCACAAACGCCAAAGAACACCTGCAACGGCGAGATGAATCGTTAGGGACAAAGGTATTTATAGATTAATTTATTTGGCTCCTTTGAAGAGTTGCAGAACCATCCTTCTCTCCGTTACGAGCTGGTTTCTTTCAAAAGCGAAAAGCTGGAGCAGGAGAGCAGAGCGAGAAATGGGGGTGCTGGGGGATATTTACATTTTGGGACCCCCCCCCCCCCAGTTTCAGGCTTGCAGGGAGGTGT
>WKFP01014276.1:336977-356130 GCA_011057875.1 Pterocles orientalis
AAAGCCCAGACAATGGCAGGACCCTGATGCGAGGGGGGATTAGGGTGGCCAGCAGAGTGCAGAACAGCTTTTAAGAGGACTCCTGCTGCCCTGAATCCTTCCAGGAGATGGAGAGGCAAAGCCACCGCCTGCAGCCCGAGCGGCTCATTCTCCTCCCTAATCCCACCATTGTGCAGGAAACCTTCTGCAAGGAGCCGGGGGAGGCTGTGCCTCTGCCGGGATGTGTTTGGGTCCCCAGCCCTCCCAGGGCTGCCAGGCTGTGTGCCGTGGGGAGGGGGCTCTCCGTTGCACCCTGCTTATTTTTGCAGCCCCGCTACTGCTCACCTGCTATTGCACCTGCAGTGAAACCCTGGCCGGCGCCTGCAAAGCTCCTGCAGAGAGATTTTAGTGGAAGATGTTTCCACAACCCCGGTAAACAGGTCTCTAATAACTTCCCAACACACTCTTAGCAGCCAGTAATTCCATTTTTAACCTGCAATCAAGCCCGTTAGTTCAGGCAGCAATTTGCAGTGTGACTGGTAAATAGAGGGATTCTTCGAGGCATCAGACCTCCGAGGCTTGAGCTGCTCAAGCTGCTGTTTGAAACGCAATGACTGTTTCATCTGATAGTCCTGTGTTTCCATCACACCCTCTCTCTGCCGATAGCGGCTCTCAGCTGATGGCATCCCCTTCCCCAGAGAAAAGTCACCGTCCCACCAGCAGCTCAGCGCAGCACCCAGCCCAGGACCCCAGCCGCCCCTGACCGGGCAGCATTGCTCCCATCAGAGCATCCTCTGGAGCCCTGCCTTCATCCCTGCCCTCATCCCTGCCCTTCCCTCTCTGTCCCCACCAGGATCCACCCCCTGGCAATACCAGCTGTGGGATGCTTCCTCCAACCCACCCAAAGTTGCTTTTGCCCTGGAGCCACACGATATAGCATCGGAGAGATGAGATGTCTAGAGCCGTAATTAACTCCTGCAAAGAGACGTTTTGGTTTCATTTCAGGCTGCGATGCAGAGGGTACCTGGACATGACAGGCACCTGGCTAAATTGCCTGAGACCTCGTTTATTCAAAGCCCAGAGTCGCGCTGTATAGTTTGTTGTATTGATTTGCTTGTGTTGAACACAACTCTATAACCAGCAAATCTGCTGGGGATTTTCTCTCCTTTTTCCTGCAAGACAGGAAATAAAGGGCAGAAGAGAAAGGAGGGGAAGGAGCCGGCACGGAAAAGGCATTTTCAGCGGGCCATAAAAACGGATCTGACACCGGTCCGCCTTCTCACGGGAGAGATGTTACTGCAACGGAAATTATCTTTTAAAAGAAATGCAAACACCGCTCAGGAGCCAGAGCCGTGATGGGGGCCAGCCAGCACCACCCCAGGGCTCCCCCCATGAGCCAGCATCCCACCCAGACGGGTGTTGCACTTTTTCCTCTATTTTTCTCCGTTTATCACCTTGATCCTACCCCTGCCCTGAGTTGCCCTGGGGTGAATCCCGCAGGAGCTGGGGGAGGCAGCAGCAGCATCACCCCCCAGCAGATGATCAGCCTGAAAGCAATCACCAGGGCTGACGAGTTTCCTGGTGGCACCTGCCAGGGTGGGCAGCACAAGGCTGCTGGGCTATAAAAGCTCCCTGCCAGGTAGCCCAGCCTTTGGGGAGGTTGAGGGTCTGTCCCCAAGCCAGGGGAGCCTGCCCTGAGGACCCCCAGCATCTTTATTTAAAAGTTCGCGTGTGTTTGGTGTCTGCAGAGCCTGAGACATCCCAGCTGCCGAGTTCCCACGGGGAGGTGGAGATTCCTCTGCAAGCAGGTAGCATGGGATGGGGGTACAAAGGGGGACAGGGATGGAGGTGACCGTCCAGAGGCCACCTGAGCACTGGGTGCCAGGGCAGGAGGCAGAGGGAAAGCAGGAGTGTGTTCTCCTGCTCCTTGCTGTTTGCTCGGTCAGAGCCCGGTGCCTCAGCCGCATCCCTGGCTGGGAGCAGGGTCTGGTGCAGCAGCAAGTGCCAATTTCCCAGCCGAGAGGAGAATGAGGTTGTGAATTAATCCTGCTAATGAGATGTCAGGATGAGTTTGTATGTCCTTGTCACCAGGGCAGGGTGACAGTGTGTGAGAGGTGCTGAAGGGTCCCTGAGGCAGGCAGCTACTTGATTTCTCCTGGAAGGAAACCAAGCTGCTCCCAGCTGGTGCTGTCATGGGCTGCAAGGTGCTGCTGAGCTCACCTTGAGGGCTGCTGGGGAGCCGAGGGGGCAGGCAGGACCCTCACCCATCAGCAGCAGGATCTCCTCTTGTTTTGCCCGCTGGGACCCAGAGCTTTCTTTCCTTGGGCAAAGATGGGCATCCCGCATCCACCCACCCACCCTGCTGTGCGCAGCCAGTGCCTCGGGCTCACCTGCCACCCCCAGGTGCAGCGCATTTCCAGACACCCCCAATGCCAGCAGCACGTACCAAACAAATTCTTGGTTTTGTCTCTGCTGGTAGAGACTCTGGAACCTCAGGAGACCTGGGGAAAAAGCTGGTGCCCTGTGTTTGTTGGCTGCTGCAGCAGGATGAGTTCAAATACAGGACAGGTGGCAGCTAAGAGAGCAAGAAAAGGAGTGAGGCACTAATCCTGACCCTGCTTCTGTCTTGGCTGAGGCTCGTGGGGGCTGCTAAGGGGCTGAAGTTGTGAGTATGCCTGTGGACATGGGTTGAGCATCTCTCAGCAGGAAGCTGAGAGCCCCGTCCATCGTGGGGTGCCCCCCAGACCCAGCTCCCCTCTGGAGCCACTGCCCCTCTCCATCCTTCCAGTTGCTTTCTATCAGCACCAAGTAATTAAGTTCATAAGGCATCAGACAATCAGCCAGCAGCCCACAAGACGTTGTGTTTAATCATGTACTAATGGCATGTTCTTGGCAATAATTACAAGATAACAGTGTTTGCAGGCTGTAATCAGAACAATTCTAGTAATTAAATCAGCCTTTTGTCAGCACGCTCCTTCCCCCTTTGTCGGGTGCCGGAGCGGGGTGGCAGGACCCCTCGGAAGGAGGAACGTGCGCCTTGGAGAGCACTCGCTGTGCTGGTGGCCCGCTGCCACCACTAATTGAAATCGGAGAGGCGCAGAGCTGCTCACGAGGAGCTCGTTGCAGCAGCATCTGGCCCACATCAGGGCTATTGCCAGCCCCAAACCCCCCAGCAAGGGCTGGGGGACGTGCACCCCTTCCTCGCCTTGCTGTGCCCCTAGAAGCCCTGTCTCCCGTTCAGACCCACTCCTGCACCCACTCGCTCACCTACAAACCTTTGATTTGCTCTCTAATAAGATTTCCCAGCCTCCTTACACCAGCCAGGCTCCCCATTTACATTTAAATGAATGGACTATTAACAAAGTTAATTCCCTGCGACACCCCATTGCTGTGTCCTGGGTCTGGAAGAGTCTCGCCCATTTTTTTGGGTAGAGCCAGTTTCCAAATTTGACCTTTTCCTTGGAGAAGCAGGATCAGCTCCTCCAGCTGCCTTGTGTCCCTGGGGCACCCTGCCTGTCCTGGCTTGGGGAATCCAGCCCGCGGGGCACGGGCAGGGCTGGCACCGCCGTTCTCCCCGGCAGAGGGGAGATTCATTTCCCCTGTATATTGCTGGTGGAGCACGAGATTCATTTATCCCGAGTACATGGCACTTCTGGCCACGAGCGTTAGAACAAGTATTTTAAAAACAACTCCTTTTTAAGAGGCAAAAACATCAAACAATAATCCAAGAATAAAAATAATCAGTTTTATGGCTTCTCCAATAATTAACTTAGTTCTCAGCTGTTAATTTATGTACCCAAAGTCCTCTGTTTAATATTCTAATTTGTGGTTAATCACCTATCAAGAGAGAACAAACGGTGATTAGCTCATTTTTACCTCCTCGAGGGGGAGGGAGGCAATTTGGTCTAATCAATGCGTTAGCTTGCTCAAGGAAACTTTTCTCTCCTTGCCCTGAATTACTTGTGCAGCCGTGCTGCCCCTTGCCAGGGTCGTGTGCCACCAAAACGTCACCGGGGTGGGATATGAGGATGATGCTGATAAGGGACCATGACCAATGCCTCCTCTTGGGATGCTCCAGCCCTTCCTACACAAGGGTGGTCCATGGGCCAGTGGATGTCCCCTCTCCTGGCCACTGCTGGGTCTCTCTGGCTGCCCTGAGCTGTGCCGGGGGGGTTCTCCTCTCCCAATGGCACACACGGGAAGAGTCTCTGCTGGCGTGGAGGGAGCGTTCAGCTGCTGCCGGGGCTGGAGCACTCCCAGCACGTCCAGCTGTGACAATGATGCACGTGGCCCCGGAGCGGAACAAGCTGTGCTTGTCCAAACGCCGACTGCAGCCAGCGCCGCCGGCCTCATCAGCCCTGAATGGCAGCAATCAGAGCCCCCTCCTTGCTCCAGGCTGCAGAAATCACGCTGCCGTTTTATTTGTTCCCATGGCTTTCAGGGGAAGAGAAGGAGAGCTGTGGCTCTTGCAGGAGGTCTCAGCAGGCTTGATGGAGCAACTGGTGCAACTGGAAGGGATCTGCCCTGATTTCCTGACGTTGCTTTGCTTTTGTCCTTCCCATCACGTGGGAGCCAGGTGGTGATGCTGGACCCCACACCTTCATGTTCCTGGAGCCTTTGTAGCTGCAGGGACAAGCTTGGAAGCAGGTTCTTAAACCCCCTGAGATCATTTTAACAGATTCCACATTTTTGCTTTGAAAATGAGTCGTGACTGGCCATGGCCCAGCCCCTGATGTTTGGGTGACTGGGGACAGTGAATAGACGGAGCTGCTCTCAGTCGCTGTGTACCCCAGGAGCTACTTCGCCCAACAGCCCCGAGACCCTTTTCCTGAGACCCCTGGGGACAGGCGAGATGACAAGGACCTGGGCTGGCTCCCTGCAGCCCCATCCGCAGGAGAACCCACGATGTCAAATTCAGGCAGAAGCAGCTGGGAGAGAAAAGAGCAAGAGCTCCAGACAGCTGCTTCCTTGGCACTTTAATTAAAACCTGATCTTCTTAATCTTCCCAGACACCGGCCTCGCCTGCCCCCCCGCCTTGTGAGGCTGCCCAGACCCCTGGAGCTGTTCCAGCCCTAAAGCATCTCCTGGGATGCGCTGGGGAGCACGGCTGCCCGCTGAAGGTCAGAGCTGCCTCTTGCTAAGGGGGATCTCGGCTGCCACTGCAATTAGCACCTTTTTGGAAGCTGTGCGTGGCTCCGAGCAGCAGCAGGGGCTGCAGCACCAGTGTCCCTGGCTGTGCCGGAGCGCTCACCCCATCCTGTCCCTCCCCAGCCCACCCGGGGGGATGCGCACACTTGGGTGCGAGGAGCCCCTGGGATTCTTGGCAGGGACCCTGCATCCTCCTGAGCAGCCCAGGACCCTCTGCAAGCCCAGCGGCTGTTTCCCAGCCTCCACAGCCCTTTGTCCTCCTCGGAACTGGCATCTCCCTGCCCCAGGACCCCAGCTCGGCCCTGGCCCCTTGGACCCTCCTTGTGCCAACATCCCTGCAGCAAACCTCTGCACCCCCCGGTCCCCTCTCCCAGAGTGTTCCAGCTGTGCTGTGCTCATCCCCGGGGGTGGGAAGGGGCTGGGCAAGGTGGGGTTCCCCCTTTCCCCCCCAAAGCGAAGGGCAGAGCGCAGCCCTGTGCCCGGGGAGAACCTGCAGCCAGGGGCACCAAGAGGTTTTAGTGGCAATAGGATGAACTCAGCTCCCTGGGAAGGAGATTCAGCGGGCAGGCAGCTCCATCTCGTGGGGGAAAAAAAATAAAATATTATTTGGGCTGTGCAGCCAGGGTGCGGCCCCAGATGTGCTGCACAGCTGGAGCTTGGGGCAAGCCCGGCCTCGGGCTGTCCGCGAAGGGGTTTGATAACCTGAAGTTCCTCCCTGGAAAGAATGAGGATGGATCTCCCCATTTGTCCAGAAATGGAGACAAGTGCTGGACAAGGCTCTTTCTGCACCTCTCCTAATAACGATTTGTTATTATTTGGGGCAGAGGCTGGATGCTTTCCAGCTGTTTCATTTCCACAGACACTTGGGTTCCAAGCTCTCCTCCAATCTGCTGTTTGCTGGATGAATATTTATGAGGGCTCTGATGAAGAGGCAGATTCGGAACGTGTTTGCCACTCGTTGGAAACAACCAGCGTCTGGCCCCTAATTAATATGCAGCCTTCTTAATTCCTTGATTAAATTCCAACTTGCAAATAAAACATTTGCAATTCACTTCCAATTTTTTATTTTTAAATAAAAGACAGGCCTCTTAAAGTTAGCTGATTGCACGTTCAGTGACAAGGCAGCGGTTTGCAGAGGGCAGGGAGAAGGTGATTTAAATTGGGAAGGAGCAGGGGATGCTTCTGAAGAGTCTGGGGACATGGGGACAGACGAGGATCCATATGGGGAAATGCTCTGCTGCACAGTGAGGTGCAGATGGGGAGGGAAGAGCTCAGGGCGCTGGCTCTGCTCCATGCCAGGATGAGTCCCCTCCGGGCAGGGCTGAGCCCGGTGCAGGTGCCGTTTGCCGGTGGCAGCGATGCTCCGTGCATCCCGCAGGAGGGACCCAGCCAGCCTTTCCCAGCGCCGCTCCCCGGGATTTGTTACCCTGCCAAGCCGAACATGCTTCGCTAATAAACAAAAATTGATTTTTATTTATCTTGCAAAGCGAAGCCCCGTTGCTCCCGCCGCACGGCTTTAATCCTTTCTGCTGTCGATGGCAATAATGAGAAGACACCTGCGGATGCTGTTAGAGCCCAGAGCCGCCTCTTTAACTATCAGGAGATCAATACCCTTTGCGATGCCGTTAATAGTTTTCTGGCCCACTGGATTGCGGGGGGACTCGGGGGGACGCAGCCCCATTTGAAGGTGCCCGATGGATTTCGGGTGAATTTGCTCAGGGTCTGACATGGGGGGCTCAGGGGTGGCAAAATCCTCTGCGTGTTTGTAGGGGGCAAAAAGGGGCAAAAATAAAGAGCTTTTGGTTAAGGAACTTCCTGAGAGGCTGAAATTGTCCCCAAGGATGGGAATGAGCAACTGAGACACTCAGTAAGGGGCTTGAAATAGCAGAAAAGCTAATTTCAGCGCTCAAATAATAAATGCCCAGCAGTACAGTCTTGGTTTGGTTCAAAGAAATCAACACGTCATTTCCGTTCATTAACAATCCGTCTCATTTTTATTGTCTGTTTTTTAAAAAGTTGGTGGTTTTCTACTCATAGTTATAAAATAATCCTATTTTACAAAGATTTACAGCTCTGAGAGTACCCAGCAACGAACGAGGCTGGGCCTGGCAAGTCTCTTAAATAATCAAACCACAATTTTTATTTAAAAAAAAAAAAAAAAGAGGGGGACAAAAAGGAAATCATGAGCCAATTCAGCACCAAGCAGGACATAACAGAGTGAGAGGGTTTGTATAAAAGACAATTTATTTCTTTGGGAAGGGGCACAGGGAGCAGAGGATGGGCAGAGGGGTAACGAACCCCAGTAATGAGGACAGGACTCGGGGTGACCTTTCTTTATCCTCCACTGTCCCCGGGGCTGCGGGAGGGGGGTGATTCCTCCACCACATTAAATTCCCGAGGCTGTTTCCCCTCCGGCGACTGCCCCGAGCCCAGCGCCCTCCCGCAGCCGGGACGGCCAGAGGTCGCTCCCTGTGGATTTGCAGTTTTCTGGTCTCTTTGCTCCCAGCTCCGGCACGGGTTCGCTGGCCGGTTCTGCCACGGTGCCGGTACCTCCTCAATAGACGGGTCCCTTGACGGCTCCAGGCTCGGTCAGGCGCGCGGCCGCATACGCCGAGGCTCCCAGGCAGGCGGCCGGCTCGCAGAACCCTGGTAGCCCAGCGGGACCGGGCAAGCCCGGCCGGCCAGCCTCTCCCGGGGCACCCGGGGGACCCCGCTCCCCGGCTTTGCCATCCAGCGCATGGCCAGGGATGCCGGGGAGACCTGCAAGGGGAGCGTGGCCATCAGTGGGGGCACGTGGGCTGCGTTTGGGGTGCTGAGCCCAGGCTCTGCTGGAGCGGGGCAGGGGCTGGGGTGTGGGGAACGCTGCTGGGGAGGATGGGGGTGTGTTAGCAGAGCGGGGTAACAAGGGAGTGATGCTGGGGGCCAGGAAAGCAGCTGGCAGGGCAGCAAAAGTTGGAAATTTGTGGGATGAACCCGTGCAGATTTGCAGGGATGGGCCAGAAAGTCCTGAGCTGGGCTGGTCATCGCACCGGCAATGGGCACGGGGATGCTGGTGCTTAGCGGGGACCCGCCACCCCCTGCCCAGTCTGTGCCCAGGGGACAGGGGCTTACCTGGGATCCCCGGGGGACCCGGCATGCCCAGGTGGCCGCGGCCAGTTTCTCCCCGCTCGCCCTTCTCGCCTCGCTTCCCTAGGGGGGAAAAAATGGGGAGAGAAGGAGTCACTGGAGCTGCAGGGAGAGACACGGAGCCTGCAGGGGAGGGGGCTGTCCCTGCTCGGGACTGAGGGTGGCAGGAGGAGGCAGGGGGAGCCCCAAGGAGGGGTTTTGCCCCGCACGGGGTGGGTATGGCCACCACCACCTACCTTTAGGTCCTATGTTGCCTATCTGCCCGGCAGCACCCAGGATGCCGGGGACACCTCGAGGTCCCATGGGTCCGTGCGGACCCTGCTCACCGGGTGGCCCTGGGGGACCGGGGGGTCCGGGAGGTCCCATGGCACCGACCCCACCCAGGGCGGCTCTCTTGGCACTGACTGCCACCTCCGCCAGCTGCTCTGTAGGGCAGAGAGGGGCCGGTGTGGGACGGGGCACAGGGGCAGCCCCCAGCCGGCGGTGCCCCCCTTGCCCCCTCACCTTGCATCATCTTCAGGACCACGTCGACGATGTGCTGGTCCCCAGCGTCCCGGCCCTGCCAGCCGCGAGAAGAGGGACACGTAAAGGGATTTTGCTCCTTCTTCCCCAGTCTGCACCCACAGCACTGGTCCCATCCCAACCCCCCCAGTCCAGAGCCCCTCCCTGCACCCGATGCCACCATCCCACCCTTCTTCATTTTCTGTTCGGTCCCTGCACGTGTCCCCCAGCCTCAGCTCACGCCGTTCCCAGCTGTGCTGCAGCCCCCTCGCTGCATTAACCTTCCACAGACACATTTTGCAAGTATAAAACCAGGATTATACGGAAAAATTCTGTCCCCCAGGCAGGCTGTAAAGATGCACATTGGAGCTAAACCTGCTGCTGGTGCTGTATGTGGTGAGAAATAAATAATTCCTCTTTTCTAGGAAGGTGGGACCCCAGCCCTCCTGGAGAGCTCGTGGGTGAGCACCGGCAGCTCCTGTCCCTTCGCGGAGGAATTGCTCGGTAAGAAAAGATCAGAGGCAATTCCCCTGCAGAGCTGGACGGGCTGAGGGGGCAGCCCCCGGGTCACCCCCACTCAGCGCAGGAGGTGAGGAGGGGATGGGGTACCGGGGGTACTCACCGCCGCGCCCCGCTGTCCCGGCATCCCCGGCACGCCGCGCTCCCCAACGAGTCCTCGCGGGCCGGGGGGGCCCGGATACCCTCGCACGCCGGGTGCTCCCACATCCCCCGAAGGGCCGGGGAAGCCGAGCTCACCCTGGATGCCTTGCTGCGGGGGGGATGGAGAGCAGGGAGGTTAGCCCTGTCCTGAGCACAGGGATGCACCCTGAGACCCCCCCAGGGCTGCTGATACCCACTGCTGCTGAACCCTGAATGGGGTCTGAACCCCCAAACCAGGGCTGAACCCCAATCCAGGGCTGAACCCCAACCCAGGGCAGAATGCGGCCACTGAAGCCCATCTCCAGATACTTTTCTGTGGCTGGGGGTCCCGCAGAGCCGCCCAGCACAAAGGTGCAGGGAGCCCCTCGCTCCCAAACCCCAGTCACTCACCTGTCCCTTCGGCCCCGGCTCGCCCGATTCACCCTGGGGACAGAGGACACACGAATTGCGATGGGGACACAGCACGGCTTTAGTGATGCAGCGGGGGGGAGGCACATGTATCCCCCTGGAGCATCCCGTGCTGCGCTGGGGTGCAATGCTGTGGTGCCCGGGGCTGTGCCGCGCAGGAGACCCCAGCCCCTGTCCCCCCCACCCCAGGAACCATCTGTGGGGACCCACCTTCTCTCCCTTCAGCCCTGCGAGGCCGTGAACGCCGGGATCACCCTGGAGGAAAGGCAACGAGAGATGTCAACCTTCACCGCCAGCAGCCATCCCCTCCGCAGCCGCTATAACCCCCCTTCCCACCCCCTGCGCCCGACCAGGACGCCGGGGGTATCGATGGAGAATGCGCCTGGTGTCGGTGAGTGTCCCCCCTCCCCAAGGTGGGTGCCAGCCCACGGGTGACAACGATTTCCCCCCAGTGCCCCAGCCTGGCAGGAGGGTGATGTACTCACGGTGCCGCCTTTGGGGCCGGTTTTCCCTGGGGAGCCCTGGAGAAAGGAGAGGGGGGGTCAGCCCGGGTCAGCACAGCATCCCTGAGCGGGACCTCGGAACAGCCTGGAGCACTCACCTTGTCCCCTTTGACTCCTGGCAAGCCTTGGGGTCCTGGGATCCCTGGGGGACCCTGCTCTCCCTTCGGCCCCTGGAAATGGAGGTAACACGGGAAAAAGAGAAAAATGAGCGAGAAGAGGCCATGGGGAGACCCTCCTCCCCATCAGAGCATCCTCCCCCAGGCAATGAGATGCACGGGCAGCTCCCCATCCCCTCCAGCAGCTCAGGCTGCCCCACAGCATCCCATCCTGCCGCGAATCCAGCCTCTGGGGGGGGGAGACAGGGCAGAAAATGATGGAGGAGCCTCTGCTCCAGCCGTACTGATGGGGGGGGAGAAGTCTTACAGGGATGGGGCCCCTTCCCCCAGGAAGCCAGAGCGACAATGGCCACTTTTTGACCATTTTTCGACCATTTTTCCACCAAAAAAAAGCCTCCAAGAGGGGCCAGGCTGGGAGAAAATTCTTCTCTCTGCTGGGGCTGCAAACCCAGCATGTCCCAGCCCCGCTAATCCCCGTGCTATTCGCCCCCTCGGCTAATCCCTGGCCCCAGCAGCCAGGCACAGCGGGACGGGGCGCGGGATGGACCCCGGCCGGGATCAAAGCCAGGGGTGTGTGCAGGCAATGCCACCATGCCCCCGTGTCCCCGTCCCTCCCCAGCACCCAGGGCTGAGCATCGCCATGCCGCGGTGCAAGCCCCCTTCCCAGCCCGCCTGCGGGGGCCACTCACCGGTTTGCCCTGCTCGCCGGGGGGACCCACGAGGCCACGCTCCCCACGGTCACCCTGCGGAGAGCCGGGAAGAGCAGAGTCAGGAGCAGCTCCCGGCACCGGCACCCACCTCGGGGTCCCCCAGACTCACCTTCAACCCGGGGACACCCTGCGGTCCCTGCTCCCCCCGAGGTCCTGGTTCACCCTAAGAGGGGGGAGAAAAAAAAAAAAAAACCCGGAGAGATGCCTCTCTCGTGCATTCACACACCATCGTCTGCCCTTCATCCTTCCCCAAGGGGTGGGTGGCCCTGTCCTTGTCCCCTGCAGCCACGCCAAGGGCTGCCACAGCAGCGGGTGGCCAAGGAGGTGGCAGCAGGGCTGGAGAGGTGGCCCTGGGGGGTCCTCATGGGGAAGCTGCTGCGGGGACAGAGGGAAGGGGATGGAGTTGGGCACTTCGTCCTCCCTCCGCTTTCTGTTCGACAGCAGACGGGAAAAAAGAGCAAGAGAGAGAAAGAGCAACCCACAGGTTTGACATCTCCGTACTTACGATCTGCCCCGGGGCACCGGTGACACCGGGCTGGCCCCGAGCACCCGCTTCACCCTGCAAACAGGAGACAGGTTCAGGGACAGCAAGGACAGGGGAGGGGACAGGATGGGGACAAGGCTGCGGGCTCAGGGATGGAGCGTGGAGGCTGCCACAGCGCTGCGGGGACAGGGCGGGTGTCAGAGGGGGGACCCCAGCCCCCCCAGACCCACCTTGTCTCCTGGGCCACCTTTGCTCCCTGGCTGGCCCGGCAAGCCCTGCGGAAACAGAGCCGGGATCGAACCCCGTGCACAGCCCCGGAGGCAGCGACCCTGCCTGTGCCCCCTGCCCGGGGACAGCATCCCTGCTGGGGGCTGGCCTCGCGCCCCGGCACAGCACGGGGATGGGGGTACCCCCCCATGGGTTGTGGGGTACCCTCCCGGGCGGGGGGGGTCCCACGGTCCTGTACTCACAGCTTGTCCCCGGTGTCCTGGAAGCCCTGGGCGGCCAGCCTGTCCCACGCCACCCTGCAAGGGACAGAGAGGATGTCACCACATTGCGGAGAAAGGTGCAGAAATGGGATTTCCATGGGACAAGGGTCCAAAGGGGGATGCTGTCCTTGACCCCATGGGGACAGCCACGCTGCACCAGCCAGGAGATGCCACATCAAGGTCTGGGACTTTATGTCACTTGCTGTCCCCCCCAGCAGCCCCTGCCCGCAGCCACTCACCTTCACGCCTGGGATGCCCGGGGTGCCGTCCTTGCCATCGATGCCCGGGAGACCCTGCGAAAGGGGGAGAGTTGCTCTGGCTGACACCTCCGAGAGGGACCGAAAGGTTCGTGGTGGGGGCAAAAAAAGGCTGGGAAGGGAAAGGGGAGCTCCAGCCCCACATGCAGCTTGGGTGTAAGGAGGTGGGGTGGCCCCGAACAGGACAGAGAAGGACAGAGGGGGGCTTCTTGCGAGGAGTTTAGCCCCAGACGTGGGTACAGGTGCCACTGGCTGTACTTACGTTCTCCCCCTTGGGGCCGATGTCTCCTTGGGGACCCCTGATGCCACGGCCACCCTGGAGCAGGAGACACAAGCGTTATTTCAGCTGCCCCCTTGCTGCAGGGGACGGAGCTGGGAGAGGGAAGAGATGCCCATCGCGGTCACCCCAGGCAGAGCCCCTCTCTGTGCCAGGGAGCGGGGCCAAGCTGGGGAAAAGGCAGCGTTGGCATCACCCGGGCCACGGTGCTGCCCGCCCCGATGGAGTGGGTTACCTACCAGATCTCCCTTCTCACCGGGGTCCCCGGGTGGTCCCTTGGGGCCTTCCCTGCCCTGGGGGGGAGAAAGACGGGGACTGAGCAGCAAAGTGTGGGGTCCCCCACCTTCCCTGCAGCCCCCGGGGATGAGGGAGGGCACTCACCGGCCGCCCCGCAGCTCCGATGGTCCCGACCATCCCTTTGTAACCAGCAGGACCCTGCAAAGAGACCACGGCGGGGTCAATCCCTCCCATCCCAACCTCAGCCCACAGCCAGGTCCAACCCCACTAGCACGAGGCAGTGTCCAGCGCCCTGAGATGGCCACACAGCCCTGGTAGAGATGCTCCAGGGAAGCAGCCTCCAGCCTGGGAAGCATCACCCTGGGAGCTGGTCCCTCTGACCCCTGCATCCTCCCTCCATCCCCCCACACTCACCGTCTCGCCCTTGGGTCCCTCCATCCCGGGGTAACCCCTCAGGCCCTGGGGTCCCTGCAGGGAAGGAAACAACAACCGGCTTAGCTGGAAACGGCCCCAGGAGCAGCGCAGGGGGAAGTCGCAATTAAAGCAAAAGCCGGTGCTGGGAATCAGGCAGTTTTGCCAAACACGAGGTGTTTCAGTCCCATGGCTCACTCCTAATTCTGCAGCCCCCCGCCAGGCGCCTTTCCAGCTGTCGGTTCCATAACAGCAATGGGCCCAAACTGGTGCTGCTTCCCCCCTCAAAGCTCTTGGCTTCAAAGCGGTTTTGCCCTTTCCCGGACCGAAGGGCTCAGCCCGTTAATTGCTTTTCATCTTCAAAGGGCTTGGCGAGCTCAGACAGCTCTAATCCCCGCGTCCCCGCCGTGCGCTGGCCGCTGCACCCCTGGTGCAGGTGGGTAAGGGGGGGCTCAGGGCACATGAGCGATTTGGCCCCGGATGGACCACGGGGCGATCCATCGGGATGCGGCTTTGCCTCCTCCGGCTGGGAGGAGGGAGACGGGTGGGATGAAGGCTTTGCTCCAGTCCCAGCGGTGGGTCCCCAAGAGCAGGGACACGCTGATGTCCTGTCCCTGGTGTCTGGGCCAAGCACAAACCAGCCACCCCCGGGGCAGAGCAGCAAAGCAGCAAAGAGAAACGCATACGGTACCGGGGGGCCTGGGACACCTTGTTCTCCCGAGACACCAACATCGCCCTTGGGGCCCTGGGAGGGATGGAGAGGAGAGAGGTGAGCATTGGGGTGCAGTGGGGGTACAAACCCCTCTGGAGATCTGAAGCCCCCTCCCTGGGACCTGGCAGGGGATGGGGAGAGGTCCCCCCTGCCCCAGGAACCAGCATGGGAAGAGTACCCTGTCCACCCTCCATCTCCCAGCCCTGGATCTCCCTCCTCCCTCTCCCACCTCTTCCCTTCCACCCCTCTTTCTCTCCCCAGAGCCCCAACCCTCCGATCCAGCCCCAGCTCCCTGAAGGCAGGGTCCCGGGCTCCTGCTGGGAACCCCCCGGAGAGGCCACTCACCTGCTTGCCCTGCCTGCCGGGCTCCCCGAGGGCGCCGGGGCGGCCCCTGTGTCCCTAAGGGCGAAGAGGAAGATGGTGAGCATCCCTGAGCGGAGCAGCGGGCTCGAGGCAGCATCCTGATGGCCATGCCACCCAGAGCCACCCTGCCCGTGACGTCCCACCCCTGGGTGCCCAGTGGTGACCTGCTGGGGCTCAGCATCCCACTGATGATGTGCTGGGGCTCAGCATCCCACCGCCGCGATGCCCACCAGGTTTAACCCTCTGGGCTTTGCAGCAGAGGAGCTGGGCAGTGGCACAGCTGGGGCTGGAGCTTCAGCATGGGGTCTTGCCCCTCAGAAAGGGGCTGGGGAGCCACAGGGGACCCCTCCCACAGTGCCTTTGTCCCCAGGGCTTTCTGAGTGTGCATCCCCTGCGCTCCCAGGGGAGCAGAGCAGCTCCTGAGCTCCTCGTGCCTCTGGACCGGGGAAGGCTGCTCTGCCCCGGCACAGCGTGCTGGATGTGGGGGTCCCGCTTCACCCCCTGGCAGCTCCAGCGCTCCCTTACCTTCAGTCCCTGCAGTCCCTGCGGGCCCTTGGGACCCGGCGGGCAGCTGGTTGGGCACTGGTGGGGAGGAAGAAGAGCAGGTTGGGTTGGGAACAGAGCCAGAGGCTGCAGAGAAGCTGTGCTGGAAGGATGGGCTCCCATGCCACGCGGTGAAGCTGGGCTGGGCAGTGACACTGGGGACCCACCGCTCGCAGCATCGTTTCGGCTGGGGGCTCTGCTCCTCCCCGCTCTACCAGCCCCCGGTTACCCAGCCATACTGGTGGCTGTATTTCAGGCCAGGGCAGCAAACGCTCTTCCAGCTGCCGTTAGCCTGCAGAAGGGATGATGGCAGTTCTCACCAAGAAATCAGCGCTGCCTTCCACTCCCTGGATGTGTCCTGGGGGGCCCTGGAGGGAAGGAGATCATCAGCATCCGCGGTTTGGTGTCAGCATTGTTTTACAGGAGAGGGGAATGTTACCCCTGGGAGGGAGGGGAGCAGGGCATGGGGTGGGAGGTGTGTGCCAGAGCCTGTGTCCCAGCCTCAAACCCTGGGCTGAGGGACCGGGGGACTTCTTCCCTCCTGCAGAAAGTGCTGATGGTGGGGGGATACTCACGGGTTTCCCTGGGGGGCCGGGGGGACCCCGCGGGCCATCAGGTCCAGGGTCGCCCTAGGAAAGAAGAACCCCAGGAGAGGAGATGTAGGGGTGGGGAGGCGGCGGGTGCTGCTGGAGCCGCGGTGCAGAGGGGGGATGTAGCGCAGAGACCCCAGCTGTGACAGCGGGAACTCAGGCATCCCCCGGCCGTGAGCTGGGAGGGGATGAATGGTGCTGGGGGACAGGACCCATCACCCATCCGTCCCCACCACAGGACCTCGCTCGCCCATTTTGCAGGGTCATCCTTGTTTACTCCAGGAGCCCCAAAGTGCGGAGAAGCAGATATTGGGGTACAGAGGGGGGTTTCCCTCACCTTGGGTCCCAGCGCTCCGATCTCTCCAGGAATCCCAACCTGGCCTGGAAGCCCCTTAAGGAGACGAGAGACATTCGCTGAGGGAGAGAGGTTGAGCCTCGAGACCCCCGCTTTGGGGGTGCTGGGATTTCAGCTCTTCCAGCACAACCCCAAGCGGGGTCCCTGGCCGCCCACAGCCCCCCAGTGCAGCACTTACGGGTGGTCCTGGCAGCGAAGGACCCTGCAACAAGAACAAAGGCACGGTTGGTCCAAATTCTCCAATCCCACCCCGAAACCACCAGCATCCCGAGCAGGGCAACGCCCATGCCACCACCACGGTGCGCATGGGGGGCTGAGGCTGGATCCCACCCCTCATGGGTGCTCAGGGAGTGGGTGCTGGAGCCAGGAGTGGGTGCATCACCAGCACCCGTGGGAGAGGCAGATACTCACAGGAAGCCCGGGCGGCCCTGGGAGTCCAGGCTGGCCCTGCCGGGACAGAAGGGGAAAGTCAGGAGCTGAAATGGGGGTGTCTGGCCTCCCCCAAGCCCTGCTGCACTGCTGTGTGAACTGCTAAAATCCCCCCTCCCTACACCCAACCTCAGTGCCCCCTTGTCACCAAATCCTCCATCACCCCATTCCTGCATCCCAGCATCCCCTCCCCAGCCATGGGGCTGGTCCCAGCCCGGCCAGGCTCTGGGGGGGAAGGTGGGGGCCCAGAGCGGCTGCCCCAGAGCAGCCCCCCACTCACTTTAACTCCTGGCCCACCGATGGGCCCTGGCTCCCCTTTGGCTCCCGTCAGACCCTGCAAGAGGAGAGACGACGGGAGGTTATTGCAGCGCCTCTGCTCTCCAGCCAGACGCTCTTGCCGGGGCTCCGACCATCAAGAGGGGTCGCGGGTCACATCCAGCACGGCACACGGGTGGCACATCCAGCACAGCACACGGGTGGCACATCCAGCACAGCACACGGGTGGCACATCCAGCACAGCACACGGGTGACACATCCAGCACAGCACACGGGTGACACATCCAGCACGGCACATGGATGGCACATCCCGCCCAGCTTTCCTGGCACAGCTCTTGCCCTCCACGGGGTGGACAGGGACACGCTTTCGGAGCCTGGGCAGTGGGAGGGGGCAGCAGCAGCCCTGTCCGACCTCTGCCTGCTTTTTCTCCTCTAACTCAAAAGGTGTTTTGAGCTTCTGCATGAGGCGCTTTTGGCACTTCCTTGTGACGATGATCCCTGCGCCAGGGTACGGGGAGTTTGCTGAGACTCTGCTGGGACCCAAGGGCTGCGGACAGGGATGCTGCAGGGGGGACAGGGGGTCGGTACTCACATCAATGCCCGGCTTCCCTGGGGGCCCGTCTGGACCGGGGGCTCCGGGCTCCCCCTTGACACCCTTTAAAAGAGAAGAGGTGTGGGGACAGGTCAAAAGGAGCAAAACCAGAAGGAGCAAAACCATCGGTGAGCTGGGGTGGGGCACCGGTACTCACCGGGGAGCCAGGGGCTCCGGCAGAGCCTTTGTCACCCTGCAGAAAGGGAAGAAGGTTATAAAAAGGGGTCTGTCACCCCATGGAGCCAGGTCCAGCAGCATGGGGGGCTCAGGACCGGTGTCTTCCATCCCCCTCCCCAAGCTGGAGCAGGATGCTGGAGCAGGATGCTGGATCTCCCAGCACAGCAACTGGGTCAGGATGGGGCCAGCGACGAGAAGAGAGAGGGCTGTGCTGGGGCTGCGGGATGGCTGCGGCTGTTCGGGGTATAAATAGCACTAAAATAACACCCCAGGGCAGCGGGGAGGGCGGCGGGGCTGGGAGAAAGGCGGCTTTCTGCTGGCTCACAGATCTCCCTTCTGTTCAGCCCCCTCCCTGCAGCTCGGGGAGGGTCCAGAGCAGCGGTCCTGCCACAGCCCTCGGCCACGTCCTCACTCTGCAGGGACCCAACCTGGGTGTCCTGCTCCTCGCCAGCCCCCCCGGCTCTGTGGCATCTCTGGGCTGATCCCTACATCCAACCCCTCCAAACATCTTCTGCTGCCCCTGGACGGGGTGCCCCAGCTGCTGTCCTGGGGGTGGATGGAGCCGGGATGCAGGAGCTGTGCCCCCCCCCATACCATCATCACTGCCCAGGGACCGTGGAAAACCCAGGGATGATCCGTGGGGACCCGTCCATCCCATCCCAGGAGCAGCACAGTGCAGGAACCGCACAGCATCGGCATCCCCTGCCCTCCGCCGAGCCTCTGCCCTGACACAATGTCCCTCTTTGTGTGGCAGGTCCCCTCTCTCCCTCCCTCCCTCCAGCCCGTGCAGGTTCCCGGCTGCACCGTACTCACGTCAATGCCATCCGCTCCCGGCACTCCTGGGGGACCAGGGGGCCCTCGCGGGCCGGGCTCTCCCGGTGGCCCTCGCTAAGGGGAAAAAGGGATGGGACCCACATCAGGAAGGAGCAGCCAGACCCCAAGAGATGCAGGGGGTCAGAGGGAGCCCAGGGTGCAGCGTGTCCTGGGGACCCATCTCTGCAGGGATGGAGCGAGCATCCCAAGGCGTCAGAGCTCTGCCCCTCCCCACGAGTGGCCTGTGCCCCCCAGCAAGGGCATGGATGGAGAAACCCAGGAAATGTCCCCCCAAGCTGGCACAACCAGGTCCCCATCCCCTGCCTGGTTCCTGCCCCATCGCTGTCCCCTCCTGCCCTGGTGCCCCCAGGCTCCTGCCCCGATGGAGCGGGGTCTCAATGGGCTGATGCCAGCACTTGCAAAGGCCCCTCTCGGCTTGGGGTGCAAGCCCAGAGCTGGGATTTCTAAGACCACCTGCAGGATTTAGGTGCATGAAGCCCCCGTGTGAAATGGGGACCCCCAGACCCTCCATGAGCCCACTCCCCCCACGTCGGGCTGGCTCGCTGCCCGCAGCATCGCAGCATCGCACAAAAGCGCCTTTCAGCCGCCAGCCGGGAGCTCCCCGAGCAGCCTGGCCCCGGCGCTGAGGTTTGCACAGCCCTCCTCCGCAGGAGCAGCCTTGCAAAGAAATCTCTGTTATCCTGAGGAGTGGTTGGGGGGGGAGAGACTCCAGTCCCGGAGCCTGAACCCCTGGAGTTCCTGGAAATGAAAACCAGACGGGCTGGCTGGGGCTTGCCGCGACTCCCCCCCGTCCTTCCAGGCTTATTTATTTTAAAGTGAAATATAGGAGGAGGAGAGGTGTTGCTGGTGTGTTCACAGAACCAGGAGAGCCCCGGCTTCGCCTTGGAAGCAAATCACACGGTCGGGGTGGGAGCGAGCACCGGTCCCTGGGAGCACCCATGAATGGTACCTTTGTCCTGCCCGAATGGTTTCCAAAC
>WKFP01014276.1:360171-398673 GCA_011057875.1 Pterocles orientalis
TCCCAGCCGCATCCCCCCGCCCCCAGCTCAACCCGTCACGTGACCATTCCCATTCATGCCTCCCTCGGCCCCGCCCCGCCTCCTCCGATTGGCTCCCACGGGCTCAGCGGCGCCGCAACGAATCAACGGCGAAGGGGCGAGGCCCGGGGAGGGGGGGGAAGACGTTAAAGCGCGAGCGCTGCCGCCTATTGGCTCCTCCCCCTCGTCGCCCCGCCTTCGCCGCCGGCCGGAAGCAGGAAGCGGCGGGTGCCCGGGACGGCGGCGCCGTGACCCGCGGGCGGGCTGCGCCGGCCGCGCCATGACGGGCAAGTCGGTCCGCGACGTGGACCGGTACCAGGCGGTGCTGGCCAGCCTGCTGGTGGAGGAGGAGAACAAGTTCTGCGCCGACTGCCAGGCCAAAGGTACCGGCGGCCTCCCCGCGGGCCGCGCCGGCTGAGGGGGGCGGCGGGGCCTGGTGGGACCGGTGGGCCCGGCCCGCGCGGTGGTTACTCTCTCGGTGCCGCTGTGTGGTGGGGCGTTTCCCCTCCCCTTTCCCTCCACGCTTGCTGCCGGGGCGGTAGGGTCTCGGGGCCCTCCGGTGTCCCCCCTCCCCGGGGGTCACTGAACCGGCGGGAGGAGGGACGGTGCCTCCGGGAGGACAGGCCCGGCTGGGCCTTGGGGGGTGACGGCCCCGCACCCCCCCGGGAGCACGCAGGGAGAGCTCCGGGGCAGCCGGGCGGTTTGGGGGTTCCCGGCACGGTTGCGGTTTCCCCTTCGGTTGAGCAGACGGTTGGTGTTCGAAAAAAAAAAAACCAAACCAAAGCCCAGATTTGGCTCCAGCGGAGTTTCGTGCTGTGCTGGCGGTGCTGCTGGCAGACACCCCTCCCGGGGCATCTCAGACCCGCTGCTGCAGCCCTGCCGTGCCCCTCGCCCGGTGAGCTGGGAGGGAACTGCCCCAGAGCCTCCCCTGTGTCCTGTCTGGGCTGGGGCTTCACCTCGGATCTCAGCGGGGAAACACTGAACCCTCCGCGGGAACTGCTCTTCTGGAGAGGGCTTGTGGTAAGAGGAACCTGGAAAGCTGGTGTTGCGTAATTCTGGAGGGCATTCCAGCTGAGGAGTAATATCCTGTGAATCAGAGCTGTCGCAGGAGCAGCAGGTCATCGCCAGGGGATCAGATCCCAGCAGTGCTTGAAAGTGCCGTGAGTGAGGATGAGGAAGGAACTGTAGCCTTCTCCTGGAACCAAGTACCACTGGAGGAATTTTGTATTTTGTCCTGTGCCTCCTTTTCCACTTAATTTCATCTTGTGATCGTTACCTTCTTAGAAAGGAGCGGGAGAGGGGTAGAGAGGAAGTCAGATGCAAATGTTTGAGCTTCAGAAGAAAAATAAAACAAATGAATAAAACAACTGTTACTTGTTCCGTGGTGACGCAGATACCTTTCTGTAGCTTGCTACTGCGAAATGCTTTGAGTGTTGCCCATCTCTAAGTGGGAGACTTAATCACCTCAGTCTGACCTCTAAAAACTGCAGAGAGCACTGCTGAAAAACATTGAAAATGGTGCTCTTAAGATTTGCTTTCAGGCCTGCTCTGAAAAAATCAACCTCAAAACATAGTAACCCCATCGTAACAGCCTGTCTTATCTTGGGGATGGTGTATTAACAACCTGTCTTATCTTGGAGATGGTGTATTTCGAGACATGCTTCGCACCTGGCTTTGGATGACCACGCAGGTTGAACATGGTGGTGCTGGCAGAGAGCAGAATGTTCCTCTCACTTGAGTCGCTTATCTCTTGTCTCCTAATGCCAGCACCAAGGGCAAAAATAGCTGCTTTATCTTCTCGTTTGAGGCATGAGACACAATATGATAACAAATCCTCATCACAGTTCCAGGATACTTGTTTTGATGCGATTATATAGCTTCTCCCATCCTGGAAATGCAGTATTCTGGTTAATTATGCATAAAAATCAAAGTGTAGAGTTCAGCATTGGCCCTAAAGCTGGAAGCCGCTGGTGTCTGGGAAGATGGGCAGGTTGCATCAATCATGAAGAGCAGGCTTGTGTTGTACTGAGTTATCTGGCAAAATAATTATCTACTGTACTAATGAGATTCATGGAGATGTGAAATCTCATTCTTGAGGGCAGCATACAGAATTCCTGGCTGCAGGAGGTGTGTATACAGCAAGCTCTCCAGCCAGGTAGTTGATCCCAGTCAAAGCATCATACTGGGCTGCATTTTGGTTCCTGTGGCTTAATGTGGTGTTCTCCCAGCAAGGCACTGCAGCTGGTTTGCAGTGAGGGCAGGAAAGGCCTGATGTTCTTACTGCTGCTGAAAGTAACTGTGATGTTCTGCTTTGTGTATGGAAATGAGCCCCAGCCGCACATGTGCGGCGTAAAGAGCACGTTTTATTTGATATATGGCTTCTTAATAACTCAAACTCCGTGCAAGTCTGCACTAATGAGAGGCCCCATGGTATTTGCTAGCTGCAGCTGGCTTGCCTCAACATTTCCAGTCCCACCTGAAGGAACAGCCGCTGTTCTGTGCGGAGGATTGTTGCTCTGTTTTTATCAGACTGCCAGCCTGGCTGCACTGGTCGAGATACACGGAGGATGTACCTTGTGTACAGTTTTGTGACTAGCTGTTTGCCAAGGTCAAGGCTGAGATCTGGTCACTTAGTAAATGATGCTGGGGGCTTGGTTGGTGGTGGCAGATGGTGTTTCTTACGCCAGCTCCTTCCTTTGTCAGCTCACGTTCAAGATCACAAGGATTTTTGCACAAGTTTCAACAAAGTTGAAGGCAGAGAAAGAACCTGGCAGCTCATAACAGCACCTATCAAGACACTTTTGCAATCAAACGCTGCCTTTTGACCATCTGTTCTGGTGAAGTTACTGAATTTTGTAGTGTTTGCCGCTTGATCTGAGCGTTTCAAAGCTCTCATGACACAGAGGCTGTGCAGATGCCACCCACACTTCCATTATGCCTGTTCCCAATGACCTAACTACTTGCTGGGTTTCATTACTGTCTTTTTTTCCACTTCTCTATACAGAACTGAACAGGATGACAGTACCTGTTAGTGTGAGCTGCAGGGCTGGTACGTACCCACCTGATTTCACGCTCTACAGAAACTGTGTTCAGGTAAAATTCTAGTTTCCAGGAACAGCAGCTCGCTGCTGGTTGGGCCCCGTGCTCTGGCACCAGCGTAGCAAACATGCTCTTGGTTGCTTTGCCGTGTTGTAAAGCAGTTGGGCATCTTCCATCTCTTCTGTCCTCATTGCAGTGATTGCTTAGGGAGAAGGTCTTGTTCTGTGTTCTTTTTATTACTTGCTTTCCACCTGGCAGCACGTACAAGTGATTCCCAGTCCAACTCGCGCTGTGATAAGGGATTCAAGTACCTTCCTTGGGGCACATCACTCTTCCCAAGGCTTTTCTTCCAACAAGCTTTTGGAGAGAGTGATGGCTTCACATGCTTTCTCTGCGTGACTTTTCAATAAGAGCTACATAGATGAGCCTGAAGGGAGAACCTCAGAAGCGTGAGCGTGATGGCTTCCCTTAGGCTTCTCTAGACAGCTACTAATGTCCCGGGTCTAAGTTGTTGGAGGGGAAAAATGGACAAGGAAACTGGGAAAGAAAGCTCAGGATGCTTTTTGCTTCTGCAGCAGTAAGTGCTGTAAACACTGCAGTGGTTAGAGGCTCTTGTTTTGGAGGAAGTTGGGCAAGGTCTCTCGCCTGCTTCTTCCTCTTTGTGTTGCAAACCTTTTGCCCAAAGTAACTGTGGGTAAACTGGGGGATCTGATCAAAAGCAGGTGGACAGGTAGTAAGCACATCCTGTGCTGACGCAGAGCGTGGCTAGACTGCCTTCTGGCCGGGGAGCTCAGGAGTGAAAACTCTAGGTGTATGTGAGAGGTGTCTTCATTACTTGAACCAAACAGGGCTCAGGAGCTCGGTGGCAGCCTCTCAGGATGTAATCCAGGTGTGTTAGGCACAAATAGAACTGTCTGCAGTGATGCAGCTCTCTCCTCAGGATTGCCCAGCGTGGCTGAATTATGATAATCCTCTTTATCTGAAAGCCTTTGCTCTATGAATTGCTTGAGCAAAATACCTTAAAAGAGAAGCTGTTGATGCGTGAGAGTGGAATCTCTTCTGTGGCAAAGGGCCTTCTGAAGGCAGTTGTGTTGCCGTTGTGGTTTTGTGTGTGTGTAAGAGAGCACGGCTGTGGGAGCAGTCTGACTGTATTGAGTGTCTGTTGGAAGATATGCTGCTGAACTACAGAACATAGATTAAAGGATGTGGTAATCTGGGTGGGTTGGACTTGACCTAAGTGTTCAGATGTCTTCAGTAAATGGAAGTTGTCTTGTGCTGAGCAACACTTACATTAACTGGATTCTCCTCTGCATTTCTGACTAAAGCTCTGTGCTGACCTTGTGTAACGTACAGATAATTCTCTTTGATTCTCTCCTTCTCCCAAATTCTTCCCCTCTGCTCCTCCAGTCCTATATCCAACAGGCTCCTTGGATCCAGTTTCGTTGACGTCGGAACGGCAGGTTCCTCCCCAGGGAGCACCAGCGAGGACTGCTGTGTCTGTCCATCAGTTAAGGTTGCCCCATGCTCCTCCTGGTTTGTCTGACTCTTCCCTTCGTCCCTTGTGTCTTGTGAGAACTGTGGATTCTGTCCTGAAGTCAACCCCTTCTAATTTTAGTGCTTATATGGGAGACTGTTTGTTGCCGAACACAACATGAACCTAGATCTAATTCTTCAAGCAGTCTTCTGTGAAAGACGAGTAGAAATTTGAAAATACCTGTTCAGAGGTGGTTAAACATTGGATGGGAAGCAGGAAGAGCAGGATAAAAAGCTTGGGGCTAGAGTAGGTGCAGTTAAGGAAGGATGATTTCCAGTGAGATGGGGAAGTTGGCTTATTACAGTTGGTTTAGTCCGACTAGACTAGTTTTAATATAAAACGTTGCTAATATTCAACAAAAATCTGTTGTGACTCAACTCCTCCATCAGCAGACTACTTCAGCTGAATTTCCTTTTGGTATGTTGTGGTTTAACCTGATCCAGCAATTGAGCCCCACACAGCCGCTCGCTCACTCCTCCCTGGTGGGATGAGGAAAGACTCAGAAGGGTTAAGATGAAGACCGTTTAACGGGTAAAGTAAAAGCCATGGTTGTGAGCAAAGCAAAACAAGAATTCATTCACTCCTTCCCATCGGCAGGCAGGTGTTTAGCCATCGCCAAGACAGCAGGGCTGTATCAACGCTGTTTCCAGCACAAATCCGAAACACAGCCCCATATGAGCTACTCCTAAGAAAATTAACTCTACCCCAGCCCACACCAGCACCCAGTAAAAGCAATATGGAGAGTAACTTTTAAAATAGCTGCCTAGGACAACTGCATGTGATGAAGAAATGATCATTATGGGAACACTGAGCAGTGGGTAGTGATGTGTGCTGTTTGTCTGCAGTGGGCTTCAAAACCCAAAGCTGTGGGACTAAGGTTTCTCAGCTTGTCTTAGAAAATCTTTTATTAGGAAAAAGCTCAGTCTTATGTAATGGAAGCTTGCCAGAGGGGATGCATATGTGCTTATATACTCATCTTAATTCGTAGCTGCAGTCACAATGTTCTGCAGTTATCTTAATGAGTGCTACATTTTCTCCTCTGCTTTTCGACTGTTCTGTTCTTCTGAAGTCAGATCTGAATAGTCTTGTGCACAAAGCAGTATTAATTTCAAGCGAGTGTAAATGTTTAGAAGTTAATTTTGTCCATGAGACTGGCTTTATCCCGTAGTGATCTTCATCTGAGAGGTCTGAGCAGCGCTGCTGTGGTGTAAGCCTCTGGCTGGGAGGGAACACACTCGGTCTAGCCGTGAGCCTGACCCCACGCTCACCTGCTTGAGTAATCTGTAATTTCCCATTCAAGCCACAAAGTGAGGAAAAAAGCATCAGCCTTTCCAGTTGGGACTTATTCTGGAACTGGTTTGTGCTTAGGAGAGGTGTGGGAAGATACCCGTTAAGAAAAGATACGCAGAGCTCTGAGTCACGTACACGGATGCATGTCTCTCTCTACATCTGCCAGAAATAGATAACAGAGATAATCCTCCGAGCAGAGGGCATCTCATCAAACCACGACAGCTTTAATACCTTTTGTACCAGCTGGACTGACCCACCTGTGAAACTGAGAGCCTGTGTGGTGAGCGGTGTACGGCAGAGGGGGCAAAGTAAGGGTCCAAAAATGCTGTGTGATTCTCAGAGCATTGCTGCAACTTCAGTGAAAGTTTGTTCCTATAGTAACTGCCGGATGAATTACATAAGGTATGGAACACGCTCAGGAGCTTGTGTGCCAGCCTCTTCAGAAAATGCCTCTGCAACTTAGAGGTAATTCATCTTTCAAAACGCAAGTAGGTTATCAAAACCAACTAGAGAATCAAGAATAGCTTTAGTCTCCTTCAGGTTAATCCAGAATAGTGATTACTTTGTGCCCCAGGAAATCTAGGGCAGAAAGTTTGAGCTTTGAAGAGAAACTGTCTTAGAGCAAAGCTTCCTCTGGCTGCGAAGCTGGATTTACCTGTGCTGTGATCAGACCTTCGGTGCCTTGTTAAACTGCTTACCTCTATTTTTGGCAAAACATGTTGTTCCTTACTGGCGAGGTTATGCCCTTTCCTATGAATGTCAAGTCCTTTTTGGTAACTTTGCTTGTGAATAATAGCTCATGCCTAGCTCTAGATATTGAAGAGATTCTCAATCAAGCAGAAAGTGGCCCAGGAGCTGAGACTCCCTCTTTTGTTAGGAGCTATTTTAAGGACTTAGTGACTTCTACATATCTCCACAACTCAAATGAGGTTGGAAGATAGCGTCTAAATATTTTTTAAATGCAGTGAAGAATGAAAGCTGCACGAACAGATGAAATTCTGACCTCTGATATTGACCATCTACATGTTGAGGCTCTTACCATGTTGACCTCCCCAGGAAATATGTGGATCGTGGACCTTGGCTGATTTTTATGTATTTTTAGGCATTGCGGTCATCAGTATTGGTGATGTAAACCAGTCCTTTTGCATGGGTTCTTATTATAGCATCTGCTTGAGATTGTCACCGTCACAGCTTATGTGCTGAAGTAATAAACAATACTTTCTTAAACAGCAGGAAGGACACACCCTGCTGTTCACAGCATCTATTTTAATTTCCTCCACCTTGCTCCATTTGCGGTTGTATCACCACAGCACTTCTTCAAAGAACAAGATGGTAACAACGAGACCTGCATTGAGGGCTGCTCCTGCAAGCTCACCACTGCTCCAAGTTAAATCAAATGCTGCTGTGTAGCTGCCTTCAAGGCCACCGGGCACTTGGATGTTATGAATTTCTGAAACTGTAGAAGATTCAAGCCTGTTCCTGAGGAAACCGAGCCAGCTTGGTCTGACTTGGCCAGTAATGTACCTGTAGAAAACAGTGTGGTTTGGGTAAGGAGAGAGTGTACTGGTTGCTGCTAATACAGCCAAGATTATTTTTTTAAGGCAAAGCTCCAAGCTGTTGTTGGAAGCAATATTCTCAATCCCCATAGTTGCCTCTGGCTCTTCCTTTTTCTTGCAAAGAGTGGTTAAAGCCTATAATTACTGCAGCAATCTTCTATAAAAAAAAAAGCCCAAAGAAAAACTCTGAAAACATCCCTTTCCTCTTTCAAAGGATGGTGTAAAGTTGAGGTTTTGAACCACTGAAGTACTTAACTAGGCATGTGTCCTTATCAAATTCCTTTGTTTTTTACTCACTAGCAGAGTTTACCTTCTTTCCTCGAACTAATCTGAACACTTGACTGTAGCACAGACATGTACAGGAAAGAGCAGAGGAAGCTGTTTTGTAAGACAGCCTTTGTCATAGCTCTTCTATGAGCAGAATGAATTTCAGTAAGTCATTAAGCAATCTCTTTCCAGAATAAGGAAACCACAAGACAAAGGAAGCTCTTGGATACTTGGCTATTTCCTCATTTGGCTCTGCAAAAAGTAGGGCTTTTGACTGGATGAGAAATTTCCAAGTCCTGGTGAAGGCTTGTACGAGAGGATGTGAATGTCATCTCAGGGCTTATCCCACCCCGAGGAGAATTTCCCACATTCACTTCCCCTGCGAGTGCTGAGGGGGTGCTTGTCCGCTGCCGTGGTCCAACACACGCGGCAGTGTGAGCCGGGATCAATGGGCTGTGGCAGGCACGCTTCCCTCCTACAGCTGGGCTTTTGCTGGAGAGCTTGCAGGCAGGGAGCCTGCGAGGCAAATGATTGTTTGCACCGAGAATATTTCATTAGGCTTTGAATAGCAATGCTCTCTCCTTCCTGTCTATGAAAGCATCTATTTTTTTCCTGACCCCCCTTCTCAAAAGAGCAGTGGCTTTGCAGCCAACTTCTGTTTTATTTTTAAATGCCTTCTGGAGGGTTATTACTGAAGAAACTTGGATGAGTAGCTTGAGCCAAAAATCTAATGCCTGAATCAAGGGTGAGGAGTGGATCCCTTTGGGATTCCTTGATTAAAAACACTCAAGGGCGTGAACTTCTAGCAAGTGACTAAGACGTGGTGTGAAGTGGGCCAGCCAGGCTGTGCTGGGGTTTTCAAGGGAATTGGGACCTTTTCAGAAAGGGCAGATTATTCAGGCATTAATGATTCCAGCTTCGATGCTAACTTCAGCTGGTATGACCAGCTTGGTATGCGGTGTTTATTTCGACAGGCTGGGATATGAAACAGGCTGTGAAGCTGAGTTTCTTGCACATAGCTTTCCAGTCTCTGCTTTATGGTGGTGCATCCTCATTTAGGAATATACTCAGGTATTCAATGCAGCTTCCCAAGTTGAAAACTGACCGAGCAATAGATGTTTTTAAGCTTGTGATCTTTCTGTGGCCATTGCCAGGCCAGGAATGCATCCCAAGGTGGTCTGAGCAAGCTTTTATATTGTGCCAGAACTGACTGTATAGCTGGGCTATTACATCTGTTTTGATTAGTATCCTATTCTTACTCAAAGCTGCCATTTTCTTTACTCTCTTATTCACCTACAAATGGTTGGCACTCTCCAGAGAGGATTTGTGCACGTCTGAGGTGATGTGCAGGGACACAACATCCTTCATCAGAAGGAAGAAGCTATGCCCAGCTCGGGTTAGTGCCGAGTTACTTGCTTACCATGGATGTTAAAATTAGTCGTAATACTGAAACAAAAATGACAAAAATGATTGCAGCATCAGGCTTGTATGTCTGATACTGGTTGTCATTGCAGCAAACTCCTGGTTCTGCATATGGAAAGGGAGTTTTCATTTAGTCTCTGAAGCAGTCTGGAGGCTGTGAGGATGCCAGCCTCAAGGGAACGATTTTTATAACATTAGCGAGAGTATTCATGTGAGGACCAGTTTCTTTTGTTTCTTTCTAGTGGTTTAACAAGCTAAATGTTTGTTACCCTTGTCCTAAAACCTTTTGCACCCAAGTTTCCACGATTTGCTGGACCGGAGGGCGCAGTGCTCCCTGCGTGTGCCGCCCTGTGCCAGCGACTGGGGTGAGTGTCAGGGTGTGCAGAGGCTGCGAGGGAAGATAGCGCTCCCCGGCAGCTCTAGCAATGCTGATAAACACTACTGAGCTGTCTTCTAAAGTCACTTTCTGATAGAAAAACATTTTTCTCTGGAAAACTATGCACTTAACTTCTATTAAGCTGTTCTGCCCCTTCCATCAGTGCTCAGCTGCTGTAGCTCCTGTACAGTCTTCGGCTCACTTTTGTTTCAGGAAATAAAAAGCTGCAATGTGTGACCAAACTCATGTCTGTAAATGGCACCTGGGACTTTCTGCAAGTCGGTCACCTTGAAAATGGCATGTGAAACCGTGGGGAAATGACTGTACAAAGCTCTCCCCCCGCAGACCTTCGCTGGGCACTTCCTCGTGTGATTTCTGGTGCGAGCTCCGTCACCCTGGCCTCGAAAGAGGGAAGTGGGAGCCTTGTTTACATCTGCATCAAAACCCATCCCCCTGGGCCACGAAACTAAGTGCTTTGTAAGAAATTAAATGGCAAAAAGATTTTATGTTAATGGCTGGGGACATTAGATACTAGTAAAGCTGAAGAAGTAAGAGCGTGTGTTTGGGCTGGTGCCTCCGCATGTTGCATTGACCCAACCTAACGGTGACATGGGGGCTCTGGCCCTCTGCTTCCTTGGTGGCAGCCTGCTTAGGAGGGGCTGTCTCACTTGGGATGCCCTTGCTTTCAGCAAAAGAAGCCCTGTAATGTTCCTCACTGCCCAGAGTACCAAATGATAATTTGAATGAGCATGAAGTTATTTGGAGTTTGATTCAACTGGACAGACTGCCTTTGCCTCACACTGCTGCCAGCAGACCACTGTCCTGCTCAGCAGTGATTATTCGAGCAGCAGCTCTTTCCCCGTTGGATTGCACTTTGCTGGGTCAACCCTTCTCTGCTGTCGGGGCAAGTGGTTCTCTTGTGCAGCTGCTTATCTTAAAGGAGCTTTCCACTCTCAAGGGGTGTAGCTGTATCTTGTTCCTCTTTTCTTGAGTGCTGGTAGAATACAGGGCTGTGTGACTAAAGAAATTACCAGTTCTATCCAAAAGCACGGGGTGCTCAGATCTAGAGTTCAAGTTCCCGTATCTTGCAGAGTTGCAGAGCTGGCTCTAGAGTCATCACCGTGTCAGAGCAGATGGCTGAACTTCTGGGATCATCATCTTCCTCCTGGCTCTGGACAAAACCCACCTCACGTCCCCAGACTTGTGGCATTTCCTCTGGTCTGTAGATTTCAGGTCTGTCTTACGGCATTTATGGGCACTGCAACTATGCCCAAACCCTGGCTGGAACAAGCATCAGCGATGAGAACTACCCTTGGTTGTATAATACGTGTTTGTCACCAAACCGAATGCTAGCTGGTAGGAGGATTTTGGAAAGCCTGCATTTTTAAATTATTTTATTTTAGAAACATTCACTGGCATAACGAAGCTACTTCAGTACTGGGGTATTGCAGAGCTGGGGTCTATGAGCTGCAGCAATGGTCAGCTGTTATTCCCGTGCACAGCCCTTGCTGTCTCAGATCCTGCAGCACATGTGGAGTAGCGCTGGAGCAGGATGGGTGCAACAGGCTGTGCCACTGAGTCATTCCCTTCTGTGCCATCGTGGGGTGGGAGGGTGCAGTGGCTTGAGCTAGCACATGTGACAACCCAGAGAGCTGATTATTACAGTCCTGATGTAGTATCTAGCTGACTATTAATCCTTTTAGTCCTATAAAGGCTAAATATATCTAGAGTTTAACCTTGAATCTCATGCTTAATCCTGCCGGCAGTCTCACATTATAGCCTTCAGGGTGTGTCTGGGAGAGAGAGAACTCCACAAATAAATCAAACGAAGGGTCAGGGTTCCTGGCTTTACCTTGGTGTGCTACAGGCATAGCACTGAACAAGCCTTTTGTTCCCATGCCTGACTTCATAACTGGCATGCTTCGGTGCTGCTAAAAGTACGGGCCCCTGCTTTGATGTGTTCAGTCCTAGATTTTGGTAGGTGTAATACAGGAACAGAGGTACAGCCAAGAGGGTGCTTCTATTAAGGACTTCACCAAGAGCTCTTTCTAAACTGGGAGGCTTTGATCAGCTTCATTAAATTAGAACCATTCTCGAGAGCAATGGCAGGACAGGCCAGAAGACTTCATAAAGACTTTTTAAAAATCATAACATGAGTTAGCTGGAATAGGCGTGGAGACAAGTTAGAGGTGGTGTGTCTGCCCTGGGAACGGACCACGAGCTGCTGATTGCTTTGGCAGCACCAAATCCCTTGGGGTACTCTAGGCTTCCCCAGGAACTAGGAATTAAACTGTTAACAACCATCTAGCATATCTAGGAGAGTCAAATACAGTGCTGCTTTTTTAGGGCTTTGAAATTACACTTTCCCCCTCTTCCCCCTCCCACCTCAGTCTCATTAGCGTTGAGGTTTGCTATTTTAGCTGTGGCAAGAAAAGGCAGAATAACTCTTCATCTGCCATGAGGCCTGTGGTCCCTATAGAGAGGGCTGGCACGGTTTATGGGAGAAGATCGGGTCCCTTACAGAGGATGGGGCTTTGCTGTGGCTGTTTGGCCGGTTACCTGTGGCCAGTGATACCCAACCCGTGGTGGAAGCTGGCCACGTTAACTGTGCGCCTGCCTGGCAGCTCCAGCCAGATGATTTAGTTTTAGAACCTGCTCGTTTTGCACGGCAGAGGACGATTTCCCAAGCTGGTCTTCTTTCAGCGGGGCTGGGGGTTTGATGGCCAGGGTCTGCTGGCCCTGGCTAGGAGGGGGGCTGTGAGCAGTGGCAGTGCCCATGGGCAAGGCATTGCCAGGTTTCCTTCAGAGAACTGTTTGCAGTGAGTAAAACTAAGCTCGTTGATCTTTCCCTTGTGGTTTTTTTTCCTTGGCATGATCTCCCTTGTACACCTTGGAGCCCTCCTGCCTGTCTGAAAGCCGCATGCAAACGTGAATCTGAGAGCTGCAGAAACTGCGGAGTGAACTGCTAACGGCCCTTGTGCCAGGACCGTGACCCGGGGCTCTGCCTCTGGCTCTGCATTTCGGTGGGCAGAGTACGGGGCTTTGTGCTGCTCCCCTTACCCAGCTCTGTCTTCTTGTGTAAGACCAACAGAAGATTTGATGATGCAGCCTGTATGTCAGATGCTGGATATTTTATGCTGCTGTTTCTAGAGCAGTAGTGAATATTCTGGAGCTGATCCCACTGCATCAGGGTTACCTGAGAAAGCAGGAACACGGGCTTACATTGGTATGATGGTTACATCAGTTTAAGCAAGAAGAAATTGGGAGTTTGTAGTGCCTTGGATGGCTTGAATGCCTCTTTTCTTCCCTCCTCAGTTGTGTTTGTCTTGTGCAGAGCTCTGGAAATGGAAGAGGGAAGCAATAAAACACTAGCTCTAAGTGTAATCATTGGGAGACAAAATGTTTAAACATCCTGCTGATGTCCAAGGCAGTTTGTAATCTGGGTGAAAATGAACACTGCTCAGTCCCAGTTCACTTGGTACAGTTTCTCAGTTGCTCAAGGCAACTACAGATTGGACTTGCTGGTGTGAAACACTTGTGTCTCTCTGCAGGTCCACGATGGGCATCCTGGAATATCGGTGTGTTCATCTGCATCCGTTGTGCTGGGATCCACAGGAACCTAGGAGTTCACATATCCAGGGTCAAATCTGTCAATCTCGACCAGTGGACACAAGAACAGATACAGGTAAGGCCAGTGAAACACACCCAGTGCTGTTCTGCTTGTGGGGCTTGGTAAGCCTGGAAATAAATGAGTCTGAATAGGGAAGCAGGAAGAAGATAGCGAGCTAGGTTAGATTGGGAGGGAAAATGGGATGATTTCAGGCTGAGCAAACAGCGGAGGGTAAGGACAAACACTCTGCAAGTTTCTGTAAAGCTGCCCCAGGCTGCTGCTGGCTGGAGCTGCTGCCTACCTCTGCTTCTTGAGGCTTCCAGAAGACAAATTGTGGACTTTCAGAGTGACATTGGGTTTCTAATTGATATTTATCTTGTCTTGGATAAATATTGTGCTGTGGTGCTTAGGATTGGCTAATTGAGGGGGGATCATAGCAATTGCGTCAGGGATTCCCAGCTGCACCAAAAGCCTGAGGAGTGGCTTTTGGGTACAGAAGAGACTTCAAAAGTCCATGCGTGCCTTCTAGTTAACACAGATTCTTGCGTGGTAGCCTGGCATGCTAGTGTGTGTAAGAGCTTTAATGTCCATCAAACACACGGTTCAAGAATTCTTTTGAATTGCAGTGCATGCAAGAGATGGGAAATGGAAAAGCAAATCGTCTTTATGAAGCCTACCTGCCGGAGAACTTCAGGCGACCTCAAACAGATCAGCATCCTTTCTTCCTTTGCTGCTGAGGAAATGTGGAGTCTTTTCATCCTGTCAGCTTAGTAGCTGTGCTCCTTGCACAGGAGGCTTAACTTCATGTGCCCAGGCATCAGCTGTGAGAATGAGTCCCTAGCCAGGCACCCTCCGCAGGCTGCTTGCTTACAGAACAAAGCAGAAGAGAGCTGAAAGGATTGCTCCTGAGCTGTCAGAGTGGAGAACTGGAACACGGATGTTGCAGCCTGAAGCATGAGATGTACTTTAGGGTCTGGGGCAAGTAGGAGGGTTGACTTTCAAAAGTGCTGAGCACTTACAAGTCTCAGTGGAGGCAGATAAAAAGGTTCAACACTTCTGAAAAAATTAAGGTGAAACTTTATCTTACAGGAGGGTTTCTAGGTGCCCAGTGCAACAGCAGTATAGTGATGTGAACCTAAAGAAATGCAGGAGCACCTCTACCATCACTTTTTTTGTCTTAAGCTGGTGGCTGAGGTGCTTCTGTACACACAAGGATCCGTTTCTGTGGCTACTGTGTGATTGGTGCTAAGGACATGTATGCTCTTAAGTGATGGCCGAAGTAAATATACATCAGGGAAGAAAACAACACTAGGAATTAAGCACTGATTTAATGTGCCTTTTATAGCACTGTCATGCTTGGAATAATCCAAGGGCAAAAATCAAGTAGCTAAAGTAGTTGGATCCAACATTAAATTATTTTAAGGAAGTTATTGCTGGAAATGCTCTTTAGACAGTCATTAGTTTAGTTACAGCCTGTACCTTGTATCCACCTGTCTATGTGAGTCTTCTATTCTTGAATCGTTTGTCTTTAACAAGCTGCTTGCAGAGCTGTGGAGAGCTTCATTCGGGATAAATATGAAAAGAAGAAATACATGGACCGGAGTATTGACATCAATGCATTTAGGGTGAGTTCCTCATCACTTCTATAGAAGCTTGAATACGTGTTAAGATGCGAGTGTATGTCTGTCTGATGAGTCAGCAGTGACTCTATGAAAATAGGCAGTTTAAGTGTTTCCTGTATTGGTGACTAATCTCTTCTCAAAGGCTGATTGCCTTCAGTCATTCTGTAGAAAGAATTTAAATTGGAGGGCACCTTTGAGGGCCATCTTGTCCAACTGCTTGCTGAAAGCAGGACTAGCTTCAACAATAGGTCTTTAGCTGTATTTTTAAGGCTTTTTAGATCAGTAACAGCATCACGTAGAGCTCTGTATGATCTTTCTTTTGGTATGACATGAGTTTTGGCCCTCATGTCGGTGTTTTTTTCCTTGCAGAAAGAAAAGGATGACAAATGGAAAAGGAGTAATGAGCCAGTATCAGAAAGAAAACTGGAACCTATCGTCTTTGAGAAGGTGAAAATGGTAAGACCAAAAGGCATGGTCATGGATCAATTGTAAAGACTTCTCTCAAGCAGAACAGAGGTAATCCAGCTTGATATGGAAGCATTTTTTCTGGCCTCAGTCATAGCAGTGGATGCATTGAGTCACACTAATGGTAGTAGCTTGTTTTCCTCTGCTCAACCAGATACTAAGCAGACGTGTTCTGCCTCGCAGTGCAGAGCGGATTGGAATCCAGCTACTCCCTGCTTTGCTTTCTAGCCTCAGCGGTTACTTTTTTCCTATTTTAGAGCATGCTTGAATTTGACAGTGGGTTCCAACATAATGGGACAATAAAACAACTATGTAATACTCGCTCTGGAATTCTGTTCGCTTTGGAAGCACTCATGTCTACTGGGAAAAAAAAGGATTTTAAGGGTTAATCTCTCATTAAAGCTTCTAATGTAACATAGTAACACCAAAATCTGAACCAGACTTCTGGTGTTCTTCTTCTCTAGCCTCAAAAGAAAGAAGAAACGCAGCAGTCTAGAAAAAGCTCTCCTAAATCTGCTGAACCAGTAATGGACTTGCTAGGACTTGGTAAGAGCCTTTCCAGCCTTATTGCAGGTGGCACAGTGACCATTTCTGACCTTGTCAGTCTGATGAGCTTTTGGTACTTATTTTCCATGTCAGGTGAGCGGTAGCTGATAGGAGCACTAGAGTGTTTTCCTTGAACTACTCCAGTGCAACTCAAGCGCAGTGCTCAGCACTGCAGCAGGGACACTTTCCCTTGTGTTTTTCTTTTTGCTGGTGCGGTGGTTGTGCCTACAGTGCTACAGGAGCAGCAGTAGTGGTCTCGCACAGTGTGGCTCCTGGCTGCTCTGAGGTTAATAGGACAGATATGGCACAGTGTCCTTCCTTGGTCCTGAGCCAGTTCCTTCTCAGCACCAGAAGGACGAGCGAAGAGCTGGCAGTATGTGTTGGCTGAAGTGGGTTATGGGCCGGGTCAGTGGGTTGAGCAGCATATGTGCAAACTGCTTCACTGGCAAGGAGGCTGCCCCGAGCCTGAGGCCATCTGTGTGAACATCCACCAAGGCTTTGTCTCTCCCAGATGCTCCTGTGACAACCACGGTTACCAACGGCAGGCCTAGCAGCTTAGAGAAGGATCTTGATCTTTTTGCGTCGGTGGGATCGAGCTCTGACTCCAGGAAGGTAAGGAGGGAAGAGCAGTGCTTGACAAAGCCTGGTGGGATGCTGGAGTGAGGAGATGACCCGTGCCTTCCCCCAGTGCTGAATGCAGCTGTTGTGCTTGTGCTGTCTGTGTCTCAGGTCACGGGCTCTATGCCAACAGCTGGAAGTGCTGGTTCTGTTCCCGAAAATCTGAATCTCTTCCCTGAGCCGGGAAGCAAAGGGGAGGAAGTGGGGAAGAAGCAGCTCTCTAAAGACTCAATCCTCTCTCTCTATGGCTCCCAAACACCTCAGCTGCCTGCGCAAGGTAAGAGATCTCAGAATAGAGCGTTAAATGGCACTATGCTAATTCAGAGTGGGTGGGGTGTCCTGATAGCTGACAGGCAAAGATGTGGGAATGTAGGTGGGCCTTCCTGAGAACTGGTGAGCAGCATAATGAGCTTTGGCTGGATGTCACGACCAAGTGAGTGTTGTGATAGTCTCTGATTTGAAGGTCAGCATTTCAGCCCTTGATAATGGATGCAGCCATTCTTCCCTTCATCACTTCTCTGCCTTTTTCTAGGAGCAATGTTCATGGCCCCAGCTCAGATGGCATATCCTGCAGCAGCATATACTGGTTTTCCAGGAGTAGCCCCCTCCAGCAGCATGATGGGAGGCATGATGGCCCCATCGGTGGGAATGATGGCCCAGCCTGGAGCTGCAGGGATGGTGACTCCCATGGCCATACCGGCTGGATATGTGGGTAACGTGCAGACAGCGGTCATTGGTGTCCCCAACGGGATGATGGCTGCGCAGCAGGCTGGCTACGTAGCTGGCATGGCAGCGGTTCCCCAGCCCGTCTATGGTGTGCAGCCAGCGCAGCAGCTTCAGTGGAACATTGCTCAGGTGAGGGCTGATCTGCTGCTGCCCCAAAGGTGGATGGAGGGCAGGGCAGGCACATGCAGTTAAACCGAGCCTGTTACCTAAACCTTCAGTGCTTTCGTAGCCTGGCTCCTGGGGGTGGGTGAGGTCTGCCGATGCTGCAGGCAAACTCTGGGATCACAAAGGAGTAACTTGTTCAGAGGTCTCGGTGCTTGATGGAGAACAAATCAGTGCAGCATCAGTTAAAAATTAAAACTTTTGCTGTGGGCTGACAGTCTCCTTGACATAGCCTTGACTTCTCTCCTCTCCCCTTTGCAGATGACCCAGCAGATGGCTGGGATGAACTTCTATGGAGCTAATGGCATGATGGGCTATGGACAGTCAATGGGTGGAGGAGGTGCCCAGGGAAGCAATCAGTCCCTCAGCACTCAGATGTGGAAATGATCCTTTGCGTTGTGACCATTTTTGCCTTCTGTTCTGTTCTTCAAAACTTCTCCATGAGACATTCAGGGTTTTTTCTTTCTGGCTGGCTGCCCAGCCTTGAGCCTCTTTCCATAACTGAGACCCATCTCTGCCTTTTCACTGGCACACACGGTGAAACCTCAGTGACCAGAACATGAGCTCCCCTGTATTTAGCACAGTCAATGCACATTTCTGGGGTGGACCCCCTCCTTGCACAAACCTCCACTAATGCTTCTGGGTAGCACTTAATGTCCTGCTGGGTATCTTAGCAGAGGTGTGACTGAGGAACTTGGGAAATCTGTACTTAATACTGCCTGTAACGTCAGGCCTTTTAAGCATCACCTAAACTTTAGTATTAGTAGGGGTTTTGGTTAGCAGAGGGATGGAAACCTTGTTTGGTGCTGAGGAACTGGATTTTAACCCGAGCCCAGGGGCAAGCAAGCCTTGCTACCTCTTCCCTTGAGTGGAGATCTCCGGAGCCGAGGCCTCGCTGTGCTTGGCTCGCCAACCCTCATTGGAACCAAAGTCATTTTGAAGACCCCTCTCCCTCCCCCCATGAGCAAGCAGGATTCTCGCACAGTGTGGGGGTAAGCTGTTTGGAATGTGAAACTTGCACTTCAGAGTGGCTTTTCTGTCTAATATGTGGTATTGATGTATTTAACTTTTAACAATCTAACTGAGAGTTAACTTATCGAGGGCTGAGAGCCCATTGCAAGTTTTCTTACACTTTTAAAATGACTATGACATCCTAATTTATACTTTTTTCATATTTTTTTTTGTTCCTGTGTTATCCTGGTGCCCCTTTCTGGCTAGCTTTTGACATTTTAATCTAGGCATAAGGAGTGGGTGGGTCAGTTTTCTTTTCTCATCTTCAGTAGAACACAACTGCTTAAACTCATCAGCGTGAGCAAGAGGTTGGACTTCTGAGGTCTACTTTATCCTGTGTATATGTAAATTCCCAAATAAAATATTGCAGTGAAACCTCAACTGACTTCTCTTGTTTTTAAGCAGCAGAACAGATTGTGTTAAACGCTGCTGGCGCTGGTGGGAGTTGCTCACTTCAGGTGCGGGGATTTGGAGCCTTTCATCCAAATCAGACTCACTCCATCTGCTCTCTAGCGGGGCTGTGGCCCAAATGTCAGGCGAGGAGAGTGTTTGCTAAGAACAACCAGCATGCAAAGAACCAGGCTCGGCAGAGGCAGAATCAGGTCAGTTGACACTTTTATATACAAGTGAGACTCCCAGCTTCGGGCTGTGGGTGAGCGCAGCATTCCTGCAGCTGTGGCTGGAGTCGGCAGGGCTGCAGCTTTACACGAAAAACCTTTCTAAGGTCTATTCAAAAGGGAAATTTTAAGCTTGTACAAAAAGTGGTAAAGGTGAGAATATGAAAGGCTGGGGGGGATTTAGGAGTTGCCTAAAGAACAGATACAGAGGCCAGTGTTCCTTGGGCTCGTGGGTGGCTATGTGCAGCTGCAGGCGAGAGAGCTCAGCTAACTGTGAGCCTTGAGCTGATGGGACTCTGCTTGCATATTAATTATGGTATTTCTTTCTTCAAGTCAAAACCTGCTCTTTTCAGAAAAAAAGAGGGTTACTTCCTCTTCCCCTCCTCCCCATTGTATCTGTTTGGGGGGGAGCGTTGGCTTTTTTAAGCTACACGTGGTTTGGGGCTGGATGCTTTGAGAAGCTCAACTCAAGCACAGAAAAAAGTTTTCAAGCTGGCTTTAATCATCTTCACTTGCTGCCCCAATACTGTACATGCAGGTACAAGCCAATGAAAATGTGAATACTTCAGTTTTTTTCCTCCTTGGGAAAACTGGCTAAGAATATTTTACAAAATAGCGTGCACCCTCACAGCCATCAGTCCTGCTGCATATAAACCACAAAAATACAAGAGTTTTACATTAAGAAAGACCACACACATATAAAACATTACATAACACAGGTATAAAATCGCCGTTTGCTTTTTTAAATCTATTACCATTCTCAAGTATCCATCACTAAGCCCATCCCCTTGTCTTGAATGTGGAAGGGGGGCTTCAAGGACCCCCTCGTCCACCCCTCTGCAGCATTTATTTTAAGGAGGAGTTGTTAAACTTACGAATCTGTCATCAAAGCAAAGTTTATCACAAAATACGAGTGGGCTAGTGAAAGCAGCCACATCTGTTCACTGCGATGCAATCACCTCCTGGTTTCTGAGAGTCCAAAGCCACCCCGGGTGAGTGTTGGGTTCTGCACCTCACTCTCCTTTTCCCCTTAGGTAACGGACGCACATGGAAAGACGAAAGGTTGACATGTGCCACTTGGATGGTGAGATGTCTGCTACCTTTTTCCCTAGGGACTGAAGGCTAAGCTTGTTGGAGCAATTAACTTGTGGCTAATGGAGTTCTGACAATTTCCCAGTCTAACGGGACTCTCTTGCTTTAGGAAATTCTTTTCAGTGGAACTTGGGAACCTTGGGATGGAAAATGTGCAGTAGCATTGATTTCTGTGTCCTTGCTTGTATTGCTTTCGTAGGATGCACCCGTCAGATCCCTGTCCTACCCTTCTGAAGCAGCTACCGGGAGGAGAAAGGCGGCTGTCAGAAATGAGCGGCTGGCTGAGTTCTTCTGGGTGCATCTCTCCTTGCCTCAAACGATCAGGGACCCTTTTAGATAATAACATGCTCTGGCAGTGCATGTTTTATTCTGCCCCCTTGTACTTTGTAGGGGGTTAATGCAGTTTAAAAGGCATCGGCTGTGTTTAAAGATCTGTCAGGTATAGGTAAAACCCCTCACATGTCTTGTTTGGGAATTTTAAATTCTGAATGTTTCGCTAGGAGGGCTGCTTCCGTTTGGGTGCTTCTAAAAAACTCATTGGTGCTTTTCTCTGTGTGCTTTTGTGGGTTTGGTTTTGGTTTTTTTCCTGGTACTGTTAGGAATCAAATTCAAGGACAAAGTTCAGTTCAAACTTGGAGCTGCTGCTTTACCGAGTGTTGTTACTAAGACTGATGTCTGTTTTTCTATTTGAGGTATAAACTTCTGAGATTAACGACAGATTCTTGAGTCCTGGACAACAGCTTAAACGGTCCAGGTGCTTGTTCATCGCTTCACTTTGAGGTGGGGAGTAGGACAACATGATGGGGAAGATGATTTAACTGCAGGAAAAGATCAAGCCCTTTTAAGAAAACAAGGCCACCAACTACAAAGTGCTAACGTTCAAGAGGCATCCGCTGCCAGGGTCCCTGGCCAGGGGGACCCTCCCTCCAGAGAAGCACTCCAACCCCTCGCTTCCCTTGCCCTTCAGCTCAGCGATGGATAGTGCCAGTGCTAACGAAGCAGAGGCTGGGCAGGAGCCAGCACGGGAGCAGGTGGGAAATGCACACCCCGGAGAATTGCTCTTCATTGCACAGTTACAACAAAAAAATAACCTGAATGTGATAGTGCACTAAGCTCTGGTTCTTAAAAAAAAAAAAAAAAAGAGAAAAAGGAAGGGAAAAAGAAAAAAAAAATGAGGTATACCGATAATCGGAGCTCCAGACAGGCGCAGTGGGGACAGCAGCTCCTGGGTCTGGGTGGCAGCTGCTGGACCGAGCTGCTTTCTCCTGGGTTCCTCGATGCTCCTGCGCCCCGTCCTGGTGTCTGTGCCCGAGGCAGGTGATGGGGGTTAACAGTGCGGCGGTTGGTCAGACAGCGAGACAAACACCGAGGCCCTTTACTGTACGTTTTTCCAAGTCTAACTTTTAAAACCTCAATCTTCCCCACGTACGGACCAGCTCAGTTAAGGTGAGAATTATTGTCACAGCTGGTCACCGAGTGTTTCGTGTACCTTCAGCCGTGTTACACGTGGCACATCTTCACCCCGGCAATTCCACCCGTGCTTATCGCAGATGTGGTTTTTTTTCTCCCCCCCCCGGGAATTATTTTCTGCAGCCTTTCAACCTTCTTTTTAGCTCCCAAACGTAACTCTTGCACCTCTAACAACCAGCCGAGGGTTGGGGTGTTTTCTATGCCTGTGAAGGAGGAGGAAGACTTCCAGTTGAAGCAGCTTTGCCAGAGCTCGGAAGGGGCCGTCATGCCTTTGGCACATCACGGGACGCAAACCCGGCTTTTCCCAAAGGTAATTCTACAGCTCTGTCCGGAGGCATGAAAACCCCAAGGAAAGCAACGAGAGCTCGTAGTATCTTTTTCCATCTGTGATGCAAAAACACATTTAGACTTTGAATTCAGCCATCAAGAAGAACGGTGCCTGAGCACTGTCCCTTGACCTTTCAAATGCCGTAATTTTCCAAATCAGTAACCCCGTGCACCGCCGCAAGGAAGCTTACAGACGGGCATTGTCCAAGCGTTTCACATCAATCTGGGAGGAAGCGTCCGAGTCAACTGGAAGAAAACAGAAGGTGAATCTTTATGCCTGAACAACCACCACCAGTGCTGTTTTTATAACTGGTCTGGTACCAGTAAAGACCCTGAACGTGTTCTCGCTGCTGCTGCATTCGCAAGCCCCCGTACACAAGCGAAGGTGTTTAATGCGTGAACTCCTCTCGCGTGCACCGATACACGTGCAGACACGGGCTTGACTTCCCACGTCCCATCGCTGCTGGAGCGGTCGCGTGAGCCAGTGAACAGAAGGAATTCCCTATCGGCGGCGGGAATCCTGATCCCAGCCCCGCAGGAATTTCTGGTCTCGTATTTGCAATCGACAGCTACGTCTGTAACGGCTTCTGGAGAGAAGGTTGGAAGTACTGGCAAAGGTGGCCGTGGAGGGAATACTTCCCACCATCTCGGTTGTTCTGTGGCATTTTCCAAAGCCACCAGCCAGGGAACTGGTTCAGTATCTCGCTTGGTTCCGGGAAAACCATGTGTAAGCATCCTCTCGCCGTGCTCTCAGCGTGCTGTCACGTCGATGAAACAGGAGCTCATTTCCGACCGAGCCCAGAAGCCTGGCCCACCTTCTGGTGCCCTAGAAAATGTTCAGTCGCTCAACTTTGGCAAATAAAACCCGTTCCAGGCTTGTAGAAAACCCAGGGACAGCTCAGACCTGGGCATGAAATCACGTAGTGTTCGCTGTGCTTTGCTGCGTGGCCAAGACTTGTTTTTCACGAGAGCTTAGGGGATGTTAAGTATCATTTCAAGGCTATTTTGGCCAAATCCATCCTTGATACCCAGGCAGGGTGCCGTGATTCTCACACCAGCATCTGTCCGCTGTGCTGTAGGAAGGTCACTTGCTGCTGGCGTGCTGGGTTTAAACGGGCTGCAAAGCCGACTCAGTTGAATATTAACAATTCTTTCTAGGGGAAAATAGCTGGAAAGTCAAAGGGTTCAGTGCAGCCACCTTTTGCAAATCATATAGTACATTAAAAAAAAAAATGCCCTTTGCAATAAAACATTCCCCCAGAGAAAGACCGGGAGCCCAGAAGCGTGGGGGTTGTAGAAAGCAACGGGGTGTCTTGGCTTTTTTGTTCTTGTTCGAGGAGGGAAAACATCTGGCACGTGGTCTCGGGGATGGAGGAATGAGGAGGAGCTGATGTGGCGATGGGAACGCGGCACACCGCGGTCTCTTCTCCCTTTTCGTAGGGTGGGTCCTGACCCAGGTGCTTCCCCAGAGCTGTGGGTACCCGGGGGACTGGGTGTGTAGTGGCCAGCGAGGAAGTTCAGGTTCTGATGGATTTCAGTTTGTCTGGTGCGTTATCCTCCAGTGCGTCCACAGTAAGCCGAAGTGTTTGGGTTTTCCAGGTTCCCTGGTGTGCCTCGGGATGACAGCTCTTTTCTCTGGGCTGTCCCCGTCCCAGCAAGAGCTGGTTTTTCAACTGGTGCAGAACCAGTGAGCCTCTCGCTAGAGCTCGGCTATCTGCTGCTGTGGGCGTGCGCCCGGCTGTCCCCGTGTTCAGCTGCTCTTCTTCTGCTGGTCTCTGGCTTTAAAGAAGCGCGATGCTGCTGGCGGAGAGGGGGAGCAGCAAAGCTCTGCAGCTCGCGGGAGGAATTTGCAGCCGGCGAGCTCTGTGCTGGAGGGGATGTGGCTCAGCTCCCTGCTCTGCCCACGCTGCTCTTCCCCTTCCCTGTGGACGTGGTTATTGTCCCACCACCGGTAAGATTTTTTTCCTTTCTCTGTTGAAATAGAATTGGTAAAGCAAAAGCGAATCGCGTTAGCTAGAAGGAGCAGAAAGCTTTTCCTCTTAAGATGCCTTCCCTCGTGTATATTAAAAAAATCCAGCACGCCGGGGCAGAGAAAGTGTAGCTTCATCCAGGCGTTGTTGACCTCGTATAACTGCTCCGTGCTCTGGAAGGAACGTCGTGTTCAAACCCTTGTTTATTCCTCTTTCAGTAGCCAGGGCTCCGAGTTTGCTTCCTCCAACTGCTTCAGCCTTAGTGCATCCCACGGTCCCATCCATCGCCATTCAGCCCAGAAATCAGCTTGAAAAAAAATGCGGCTCGAGCAGATGAGGATTTATCCTTCCCCAGGCAGGCGTCGGGGTCTTGAAGCAGACCCTCCTCCATCCCCGGGCAGCAGCATTCGGCCCCTCTCAGAGCTCTACGGTGACTTTGATTTCTAAAGACCCAAAGTCCACGATAGCAGCCGAAATTCCTGACACAACACCACTGAAATCGCGGCGGTGTCGGTAACCCAGCCGCCGAGCAGCGGAGCTCTGCGGAGCCCCGGGGTCTGTGGGGGGAACAGTGTCATCCCCAGGGTCTGTGGCGGGGACAGGGTCATCCCCAGCGTCGTCTTAGTTTTGTCCTTCACGTTGAGGTTTTATCCCCGGCGTCGCCAGGAGACCCCAGGTTGGTTTTGTTGTGCTCTGTGCATTGTGAACTTCTCTGCTTGGCCGATAAATAATTGTAAAAAATCCCAACTGTGCTGTGGGTGGGTTGGTGTGAAAGACTGAAGGTCAGAGCCACCTCCTCGGTAAAAATTCCCCGTTAACCTTTCGTCCTCTTCCAGTCTCGAGACTGCGCATCTCTTGGTGTGTCGGTTTTATTTCTCCCTTTTGGAAACTGATCCTTCAGGACAGTCAGTGTGTGAAGTATATTTTATGAAGAAACCAGAGTTTCTATTGGTGTCTCCCCTGAGTATTTTCAGCAAATTTCATTAGGCACCTTCAAAAAAAAGCTTCCGTAATTCTCAGTTTTGCTACAAGAACTGGTCCCTCGGGGGGGAACCAAAATGCTGCTTTAAAAACAAACAAACAAAACACACAAACAAAAAACCCCGAAACACTCAATCCTGATCAGAAATTCAACCATCGAGTCCTTGGTTCGTCACCTCTCAGTCACCCCAATTCCAGGTCAGCAGAAGATGCTGTTGAGATGTTCCCCTGTAGCGTACCGACAAGTGGAGAGTTAGAGAAAGGCGCGTCCTGCCGCGGGCTCCGGCGAACCCTCTGCTCCTACTTGAAATTCAAGTATCAGGGCAACCAGCCCAGCCCTGGGGTGAGCCCCTGGGGCTACCAGCCCGGACCGGGGGGCAACCAGCCCAGCCCTGGGGCTACCAGCCCAGACCGGGGGGCAACCAGCCCAGCCCTGGGGCTACCAGCCCGGACCGGGGGCAACCAGTCCGGACCAGGGCAACCAACCCAGCCCTGGGGCTACCAGCCCAGACCGGGGGCAACCAGCCTGGACTGGGGCTACCAGCCCGAACCGGGGGCAACCAGCCCAGCCCCGGGGCTGGCCCTCGCGGAGGAAGGGGCTGGGAGGCAGACGATCAAGCAGCATCACGATGTTCCTGCTCCCATCGGGTCACCTTCTCCTGACTCGAATTTTCACGTGAGGCATCACAGAGTTTGTATTCTGGGTCTTGCTTTGGCCGTGCGAGACCCCGGTCAGCGGTGAGACGCGAGGATGAGAGCAGCGATGCTCGGGGGGGTGAGTGCACCTTTGTTCTCTCTTGCTTTGGCAATGTCACTGGTCACAGGCTACATGCTACCGAAAAAAACCCAAAATTTAAAAAGAAAAAAGAAAAAATGGCCACCAGAAGTGCTTGCTCAGTGTCGCAGGGTTTGTGTCGGAAAACGAACAAACGGGAAGTGACGGGCAGATGTGTCCGGTCCATCCGGAGTCTCTGAGATATTGCAGAGAGTGAGTGTTGTTAGCACGTGGCAAGCTACATAAGAGAAGATGCTACATTCCTTGGAGAGAAAAAAAAAAATAGTGCTGTGTTGGATTTTGTTCCGAGGGTTTTTTTTCTTTGAACAGCTACCTTTTCCTCGGAGTAAGGAAACGAAACCTCGTCGCCGTGCTGCTTGCACTGGATCGGACCGAGATGCTCTCGCCGGGCGGTCAGGAGAGGAACGCGTCGCATTAATTCCCGTCCGAAGGGTGCCGGGACGAGGTGCGGTAACAGTCTCGGGATCGGTCGGCAGTCGCAGCCCTCGCTCTGCCTCGGGGGGGTTGATTTTTTTGTTTTTCTTCTCCTTCTCCCCCTGCCTCAAACCCCACAGCCCTCGCTCCCTCTCCGATGTGCCCCTCCGCACGCCGGGATGCGTGTTTGGGGAGGGATGGGTGGAGAGTGGGTTCGGCTTGGGAGGGAGATTTAAAAAAAAAAAGAAAAAAAAAAAGGAGGAAAAAAATAAAAAGAACAGGATGTTTACAGCTATCCACGAACAGTTTTGGTAGGATGTCTGGATGTCTCTGTTCCTCTCCCGGCCTCTCCCACCGACCTGCTGCCTACGGGCAGGAGGGGCTGGTGGAGCTCTCCAGGGAGGACTGGGAGAGGCGGCGCGTCAGGGGCCCGATGCTGGAGTCGGCCAGCGAGGAGGTGGGGAAGAGTTTGTACCAGCCCGTCACCGCGCTGGAGAGGTCGAGCTCCTCCAGGACGATCTGCGCCATCCCCATGAAGCACTTGTGGTCCATGCGCCCGTAATCCCCCCAGACGATCACCTGCGGGGCAGAGAGCGCATCAGGGGAGCTGCTGCGGTCCCCGGGCGAGCGTTTTGGGGAAAACCCAGCGAATTCGGCGTTCCTGGCTGGAAAGGACCTGCCGTGATGGGGGCAGGGAGGCTGCGGTCTGAAGGACAGCAGTGAGGATGCCGGGTTTCTATTTCCTCGCTCCCCAAACCCCTCCCTGTCCCCCAGCATCCCTGCCAGGGGTACGTCACCTGCAGGACTTTGCCCTGGGGGCTCTCCTCGAAGAGCAGAGGCTGCTGGTACGACGGGTCGCAGGTTTTCTTCACCACCTTGGTCTTCTTCTTGGCCAGGCAGACGCCGTTCTCCAACAGGTAAACTTTGACGTAGGTGGCTGCATCGGAAAACGGGCGAAAAGCACCGATGGGCTGCAGGGTCCCAGCTCCATCGCCCCGGCCCCCTCCCTCTCCAGCCACCTACCAGGGATGGACTTGGAGCCCATCTTCGGGATGAGTCCCCTGGCCTGGATCACCTCCACCTCCAGCTGCCCGTTGCGGTCGGCCACGCCGACGTGGACATCTCCTGGGCGGGGGGACGAGATGTGCTCAGCACCCTCCCCAACGGCTGCTGGTCCCCCAGGGCCGGGCTGGTCCCCCCGGGGCTGGGCTGGTCCCCCCCAGCTCCATGTTTTGGAGCCACCAGAAAGCCGCTGGGAAAATTCCTCTCCAGGGCTGGCAGCCCCTTCACCCCCTCCCACCGCCTGCTCCCCGTCGGTACCCAGCGCTCCAGCACATGGAGCATCCCCCCACCCGGCGCGTGATTTATCGTGGATCTGGAGGAAGGACGAAGCTGAGCTGCTGTGGAGGTGTTTGGATTTGGGCAGCAATGAGGGAACCATGTGAGAGCCCCCTCCTTCCTCCCACCCTCCCTGCTGCCTCCATCCCCTCCCCCCCCCAGCCTTGCAGGGTGATTTTTTTTTTTTTTCCCTTCATGATGGGAAAAGGGGCTGGGATTAGCCAGGGCTGGGATTAGCCAGGGCTGTGCCTGGGCCAGGCGATGCCCTGAGCCGGGGGACAGGCAAGACCCCGGCAAGAGCAGGAGGGGCTGGGGCAGGAGGGGTCGGTGGCCGAGCACCCCACCAGGGCCAGCCCCCATCTCCCCAGGGCACCTCACTGGGGTCCTTCCCCATATCTGCGGGGAAAAAACGTGGCCGGGCGCCTCTTGAGCTCGGAGCGAAGCTGTTCTCCCACTTACGCCATCCCTCTCGTACGTACGGATGTCCCTTGGCCGCTGGGTCCCCGTCACTCGCTGCCTGGTGGCCCCGGGGCAGGGGGGACAGTGGGGACGGGGAAGGGGCGATGTCCCAGCGGGGTTTAATAGGAGCGAGATGAACCTGGATGTTCTCAAACACACTCAGCATCTCAACAGCGAGTCGGGGGCTGCGCGAGGGACCGGCCGGTGGCAGAGGAGCGAGCGGATGCTGCGGCGGGGGAACGGACGGACCGCGGGGATTCGGGTGCCACCAGCACCGTGGGACCTCGCCCCAGGGAAGCCACTGTTGTCCCCTCCCGGGGAAGGTGGGCAAACCCAGAGGGGTCCAGCTACCCCTCTTCCCTCCCCTCCCTCCCACTGGGGGTTTATGCGGGACTGGGAGGGGGCAGCTTGGGGACCCTGATGACTGTGTCCCCCCCAGGGCAGCTCTCCCCGTTCCTGGCAGCTCTGGCCCCCCAGCAGGACACGGGGCAGACGCCGTGTGCCCTGGGAACAGCTGGGGACACGCTGCTGGCTGGAAATTCAGACAGTGCACAACTTTGCCATTTCGGATTTAAAAGGGGAAAAAATGGAACAAAATGTGGTTTCGTTGGGTCCCCTCTGCAGGGGGCTGCTGGGGGGAGCGGGTGCACAGCAGAGCGGTGGAAGAGGCCTCGGGAAAAGGCAGAGCTGCTGCTTCCCCAGGGATGTCCTACCCTGAGCCCTGCCCGGGATGTTCCCCCCCATGATGGAGCCGCAGCGGGAAGCCCAGAGCATCTGCAAGCCATGCACCGACCCGGCACATGCTCAGCTGCAAGGGATCTGCCGGGATCGAGCCTGTCCCCCGGAGCCTGTGCCCTGCGGAGGGGCACACAGCCACCTTCCACCCCCCCGCAGCCCCTTCCCTCCCGCCAGAGCATCCTCCTCTGCTGCCCAGCCCCGCACCGGGCAAGACCCAGCCCTCGCTCTGCGGGGAAGGGGCTGACACCCCCCTCCCCGGGCAGGGAACCCCCCCATGGGGCACCACTCACCCATCGGGGGGGTGGCCAGCGTCTGCCGCCCCACCAGCTGCCCCGGCCCCAGCCCGTCGAGGAAGTCGCTGAACTGGCTCTCGGCTCCCAGCCGGGTCGTGGGGAAGATGAACCTGTGCCGGGGAGAGCAAAGGGCTGCGACGGAGCATCGACAGGCGGCCGGGTCCCAAGCAGGATCCCTTGGGAGCACAGGGAGGGCGCCCAGCCCCTGTCCCCCCCGTGCCACCCCTGGTGCCTTACGTGCCGTCAGAGCTGTTGCTGTTGGTGCTGCCGTCGGTGGACTCCCGGCTGCCCTGCCGGGTGACCCTGGTCCTCATCTCCACCGCGATGCCGGTCTCCGTGCTCCTCCGGATGTTGCTGCGCAGCTTTTTGGGGCCACCCTCTGGAAGCCGAGATGGGGGGTGAGCCTGGGAAGCACCCGCTGACCCCAAACCCTCCAGCAGGACAGGCAACAGACCAGCTGCAGAACTGGGGTGACCACAGGCTGCTCCCTGCCTTCCCTCGGTAAGTTATCCATCGTGATTTATGCGACATTCTCCCTGGGGATGAAGCCCTGCAGCCCCCTGCACGGGCACACGTCCCGCTGCCACCCCCATCGTGCTGCAGAGCCACAGAGCCGCCGTGTCCCAGTCCCATGTCCCCGCAGCCCTCACCCAGCACCGATGTCATCGTGCCTTTGCGTGGCTGGGACCCCCCCCCCACCTCATCCGTCCCCCCACGTGCTGAGACCTGCCAGACTCAGCTCACGTGTGCTGACACCCGCCCAGCCTGGCCGGTGCTGCTGCAGAGCCACCTCCCAGCCTCCAGCATCCCCAGGGCTCCAACGTGTGCTACAGGGGCTGGGTGCCCCGACACGGACTGATCACGACGTCCCCCTTTCTCCTGTCACACCATCCCCCTGCCACATGTCCCCAGCGGTGGCAGATGGAGGAGCGTGGCCCCAGCATCACCAGCAGCCCCGCTCCCGCTGCGTGAACACGTGGATGCTCCTGGGGGGTCAGGTCTGTCCTGCCCATTGGGGGCTGTCCCCTTGGTCCCCCTGATCCTGGCAGTCCCCCGGAGCAGGCGCTGGTCCCCTGGGCAGCGGGGAGGGTCGTGGTGCTGCCCGGCTCCGGCACTGTTCGCTGGGCTTTTGGGGATAGTTGTACCCCTTCGGGAACACCCCGAATGTGCAGGGCTCCCCGTTGCCCCCTCCCGTTACAGAGCTTCTCCCAAATCCCGAAATGCCAACAAGAACCGGAATAAAAAAGCAATAACTAGAGAAAAAGGCTGCCCTAAAAATGAGCTTTTTGCTCCCCCCGCCCTTTAAAAAGCTATTTTAAGAATTTAAATATTTCCCAGAGCCAGACCGTTTGACGAGTCCTTTCTCCAACTCCCTGCCCACAGCTGGGACTGGCCGTTACTGGGGGGGTGGGATGCTGAGCCCGGACCCCCCCGTGCTGGCAGAGCTCCGGCACCATCCCCACCCCAGCTTTGCAGATGGTTTTGGCACCTGGAGAAGTGCCCGAGTGCCAAGGCAGCTGGGTTTAGGGGTCTCCATCAAACACGGGGGGCTGGAGCATCACTGTGGGCAGCTGGAGAAGTGCAAAGGGCCAAACTGGGGGGACTGGTGGGGCGGGGGGGCACGGCGGTGGCTCCTCACCGGTCTGGTTGAGCTGCAGCGTGCTCTTGCTCCACTGGGACAGCCCCACGATGGCCACCATCTTCGCGCCCAGGCTGGATCGCCTCTTCTTGCTGGCGGTGATGGAGACGGAGTCGGCGCTGCCCCGCACGCTCTTCTCGATGTTGTACATCTCGCCGCTGATGCTGGAGCTGCGCACGACATTCCTGGCCGCCGAGGAGCTGGCATCCCCGTTGAACATGGTCGGCCCCTCGTCCGCTCGCCGGACCCGGCTCTGCTGGGTGGGATCAGCTGCGGAGGGAAGCCAGGGGACGTGTCAATGCCCGTGGTGGCACTGGCTGTGTCACCGTGCTCCCACCCGGAGCAGCCACAGGGGGACGGATGGTCCCCCAAGGCACTTACACAGCCACAGCATTCAGGTGGCACAACCCATCGGGGCCGATTTTCCCACCCTGGGGGAGGGAAGGGGTGCGGGACCCCCCGTGCAGCCAGGTCCTGGGGGCTAGGAGAGCCCCTCCGGTGCACGGAGGGTTTGGTGTGTCACCAACCCACCCGCCTGAGGAGCAGGAGGGGACCCTGGGGCTTGGGGACAGCCCCTGCTGAAGGTGCCCAAAATTGCAACTGGCAAAGTTCCTCCCGTGTGCCTCCTTCTCCGAACCACGGCTGCAGCATCCCTCCGTGCTGCTGCTGGGCTGGATCCAACCCCACAACCCACCCTGGGCTGCTGCTGGGGACCCCCGTGAAGCCCCCGCAGCAGACGGGGCCGGGGACCGGGGCGTTCGCTGGTGGCAGGGGCTGGGATGCGGCTGCCTGACCCCCCGTGCGGCAGCGGTTGCTGCTTTCCCTTCCCCATGAATATTTCAACTCCAGCGGGATGGGAGCATCCATCTTCCAGGGAAAGGTGAATTATTAACTCCAGGCCAAGTGAAGCCACTTTATGATAATGGATGGAGGCAGCGCCTGGAAAAATATTTCTCTTTCAAGAGAGAGAGCGACGGCCACAACCGCAGAGGATCAGTGATGGGCAGGAACGGGGAGGGGGGCAAGGCACCGGGCGAGCACCCGCCCTGCAGCCCAGAGCCGCCGCAGCACAGCCGGTGCCGATGGGAAGCTGAGATGGGCCAGAGCATCCCGCAGGGCTCGCCCTGTGCCCAGCGTCTCTCGAGGATGGGTTGGGGCTGAGCTGTTTGGGACCTTTGGGACGAGCACTTTCCGATGCCACCCATCACTCTCCCAGCACCCTCCAGGCTCCAAACCCACTGCGGCCGCTCGCAGGGGCTGGGGATTCTCTTAGGAAACGGATCCCACCCACAGCCCCAGCACACCCCTGACCCCCTGCTGCTTCCCTTCCCCGTGCCTCAGTTTCCCCACCCGCAAACCCGCCGTCAGACCGAGCCTAACCAAACGCGCGTCCCTTTGTGCCCGGCTCAGCCTCTCCCCGCGGCGTTACGGGCCAGAAGAGCCGCGGCAGAGCCCAGCCCCGTTATTTGTACAGCCGGGAAAACACAACCGGCTCCTGCTGCTGCTTTCCCCGCTCCGCCGCCACGAGAGCACCGGGCTCTGGTGGGAGCAAATTAGATCAGGAGCTCCCAGTGCTACTGGGATCGTTTCCAGTGCAACACACGCCAGGATAATCCACCGCAAAGGAAGGGCAGCGCACGCTCCGCAGCCCGAAGGAAGGATTTGCTTTACCCTGCCATCGTTTTACCCCTTAGCTCTTCTCCCAGTTTGATGCTGGGACTGTGCCCGAGCACCAGAGCCCGCAGCTCCCACCACTGTGCCGGTCCTGAAACTGCCTCTGTCCTCACTGCCTGTCCCTGGCAGCGGGTTGGGGACACAGGGAATGCCACCAGGCTTCCCATCACCCTCTCCCCCTCTTCCATATTTTGTTTACTCTCTATATTGCAAAACACCGGGATTCTTGGAGCAAACAACCGCGATGCTCCAGCAGTGCCTGGATCGCATGCAACCCCCTCCTTCCCTGCCGTGGAAGCGCATCCCCGAGCTGCTGGGGTGGGGGGCAGCGCCCACAGCCCCCCGCCAGCGCTTACCCCCACCACGCACCGACAACCAGCGCCGAGAAGTTCTCCCGCGAGCCAGCCCCGGTTCCCCGCACGCTGGGATGCTGCGGGATGCAGCGGCGGAGCAGCCGGGGAGGTGTCATGGCTGGAGCATCCCCCGGCTGCTCGGCGACACGCAGCCAGCGCCCAGCACCGATGCACAACGCGCAGAGCGGCAGGAAAGCGGGGTCCCTGTTGCATTTCGATCCCGGCTGTGGTGCCGGAGCCCCGGTGATGCTGCGGGGCTGAGCCCTGCCCTCCCAGCACTGACACCCCCGAGGAAAAGAGGAGCCGGAGGCATCTTACCGCCCTGCGCAGGTGGAGGAGGACTGGGCAGCACCCGCCCTGTGCCCCCCACCCCGGAGGCTCAGCCCCCCAGCCCCATGCCCGGCTGGAGAGGAGGGTGACGGGTCTGGTTGAAAGGGTTCTGGAGAGCGGGGCTGTGCCAGCGCTGCTTCAGCATCTCCTTCAGCATCTCCATGGTGACGTGGCTGACCCAGTTCTCCCAGCCCCACGCAGGGGCCGAGCGGTCCAGCGTGGTGGGATGCACCTCAGGGGCTGGGGACATCCCTGTGCCACCTGGTGACCCCCACTGGGTCCCCCCAGCCGGGCATCTCGGACCTGCTGGGGGATGCTGGAGCTGGGAAAAGTGGGGAGTGGGGTGGCACGGAGGCTGGGGGGTCATGGGTGACCCCAGGGAGACAAGAGGTGCCGTGGCCGGAGCATCCCAGTGATGGGACGGTGTCGGGGCTGCAAGGGAGCCCTGGCCCCAAATATCCCACTGAGACAGAAATGGGGGGAAAATATTGATGGGAAAAATTGGGTGTTTTGGCAAAAGCTGTGGGGAGGAGGGAGGAGCCCAGCTGTGCCCCCACACAGGTGGGGAATGGTCCCTGATGGTGGGTGGGGAGAGGAGGAAGAGGAGGGAGGAGATAAATGAGCGGGGGGGGAGGCTGTCTGGCCAGGGAAGGAGATAGAGGGGTTTGGGGGCTGTTTGCTCCCTTAAATCCCCAAGGTGGGGGTCCCCAGAGACAGACAAGGCTGGCAGGAGGGAGAGCACTGAAGCGCTGCTGGCGTCTGGAGAAGGTAGGCTCTAAAAATCAGCAATTTTGGGGGAAAAAAAAAAAGTTTGTTAGAGCTGCTGCCGGTGCTGAGCTGGGCACGATGCAGATGCATGCTGCCGGGGCACAGCGCATGAGCACGGGCTCCTCCTTGTAATGGGAAGGAAGGTAAGGGCTTATTTCCCCTAAAGGTATTTAATTCTAATTAATGGCTTCAGGTGTGACTGGCAGCTCCTCATCTCAGTGTAATCGCCCAGCAAGAGGTGTGGCTCAGGGCACACGAGCTGAGAGCTGACGCAGCTCCTGGCGGGAAGCATCCCGTTCCTCGGGCGGGTTATAAAAGTTATGTTCTGGCTGCAACCTGCTGCAGGTGCAGGATTGACCCTCCTGTACCATCCCTGTGCGGAACAGAAACCTGGAAATAAAGGATGGGTCTGAGTGTGCTCCAGTCGTGGAGCTCAGGGGGAGACGTTTGGATGGGGCTGAGCTGGGGCTGTGCCCAGGGATGCTCCAGCCCCTGCCCCCGGAGAAAGGTCTGGCTTGTGCGAGCTGGGTTTAGTGAGTCTGCGCCTGGGAGGAAGAAGAGGAGGAAGGGCACGGGGCAAACCTCACGGCTTGCTCCTGGCGGGCTGCTTTGGTCCGGATGATTCTCCAAAAGGCAGGTGCCTGCGCTGGGGTGGGAGCAGGAGGACAAAGCACCGGAGCTGCTCTGTCTCAGCATCAGAGCTGCTCTCAGGGAGGGATGGTGGAGCAGCACCAGGAGCTCCTGTGCCGGGGCACACGGGGCTGTGCTGGGAATGTGGCTGGGTGGGCAGTGCAGGTGGTCGTGGCGGGGAGTAAAGAGCTCGGTCCCTGCACAGACCTGCCAATGGCATAATGGTGACATCAGGGGATGTCCCCAAGGGCTGAGAGGTGGCTTCACGGAGACCAGCTCCTCCAGCAGCCCAAGCAACGTGTTGCACCTCTTCTGGGATAAGCAGAGGGATGGTATTCCTCAAGCCTTGGAGCGGGTTGGGTCCGAACTGCCTTTCTGCTGCGGGAGCTCTCCTCCGCACTGCTCCTGTGCACTGGGATGGACTGGGAGCACCGCTGGGACGCAGAGCAAGGGATAACTGGAGCCACAGCCCCGTGTGGAGGTCTCCAGAGCAGCAATGTCCCATGCTGCAGTGTGCATCTTTCTCAGTCCTGGCTGTGTCCAAACGCATCTCAACCGCGGTGACTCTTCCTGTCCCCGATCACAACGCTCCCGTCCCTCTGCAGCGAGTCCGGGGGCCAGGGGTCCGGCAGATGTGATGCTCCTGGCAGAAGGGATCCAGCCGGGAATAGCAGGATGGTGAACTGAGCATCTCCAGGAGGGACAAGCAGGAACATCTTCCTGCACCCACCCTGCAGCGGTCTTTTGCTGGGTGGGGGGACGGATGTGAGAGCCAGGGGCGCCCACGTGTGCCCCTGCCTGGTGGCCTGATCTTGGGCAAAGCCCCCTGTGAGATGTTGGCAGCCTGGACCCTGTGCCCTGACCACCCTGTCCCTGTCCCCCGCGTCCCTGCGTGATGTCTGCCGCCTGGTTAAATCAGATCTGTGCTGAAACCCGGTGTTTCCTTGGCAACATAAAAGAATCGGAGGAGCAAAAGCCACCCAGCAGGGCTGCGGCTGGGGATGGCCAGCTCCCGCGGAGCCCGGCCTGTCGGCTTGGCTGGCCAAGGGCTCCTGGCACTGCGGCATGCACCGGGGCATCCCAGGTGGTCCGGTCCCATCCCGCCGGCACGCTGCCTGGACCGGGCTCCCGTGGGGCAGAGCTCGGTGCCTCTGCCTCGGGTCACCCTGGGGCTGGTTTTAGCCCCGATGGGCAGTGTGGGAGGGAGCGGGACCTTGCCAGGGACGGGCACAAGCAGCCGGCTTGGGTAGTGTGGTGATGCAGCCATGCAGAACCAAAATCTGGGCCACCTCCATGGGGAGGCAGCAGGGACGTGAGAAACCAGCCCAGGGCCTTGGGCAGCTCCTGGGATGGGTTGGGGTCACCTGCAGCCAGACCCCAACCCTCGCCTCGTGCTCGGGCACCGCGGGTTTGCATTGCTGCGACAGTGCCGGGGCTGGTACCAAACTCTGCCGGCGCGGAGGGGCTGTGGAGCGGGGCTGTGGAAAGGAGCTGTTCCCGTTTCCCGGCAGCTGCTGCCTTCCCGACCGCATGGCTCCGAGCTCTGCAATGCAGCTCGCGCCGCTCGGCTGCTGTGTGTGAATCCCATCAATATTTCATGGAGCTGCTTCCTCCAGGGGAAGGGCTGCTATCAGCTCTGGCTTGCTGCTGCTCCTACCAGCCAGCGCTCCTCTTCTTGCAGAGAACATCTGATTGCCTTCCACCGGCAGCCAGCACCCAGCAGCCCCCCCTTCCCTCCCCTTTTTGTGTCAGCAAGGGTGGCTTTGCCTTGCAGGGGCTCCGTACCCCCCATGGACCAAGAGCTGTGAAGTCCCGTGAGTTCAAATCCAAGTCCTGACCATCTGCTCGCAGCAGAGGTGCCCGATGTTACAGCCCCGTGCTGGGCTCCTCGGGACCAAGCTGCCGGCCCTGCAGCTCCAGGATGGGCGACCAAACCCACCCGTGCTCCCCATGTCCCCCCCCAGCTCCGTATCCAGCAGTGAATGTGGCCCTGTGACAGCTCGGTGCCAGCAGCCCAGACCCCATCCCAGCATCCAGCCCGCGGGTCCCAGCTCACTCCAGAGCCCGGCGGGAGCTGGGGGCAAGGCAGCCTGGTTGCAGAAAAAGTTGCTTTTTAGACGCTAAGACTGCACTATTGTAGCAAAGCTTCTGAAGGGATCAGCAGAAAACTCACTGTAGGAAGACTTCTGCCTGCCGGAGTGATGCCAAGAGCTGGCAGGAGCCTGGCACTGCCCGCGGCAAACAGCCATCGGTCTGTGCCGGAGCTGGGGCAGCTCTCCCGGGCTGGCACCAGAACCTGCATCCCCGGGGAGAGGAGCGATGCACGAGTGCTACCGAAGCAAAGACCAAATGCTCTCGCATCTCGCACCCAACAGCTCGGGTGCAATTTGCTATTTGTAGGCTCAGAGACCCTCAGCTTTGGGGGTCTCTTTGCCTGCAGGAAGAGGGAGGGGAGAGTTCCCAGCGTGATCCCCCCGCAGCGGGACACAGCATCCCAGGGCGGGCAGGGAGCCCCAAACCCAGCAGGCAGCGAGCGCGGTGTGTCAGCAGGGCTGTCAGCCCTGCGCTAAATCACGTTAAAATAATTACTAAATGAGCCTGTTTCCCTGCTAGTTGAGCTGCTGTGACAAAACATTTCTAAATGCATTGAAATGGATGCGAGAAGATGGTGCTGCGCGGCTTGGGTTTTAATAAGCAGGAGAATTAGGCGTTTTCATAACCTTAAGCTGCATCTTCCATCAACGTGATCCTTCCCAGAGGGCTGCGGCGCAGCGGGAGCCCACGAAGGGCCCGATCCCCACGGACTGGCTCGGCCGAGCTCGAGGGGCAGCAGAAGCTGCGGGAGGATGGACCTGGGGAAGTTGGCAGGGATTTGCCTCCCGGTTTGGGGTGTAAGGGGACAAGCAAGGGGCAGACCAAATGCTGTGATCTCATCCTCTGTCTGTGTCCCACAAAGGCTGTTGGACCGGTGCTGGGAGGATGGGGCTGGGATGGGGATGAAGCAAGAGCCCGGGAGCACCGTGCCCGCGGGAGCGATGGGACGCGGGAGGCAGCAGGAGCTGGCCCTTGTAAAGGGAATTCGGAGAAGGTACATGGTCTTAAGGAGAGATGTGTAAGCAGAGCAGAAGGGCTGAGCTTTCGAGAGGTGTTGATGTAGAAAGAAACGGGCACATGGCGAAATTGGAGCTAGAGGTGAGAGATGCAGGAGCAGCCGCTCTGCTACGCAGGGAAGGGACCGTGTGCCGCAGCCCCTGTGCCAGGGCTGGTTTGGGCAGCAGCCCCTCATCCTGCGGCTGAGGAACGGTCCTGGGCTGCTGTGCTGGGCAGCAGAGCCGCCACCTCTGTGCTGCGAGCGAAGCCCATCCCTGTGCTGCCAGACCGGGGGTCCTGCAGGCTCCTGCTCTCTGCACATGGATGGAATAAGCAGCACAGCCCCCCGGGATGCTCCCCGTGCGCCAGCTGATGCAACCCAGCCCAGGGCTGATTGTTTCACTCAGCCTCAACCCCTTGTGATGCTTCCCGGACCCCCAGGAGCAGGCACCAGCCATCGCAGAGCCTGGCACAGCCACCACCTCCCACAGGGACAGCTCTGCAGCTCGGTGTGAGCACCCACGCGGTGGCCCTGGCTCTGGGGACCGTGTTGAGGCGCAGAGCAGACACGGGGCCAGGCCAGGCTCGTGCCCATTTGGGTCCTTCCCTCCTGCGGGGGTGATGCCCACGATGCCCTCGGGCTGTTCCCCACGTTCTCTAACCCCGGTTATAGCGAGCAGAGACCAGCACAGGGTCTCTGCCCATCCCGGGGCATCATTTCACTCCTCACCAGTTTTCTCCAGGATTTTCCTACAGAACCGGCCACAGCACCTGCCCCAAACACCACAGTGGGCAGAGCGGGTTCTCCGGATCCAGCAGAATGGAACCCACGGACGAAGCACAGCCCGGAGAGAGGTGAGCGCTGGCGTTACGTGGGCTGCGTGGTGCCAGGGTGAGGCCATGAGGCAAACCCACCCCAGGCAGGACCCCCCAGTCCCCCGGCGGCGGGGACCACTGTGCCCGGGACGGGGTTGACGTCAACGGGCTTTCAGCGGGGATGATGGATGGCACGGGAAAGCGTTCCCGGTCCCGAGCTGCTGGCTGGGAAACGCTCCCCGCCGCCCCGACCCGGGGAGGACTCCGGTGAACTGGCCCCAGCAGCACCCAGCTGGGGACCCTCGGGGTGGGGGGGAGCGCACCTGCAGCCCCCACACTTGGGGTGCAGCGATGTTTTTGGGGTGCCCACATCTCGGAGCCTGGGGGATGTTTTAGGGCTGCCGGGTGCACCTTGCCAGCAGCCGTGGGGTGCGGGGGGAGCACC
>WKFP01014276.1:398693-412536 GCA_011057875.1 Pterocles orientalis
GCCCCCCCCCGCCCCCCCGCCGGTGGCCGCAGGGACCGTCCCGCTGCCGCCGCACCCCGCTCCCGCCGCGGGCACTCACCGCTCCCGCTGCCGCCGCCGCCGCCGCCCGTGCCCGCTCCTCCCCCCGGCCCCGGCGGGCTGCTGGGAGCGGCGGGCGGGGGAGCCCCGGCCCCGACGGCCCGGGTGCGGGGGAGAGGGGCCGGCACCCCCCCGGGGGTCCCCCCGAACGCTGCCGGCTGTGCCACGCTCGCTGCAGCGCTGCCGGCTGCACCCCGAAAGCCACCAGACGGACCCCGCAGCCATCGGTGGGATCCTAGGGGCTGCTGGCTGCACCCTGCACCTGCCAGACAGACCCCATCTGCCTCCAGCTGGACCCTACATCCTTCAACGGGATCCCAAGAGCTACCAGCTGGTCCCCACACCCATCAGCCAGACCCCATCAGCCTACGGCTGGACCCTATACCCATCAGTCGGACCCTGAGAGTCACCAGCCAGACCCCAAGAGTCACCAGCTGGACCCCACACCCATCAACCGGACCCCAAGAGTTACCAGCTGGACCCCACACCCATCAACCGGACCCCAAGAGTTACCAGCTGGACCCCACACCCATCAACCGGACCCCAAGAGTTACCAGCTGGACCCCACACCCAACAACCAGATCCCAAGACCCTCAAGCAGGACCCTACCCCCACCAGCCAGACCCTGCACCCATCGGTGGGACTCCAGAGCTGCCAACCTGACCCCTTTCCCGCCAGCTGGACCCCAAGAGTTGCCACCCAGACCCCAAGCGTCACCTGCCAGGCTCCACACCCCCCACCCAGCCCCCAGGACTGCCCATGGGACCATGGGAGCCTCCGAACAGACCTGAGGTGCCACCAGCGGGTCCCCACTCAGCTGGTGTGGCCACAGCGCCGGCTCCTTCGGGAACACATAAACCTTCCGGCTCCGATCCCGGCCGCCTCCTCCTGCTCCCAGACTTTTGGCTGCCACTGGAGCGCGAGTGTGGCCCTTACTGGGGGGACGGGGACCGAGGGGACACTTCTTGTGCCCTGGTTCCTTCCAAAGGAGAAAGTTTGAGCGGAGATGCAGCCCCGGTTCCTACACTGCCCTTGGACTCACCTTGGCTCCCGGAATCCAAACACTAATTTCTCTCCAAGCAGCGACTCTTTTTCCTCATGGTAAATTCCTCCAGTGCTTTCCCTGCGTTGCCTCTGCAGGCTGCGCACCGCGGCTGACATGGAGCCACGTGCCAGGAGGAAACCCTCCTTCGCCGACTTTAACTCTGTCTCTCCCTAAAATAACTCCAGCCTTGGATTTCCCGCTGGGTGGGCTCCCCACCCTCGCCATGGCGGGGGTCCCGGGGCTGCCACCGCCATCCCGGGCTGCAGGGAACCCCCCAGCCCTCGTGGGCAAAGCATCCACTGGGTTCCCCATACCAGGGTCAGGGCCTGGGGGGCGATTTGGGGTCGTGTCCCAGGGTGGGTTGGTGAGTGTGGTGCCCAACGGGTGTCCGTGGGCGCAGGGAGGATGGGGGTGATCCCCCCCGCGGATGGAGGGGAAGGGGGGACCAGGGAGAGCTGGGATGTGGCGGGTCCCGGCGTTGTGCACGGGAAAGCTGGTTAAGGAGCAGGAATAGCTGAAAGAACTAAATATGGAAACTTGGATAAAACATCGCTGAAGTAGGGAGATGGTTTCCGAACAGAATTCAAAGCATATAAACAAACTCGGGGAGGGAGAGAGGTTGTCTGGAGGGGGGCCTTTATGAGTAATATTTAGAAAAACTGGCTGAAAATATCTCGGTAGGAAAGGCTACTTCATCAAAGCAAACTTCCAGCTTTGTGGGGAAGTGTCAGTCCTGGGAACATATTGTTTTGGGGGAAGAGATAGTGAAAACACGTGCCTCGACGGTGACAAGCCTCTCCTCTTAACATTTTATTTCAGCTGCCATATTTCAACAATAAAACATGAAGTTTCATGATAATGATAAAATAGTTTTCAGTTCAATCGATAGGAAACTTTCCAACTAATTCTGGTTTTCTGCTTCCTTTGGCAGGTTGCTCCAGGATCCCTCGCTGACCTCCTGCCAGCAGAGAGAGGAGCTTGTCCTCGCATGATTTGGGCCGGGGACGTGTGGCACCGACAGCCCCTGCAGCCGATCTCCCTGGAAGCGCTTCTCTGGAGCAGGACGGATGAAAGCCCCGGACTTGCTCTTGCTCTGGGATCCCATCAGGGCTCTCCCATCTCTAATGTCTCTTAATTCGTTAAGGAGCTCAGCTCTCCAGTTTGGCGGCTCCTCACCACCTTCTCCTTTACATTTTGGTTTTGTGCCGGCGCGAAGGGGGTGTTTTAATGGGATTACTCCGGTAAAGCCCACGTAAGAGGATTCGTGGGGCTCGGCTTTACGGTCCTGCAGGGGCTAGCAGCAGCGTGTGGCACGGGGGGACGCGTGTGCTGGCTGGGGGTCACAGGAAAGCACGGCAGAGGCTTTACAAACCCTGCCATGGCTGGCACCCCAAACTGTGCTGTCCCCACACAGGTCACCCTGGGATTCTGCAGACCCCGCGGGGGCCACGTGCTGCCTTTACCCTGCCCCTGCAGGGCAGCGATCAGCTGCTTGTCCCGGTGAGAGGGGGATGTAATGGGCAGGAGAAAACACAAAGGGGCAGAAATACCGGGGGCTCTGGGGCTGTTCTGGGGGCTCTGGGGCTGGGCATTCGGGCGGGACAGGGCTGCACCTTGCAAAGGGTTGTGGGGAGAGGATGGGTTACACTGGGACTGGGCAAACCCAGCGTGTTTTGCAGGGTGTTTTCCTGAGCCCTCACTAGTTCAGGTGTGTGGGGTGGGTCCCCGGTGGGCAGAGGGACTTGTCCCCTTGCCCATGGGGACGAGCAGGTTGTACCAGTGCTCAGGGAGGCTGTCGGTGCTGCATCAGCTCTGCAGCCCACTCCTGGGCCGTGTCCCACTTCTCGCAGAAGGAGCTACGCTGAGATGCTGTGAAATCTCCTTTCGCCATTCTTCAGGGAGCAGTCGGGTCACGTGCCCTCACCAGTATCCTACTGGGAAAGCCAGCATGGTTGATGCGTGCTGGGCACCAGCCAGGCAAGAGGCACTAGCACACCAGCTGCTTCTCCCTGGGATGCTGCAGGCACTGGGAAGCCCACTGTCCTGCCGTGGGTCCAGGCAAGCTGAGCTGAATCCCAGCTCGGAGCCAGGAGCTGTGTCCTCTCCCCGCTGCAACGTGGGACCGGGGTCTCCCATCAGAGCTGGGCTGAGCGTCTGGGCTCAGGGCGGCTCATCTGCAGCTCTTAAGGTTTCTAGATTTCATAACTCTGCAGGTTCTTAATTGCTTCTGTTCTCCCAGCCCTCCAGCTCCGGGGCAGAGACAACAAGGCAGAGTGTGATGGTTGAGGGCTCCTGCCTGGGCTGGAGAAGGTAACGGCACCTTGGTGTTCTGGGAGCTGAGGTCAAACCTCCAACTACCTGAGTACAAAAGCATATTGAGATATACTCTTAACTTAAATACACATAAATATCATAAAAATACACATAAATATCGTAGAGATGGTCTCCCAGGGGAGAGGTACGTGGCACTTGCAGGCTGGGTTAGGAGCTGGGTTTGCAGCCCGGCATCAGGTGTGACCCGAGATGTGACACTCGGGGGCAGGCTGCGGGACAAACGGGCCCCAACGTCCAGCCCTAAGTATCCTCTTTTTTTCCCAAATCTACAAGGCAGCATGTCCATGTCCATACACAGTTTATTCCCAGGTTTTTCTTCTCTATGCTTTTCTTTCCTTGGGGATTGTTGCCCCAAAGCAACAGCTTATTTGGGATGAGTCCAGAGACCAATGTAATGGGAGTCCTGGGGGCAGGAGGGGGTTGAGCTGAGGAGAAGGGCCAGGCACACCACCTCTGCTCTAGGAGCCAGTTTTTCTAAGTGTCAAACAAATTCAGCACTCCCAAAACCTGTCCGCGGGGCTCAGTCAGTGCAGCAGAGCTCCTCGGGGTCCCATTGCCGGCGTGGGAGGGAATCGGCTGAGCAGGCAGCAGATGTTGGTTAAGTGCGAAATCAACGGACCACGAACAAATTTATGCAAGCGCCGATAAAGCAGAGAGTGGAAAAGCACTTTTTTTTTCTCTTTTTTTTTTTTTTTCATTCTTGTTTTTCTTGGCTCCTCCGCGTTTCGGGCAGGCTGACACAGAGACCTCTGTGTTTGCAGATGGCCGCGATCCTTCTTGGGGAAGCCGAGCGGCTCCAGACAATGCGCCCATTGCTGCCGCGAGAGCAGGTGGGGAGGAAATGGAGCATCGCGGGCGCAGCGCAAGGGCACACAAAGGGATTCAGCAGGAGGAGGAGCGGGGTATTGTGCAGAAATCCCTCGAGCAGGTCCCTGGCAGGAAAAACAGCTGGTTGGTCTGACAGCTGTGCCTGGCAGCAGAATCAGCAGCAGTGCCGGCTAATTGATTTATTAATGAGTCATTTGGAAGAGGGATTGTAGAGCATCGCATATCACGGCCCTCGAACATTACAACAAAAGGAGGCTAGCTTAGAAATTGTGAGAATGAAAAAAAAAATCCAACTAGCACAACTTTTATTTCTCTTGGCTGCCTTGCAAGTGCCCTGAGATCACAAAGCTGCGAGACTTTCAATAAAACTGCAGGAATTTGTTGCAAGACATCTCCCACTTCAGTACCAACACGTCCTCTTCAGGGCAGCTGAGCTCTGAAGCTGCAGCATGCGCAGGAATTTGTCCCGTTTCCTACATTTGGGCAAATGTCACGCAAGAGAAACCGCAGATGTGAACCCTCTGTGTTTGCAGGACCCAGGAGGGATTTTCTCCTCTCTCGGGCAGGGTGCAGAGCCCACGCAGTGAACCGCCACACCAGCAACTTTGCCAGGAGACGTCACCGATTTTGGAAACTCCATGGAAAGGGTGGGGGGAAGTGCCGCAGCCACACACAACCTGATTTTCCATCTCAATCGGCATTTAAAGCACGAGAAGCAAATCCCCTTTTTAAACTGTATGCAAACGGTTTGAGCACCAGAAAGACAGTAAGGAGGAAAAGCGGGAGTCACTTTTCAGGACACACTTTTTCATGGGAAAAATACTGAAGCAGCATGAGTCACGCTTCAGTGTAACATGTCCCCAGGCCAGAAAAACAGTTCCTGGGAAATGAGATAGCTGGCCAAACTGGAGCACAGACTTTTGTTTGAGTCAGCTCCAGCTCGGGTAGGATAGTAGCAGAAAGTTACCCTGCCATGATAGATCAGAGGCCTGTGTGAAGAGTGTTGGACAGCTCACCGAGGTTCAATTTGGACAGCTCTCAGGGCTGGAAACCTCCCTGGATGAGCCAACAAGCTTCGGGGCAGCAATTCCTCCACCCTGGCTGCGCTGGCAGAGGGATGCCGAGCTCTGCCAGCCGTCCCCAGCAGCAGGGGCCTGGCAGGGCCCTCGGGCTGTGTTCCCTGTGCCGCCAAGCACCTGCCTGCAGAGAGCCAAGGGACCTTGGAGACTGTGAGCAACAGCTACATCATCCTTCAACACCTCCGGCGAGACCGGGAGAGCGGCTGCGGCCTCCTCACCCAGGGCCCTGCCCCACACCGGCCCGCCTCGGCCCTGCTGGAGTCCAGGCCCGGGCAGGCCTAGGCCGGGGAAGAGCTGGGCCAGGCCCTGCCGCACCCAGGGGCTTGGTTCCACCCCCAGAGGCACGGCCGGCACCCGGGCCCGTCACGCCGAAGCGAAGGTCCTGCTCCGGGCTGCCCAGGACCCCCCCGGGACCCCCTGCCCGGTGCCTCCTCCCCGCCTGGGCCCATGGCAGTCCCCGCCCGCCTCTCCCGCGCGGAGATCTCGCGAGATCAGCCGCGGGTCATGCGCCTGCGCAGTGCCGCTGCCCAGGGGAAAGGGGCGGAGCCTCCGCACCACCGCCTCACGGATCCGCCGCCATCTTGTTTCTCGGCCGCTGGGCGCTCGCTCAGCTCTGGCCACCCCCCTCCCCCTTCTTCCCGCCTCTCGCCGGTCGGGCCGGAGGCAGCGCGGGCGCCGGGCGGAGGAGGCGGAGGTCGCGGCGCCGGCCGCCCCGGTGAGTGCGCGGGGAGCGGCCGGAAGGCGACGGCGGGGGGATTGGGCGGCCCGTGAGGGGGCGCGGGGCGGGGGCGGCCTGAGGGGTTCCCCCCCCCGGCCGGTATCAGCTCTGCTCCCATTGGCAGAGCCGCATCGCGCACGTTGATTGGCCTGCGCCGAGGGAGGCGGGCGAGAGAACCTGCCCGCTGATTGGCTACAGAGGAGCGGACCGGGGAGAGGACAGGAAACCGAACCGTTTCCCCGCGCGGCCCGGGGTGGGGGAGGGGCGCGCTCGGGCCTTGCCCCCCGGTGGAAGCGGGGGGGGCGGCCGTGAGCGAGCGAGGCCCCTGCGGTCCCGGGGCTGGCGGAGCGCCTGGAACCCGCGGGCAGCACCCGGAACAGGTGCTGCCTGATGGCTGGTGGGCGGGGCAGGGTGCGGAGGCCTTCCCGGGGCTCCCGGTGCCGTCCCGGGCAGCTAGCGGGCGTTGGCGGCGGCAGGCCCCGTCTGCCGAGCCCCCTGAGGGGATGTGCTCCCGGAGAGCTGGGTTTCACGTAGCAGTGATGCTATATTTTACCGGTCTGTTGGGTTTTTTGCTGCCCAGGCCTTGAGGGGCGTCTCCAGAGTCTCTCCCGGCGCTTGGCGGGAAGAGGAGCAGGAGCCGGAGCAGCTGGAGAGGAGCTGGGGTCTCTGGGAAATACCTGAGGGATTGTTAAATCTGTGCTCGAAACCCAAGGGCACTGAGAGCTGTGAAAATATGGCACATAAATACGGTCTCCGTAGATTCTGCTTTTTCACGAGCTGAGAAAATAAATGCCCCCCAGTAACTGGTAAAGCACTGTCCTTTAAAAGCAGTGTGGGAGCTGATTCTTTCTGGCTGGGCTGGTGGGTTTATTCTGGTTATTCAGGTGGGTTTATTCTCCAGCTGCATCATTAGCTGTGCAGGTGTTCGGAGGGTCAGGGCTGAGCGGAGGGCACAGGACAAGCAGGGTGGCAGGGCTGACTTAGCTTCATGCTGGCTGAGCTGTGTCCCAGGACTGGCTCCTGGACCTGGAGCTCTGGCAGAGTTCAGTTGCTCACAGAAGAAGAAACAATAGCACCTGGCCACTTCTTCTGGAATGTGACTCCATATCCCCTTTTGAGCCATTTGTCTTGTTGAGTAAAGTATTCTCCACTTCCTTAGGAGTAAATACTTCTTGTCTGTCTCAATAGCTGTCTGAGTACGTGCAATTAACGGAAAGTCTCACCTGCCTTCACTTATGATGCAGAGCAAACAGTCTGCAAGCATGTGGTTAACTTTTCCTCTGGACCCGCATCCAGAAAATAGACCTTGGTCATCACACATCGTTTGCTGTGGTTGCCTTGGGCATCATCGTGTGTCTTTTCTTAGGCTTACTGTGCCCTTCTTAAATTAGGGTGCGTTTTTGGGCTAGGCTCTCCTGCTAGGTCTGGGCTTGTCTTCAGTTGAGCTGTGCTCTGGTACCAGCCTAAACTCACCTGGGCGCAGGTGACTGTCCCTGAGGCATTGGTGTTTGTGGTGACAACCTGATGTAATCTCACGCCTGGCATCGCATGCTCCGTCACAACCACGTTGGTTTTCGTGTGGCTGTTACAAAGGCTCATTTGAGGGATGTGCTCACGGCCTTCGGGCTGCTGTGACCACACCAAGAGGAGGATTCGGACACGTTTTGGGATGAACACGGAGTTCATGGTCAAAGCAAAAATTGGTGCCTTGAGTCGGACCTTTGAAACCCCTGTGCCGCACGTGCACAGAGCGAGGACCGTGATGCCGCCGGTTTGCAGGTCGCTGCGAGCACTGGGTGACCTTGAGCCGGTCGTTTATCCTGCACAGCCAATCTCTCGTTACTTTGTACTTCATAAAGATAAGTCGTGTTTGTCAGCGTACGTTCTCATGCCATAGGTGAATAATGCACGGTGAATAATATCTTTAGAAGTGCCGCGACCTGCAGAGTGCAGCGACAGGTGACCGTTACTGGGTGAAGAGCGTTTCTTTGTGTCTTCCCACAGCTTTGTAGTTAAATCTTCCAGGTGGGATTTCAGCAGTTCCCGGGTGTTAGCTCAGCTGCCCTGCCTGATTTCAGAGCAAGACCTGCAATGATTGAAATAAGCCCTTTACTGCAGGGTTCCCAAAATTATTTTTTTTTCCACAATTATTAGATACTGTGACAGCAGGGGCTGCTCCTGCGGCCATGCAGGGCTGTACCCGTGCGCAGGAGAGGGGCTCTAGCCCCGTAGGTGACGGGGGTCTCGTGGAGATGAAGGAAGGCACACGCAGATGCGTTTGGGCAGTTGTTACCACTCGAAATACCGGCGAGGCATTCCTCTTCTCCTCGGCAGGGAAGGCGGTGGGCTGCTGGGGTTTGTTTTGCATACCGCCTGAGAGTACCTTGCATACCTCTAATAGCGCGCATACCGCAGCTCCCAGGCCCTTGCTTTTATCTGAGGAATGACACAGGAAGAGAACAAAGCATTGCAAAGTATTATTTTATTTAAGATATCTTTTAACCAATTATATTTCATAAATCACTAGGAAGATCTATTTTTAAATTAATCTCTCCTTGCTAGATGATTCAAACTGATTTAATCTGCAGGACTGGTTAAGCATTGGCTGGGCTTTGTAATATTTTTTCCTCTGTATATAATCCTGTAAGCACATTATTTTCAAGCAGTAAATTCCATCTTGGAATGCAGCTTGCAATCCATTCAGGTATTGTTTAACTCCCTGGAAGTTGTGTGTCTGCACAGGTTAAAATGTCACCTGTGTGTCCTAAACACGCCGTTCCCAACGTCCCATCCGATCCGAGCGCTGCCCAAGTGTTCGCGGAGGCTCTGAGAGCAGCGCTGTGGGCGAAGGGAGGCCGGTGGGTGGTTGTGTGCACGGTGAAAGCTGCAAACAGGGATCGCTGGTCCGCGGGAGGCGAGAGCTCTGCCAGCGCTCGCTTCGCTTCCCCGGGCGTTCTGCAGGGAGAACCGTGGGGGTATTCGCCCCGCGGAGAGGGGACGGGGCTGTGCCAGGGCAGCACCTGCTCAGCCAGGGGCTGTCTCTGACTGCGGAGCAGGCTGCTGGCTTTTTGGTTTTCCTCCTGGATTATTTTTCAGTCTCTGTGTACACATCAGAGCGTGTGTGTGTTTGTGTGTTTGCCCCGGGTGGCTGTGCAGCCACACCAGTGCTGTCGGTGGATCAGCGGTGGGAAGTGCCAGCGGGTGTTCGCTGCAGGTGTCTCAGGGCTGCTCCTGTCCCCAGAGGTGCCACCTGCCCTGGCCCCGTGTGTGGGGTGGCCAGTGACCCCCGTCACCACCGCACCGACCGGGAACCACTCTGCAGCAGCGGACAGTGCTCTGCGCCCGGTGCCCTGCAGAGCGTCTACCGCTTCCCGTCCCCAGCAGCGGGAGGATGTCCCGGGGCTCACCCCACCCCGGTCCACGCTGGACCCGGGTCTCCCCTGTGGGATCCCCGCGGCGGGCACGCCCGGTAACAGCCCGTTGCAGCCGGGATGGCGCTGCCGGGAGGCACCAGCCCGGGCCCGCAGCGGGGACACCGGGAGCTGGTTGTGCATCGTTCCCCCCCCACCGGCGTCGTGTGCGATCGTGGCCGCCCTGCGCGCACGTGCCGCCCGGCCGCAGCCCGCGCGCGGCCCCGTGACCCGCCGGTGCGCTCAGCGCCCCGTGACCAGGCGGCGGCGGGAGGGGTGGGTGGGCGCTGCTGGAGTGACAGGCGCGCGGGCCAATCGGCAGCCGCCTCACACCTTCCCCCCCCTGAGTCTGTTCGAATGAGAGGCGAGCGGCCAATGGGAGCCGCCGCCGGGGCGCGCGGTGAGGGCCCGAGCGCTGCGGAGCGCGGGCGCCGCTCTGACCCCTGCGCCGCCTCTCAAGGTAACTTTAAAACAGGAAGTGGACGGCGAGGTTGCGCCGCCGGCGGCAGCCAATGGGAGTGCGGGGCCTCGCCCCCCTCCGGCGGTGCGCAGCCAATGGGCGCAGGAGGGCAGGGCCAGACGGGCGCAGCAGGGTAGGCTGAGCGGCGGCTGTTAAAGGGGCCGGCGGCCCGGTCCGGCGGGGACGCGGAGTCCCGGCAGGCAGGGGTCAGCTCAAAGACAAAGGGATGGCGGGGAGGCCCGGGGGCCGCCGCCCCCCGCCGCAGCCTCCCCCCGACCGGCGGGCAGGGCCTGCGGCAGACGCGGCCCGGTGAGTTGATCGCGGCGGCCGGAGCCGCGCTGCCTGGGGCGGGGGGCGGCGGGGCGGCCGTGGCCCGGCCCGATGACGGGGGAGCAGGCCCCGGCGGCGGGGACAGCCCGCCCGGCCTCGGGGGGTCCCGGCTTTGTGCGGCGGGAGGAGGCGGCGACGGCGGGGTGGGCAGCCCGGGGGCACCGGGGGGCGGCGGGAGGCGGCGGTAGGCGCCGGGGTCGTGGCGGTGGTCGTGGGCCGGGGCTGAGCCCCCCGGGGCGGCTGGGGGCACCGCGGGGCCGCGCCCTGTGGGGGGGCCGCACCGCCCCGGGGCCGGTCACTGATGTGGGGGGACACAAAATGGCAGCGGCCCCCCCATCCCTCCCCCGGGCTGCCGCCGAGCCTCCGGGGGGGGGGAGTCTCCCCCGGCTGCCCTTGGCGGGGGCTGCCCGGGAGCTGCCCCGCGGGCACCGATCGGTATCACAGCTCCTGGGGGGCAGCGGAGCCCCACATCGCCCCCAGAGCGCCAGCCAAAGTCCTGCCAAGTACAAGCAGCGCTTTGTTTTCTTTTTTATTTGTAAATCAGCCCTGAAGGTCACGGGAGCCCCGCAGCCCGGCGGTGACAGGCGGAGGAACGGGGTGAGAGTGCACCTTAGCTTAGGAGTTTTCCAGCGGAAAGGGCTCTCGGGGCTGTCCCGGTGAGACACCGAACCCCGGCCACACCGGGCTCTCGCCGTCAGAGCGGGGCTGCAGCTGAAGTTGCTGGAGCTGGGCCTTCCCTCGCCAGCACGAGTGACCTTGAAATACCACTGCTCCGAGTTTCGAGAATGAAGGACAAAGTTTGTTTACGGCACTTTGGACTGAAGGAAAAAAAAAAAAGAAGCAAAGTGGAAAAGTGAAGCTGGTCCTGATAGCTGAGGGCGTTGAGGACACGGAGTACAGTTTGTAGATTAGAATTAAAGTTAGTTTTCGGCGAGGAGTCAGATCACATTGCAGACATTCCTTCTCCTCTGCTCCTAAGGAGAGATGCTCAGTGGTGCTGCCGCCGTCCCTGCCTTCCCAGGGGTGAACTGGGTGGCACAGCTCGAGTGTTCTCAGTCCTGCTTTTATCTTTTTTTTTTTTTTTCCATGATTGCTAATTACTTACCTTAAAAGTACTGTTTTGAAAATTAGAGGTAATTACATTGTGCAACTTATTTTTGTAGGGATGTTAGAAAAGTGGTCCCTGGCTCGTGACCCTGATCGGCACGTCGGTGTCAGCTGCTAACGAAGGACTGCACCTTGGGGCTGAGCTGCCACCCGAATGGTCTCTGAATTGTTACAGCCTTCAAGTGTTATTGTTGGTATTTTATTTTAAATTAAGACTGGTGAATAACGTCACCTTGTCTAAGGCAAAGCTTATTCAGCTTTTGGTGGTGTCTGGCGTGTCATACCGGTTTCAATCCGAGAAGGGGGCAGAATGAGAAACGTCACCGTAAGTCATCTGTTAATAATGGCGGCTGCTCCGCTGTGTTTGTGGAATAGCGGTAACTTCTGCGGCACGCTGTCGGACAGAATTGGGTGATTTATAGTGAGTGTGAAGGTCATTGTTAGCATCTTTAAGCAAAAATGAAATTTTTTTTGCCTTGGAATTAGGATGCATTCAGCTGCTATGTGCTTTTGAGGGGTGGCAGAAGGCGAGGGACTCTGCAGCTACCATAAGATGAAGTAAGAAATCCTGCAGACATCTTCGTTACACCCGATGTTTATCATATTTCGTTGCTTCAGCTTGCAAGACGTTGTGGCTGTGTGTGAATAGGTGCTGCTTGATCTTTCTAGGTCAAGAGCAGGAGGAAAGACCTGGAGTTTTTGGTAGCGCTGTAACAGGATTTATTAACAGATTGTACCCATTCCTGACTTTTTCTTGCAGCACTGCAAGGTCCTTGGATCCCATTTGACGCTGCTCAGTGAAGTTAGTTGTGTGTCCCCTGTGCCCCAAAGGTCCCCTGGGCTTTCCTGGTGGTTTTACCCGCTGGAAATGCGGGCTCAGAAAACAGGCTCATGTTCTTGTTTAAGGGACTTTTCCCTGCTTGTTTTTTGTACTAACTTAACCGGCAGCGCGAGCAGCGGAGGTTTAAAGGACAAGTTTATTGTGGGAAATTGCTGTCCCTGGGTTGAGCCGGTCGGTGGCTGGGCGGGGAGGAGGATGTGTGTGTGCCTCGATGTCAGGGTGGTGGATGCCCGCAGGAGGTCACCTTTCAAGCCAGTGTATTTGGGTTTGGTGGTGTGGATTTATTTTTTTTTTAATCGGACTAGGATCTTGCATTTATATAATGTAGCATGACATCTGTATTTTAATGGTGTGGGCACATGAAGCGGTTTCTTAGTTCCAGGGCTTAGTCTGCCCATGTTGTTGGTGAATTAAATTTGTATGGTTGTTAATTTAAACTCTTTAATAATTATGTTTTGATAAAGATGACGGTTTACCTTATGTTTCAGAGGATCAGTAAATGTAGCGACTGACAGCAAGATCAAACTTCAGGATAGCTGCCAAAGCTTCCCAGGAGATACAGGAAGTTTTCTTTGTTTTGTTCTCAAAACTTAAGATTTCCTACATGCTGAGATCTCATTGGGGGGATTTTCTTCCCTTGTCTGTTTACAACTTGCTGTACTATGTGGTCGCTTCCTGATAAATCAAAATGGGTCGCTTAGAGTTGTCTTTTTTAATTCATTGAAGGTGACCCAGAATAGATTTGCATGTTTATAATGCAGAATAATTTTTTTTAAATTAAAAAAAAAATAGACCTGATTAACCCATCCTGTCTGCCTCTTGAGCAGTACAGCTTGTGCTCCGCTGAAGTGAGATCTGCTGATCTCAGGAGGCAAAAGGCTTACGGTTGTATATATGAAAAGAATTATTTTTAACTTTTGCAAGATGTGATTTGATAACTTATAAAATTACGTGGGTAGAGAGAGGAATAGGAACATTGAATATTAGAACAATCCCTATAGAAAAGTCACCCTGCAGACCCCAAAAGCAGTCCATTTATTTCACTTTTCTACCCAGAATAACAGTTTGCAGAAGACTTGCCCAGCTGTAAATGGGTGCGACCTTTCGCTCTGCTTGAAAACCATCACAAGTTCTTGTGAATAACTCATATTTGTTGTTCCCAGTTTTCTAGGTCGTGTCTGCTGCTGTCCTGCTGTAGTTTGAATCGTTCTTTCTGCCTTTCCCTCTTCCCCTCTAGCAACGCAACGCTTAAGGCTGCATTAAAATTAAAGCACAACTTTGCCCTAAGTGTGCCGCAGCACCTGTGTTAGGACAGGATCATACCACGGCTGTCTGCTCCAGCTGCTGCCTGGCTCCCCGTGCACCCAGGAGGTGAATAGTGAGCCCTTAGTTTAACTTTTTCAGCCAGTTCAATTAAATTAAATTAAACTTGTACCATCCCAGGTGGTACAAGTCTAGGTGAGAGAGCAAGGCACCACCTTTGTGTTTCTCACTATATATATATAATTTTTTTCTATAAAAGTGCAAGCACACAACTATTCAAGCCTGAGATGATGTGATTTTGTGAAGGTGAGTTTGGAATCTCTTTTTTTTTTTTTTTTTTTTTTTTTTTT
>WKFP01014276.1:415604-448960 GCA_011057875.1 Pterocles orientalis
TATGTTTCAGAGGATCAGTAAATGTAGCGACTGACAGCAAGATCAAACTTCAGGATAGCTGCCAAAGCTTCCCAGGAGATACAGGAAGTTTTCTTTGTTTTGTTCTCAAAACTTAAGATTTCCTACGTGCTGAGATCTCATTGGGGGGATTTTCTTGCCTTGTCTGTTTACAACTTGCTGTACTATGTGGTCGCTTCCTGATAAATCAAAATGGGTCCCTTAGAGTTGTCTTTTTTAATTCATTGAAGGTGACCCAGAATAGATTTGCATGTTTATAATACAGAATCATTTTTTTTTAATTAAAAAAAAATATAGGCCTGATTAACCCATCCTGTCTGCCTCTTGAGCAGTACAGCTTGTGCTTCGCTGAAGTGAGATCTGCTGATCTCAGGAGGCAAAAGGCTTACGGTTGTATATATGAAAAGAATTATTTTTAACTTTTGCAAGATGTGATTTGATAACTTATAAAATTACGTGGGTAGAGAGAGGAATAGGAACATTGAATATTAGAACAATCCCTATAGAAAAGTCACCCTGCAGACCCCAAAAGCAGTCCATTTATTTCACTTTTCTACCCAGAATAACAGTTTGCAGAAGACTTGCCCAGCTGTAAATGGGTGCGACCTTTCGCTCTGCTTTAAAACCATCACAAGTTCTTGTGAATAACTCATATTTGTTGTTCCCAGTTTTCTAGGTCGTGTCTGCTGCTGTCCTGCTGTAGTTTGAATCGTTCTTTCTGCTTTTCCCTCTTCCCCTCTAGCAGCATGGTGGTGGATGAGCCTAAAAATGCAGCAGAAGAGAAACACGCAACGCTTAAGGCTGCATTAAAATTAAAGCACAACTTTGCCCTAAATGTGCCGCAGCACCTGTGTTAGGACAGGATCAAACCACGGCTGTCTGCTCCAGCTGCTGCCTGGCTCCCCATGCACCCAGGAGGTGAATAGTGAGCCCCTAGTTTAGCTTTTTCAGCCAGTTCAATTAAATTAAATTAAACTTGTACCATCCCAGGTGGTACAAGTCTAGGTGAGAGAGCAAGGCACCACCTTTGTGTTTCTCACTATATATATATAATTTTTTTCTATAAAAGTGCAAGCACACAACTATTCAAGCCTGAGATGATGTGATTTTGTGAAAGTGAGTTTGGTATCTCTTTTTTTTTTTTTTTTCTTGTTATCCTCATTAAGGCCCCTATTAAAGGGAAGCGAGTAGAACACACGAATACCAGAACTGGGAAATACACCGTGAGGTGCAACAATTGTAATTTATTTTAAATTTATAAAGCTGCAATACCTAACATTAATCTCGAGCAGCTTACCATAAAATTGAAGTTTATAAGGTGAAGTACACGATACCCAGTATTGTTTTGGTATGTGCCAACTGTTTCATCGTGTGAAGTAGACTTGACTGACTTGAAAGAGCTTTTCCATTTCTGCTGGGTGTTTAATTTAGGAGCCGGAGAGGCAGCGCGCTTCATCTCAGACACTTGTTGTTCTTTGGGAACTTTCTTCTTCTGCTTCTTACTCCGTGTGCCTGCCAAAATGGCACTGCAAAGAGCCACTATTTAATAATGTTTAACTGCTGAAACACCAAATATCAAGTGTGACCCTTGTGGTCTTTCATTCAAAGAAGAAAGGAAAGTAAAATAACCAGTACAAACAGCAATCCAGATTATTTTGTTTGCTTTACCTTTTAAAAAAAACCAAACCCTAGTCCAGTGCCATTTTTTTGTGGTCCGATATTTGCAGCCTCGTTTTTGAGTGGGTGGGGAGGTCAGGTCTCTCTCCTGTACCCGGTTGCTGGTGCCACACTGTGCCTCTGGTGCCACACTGTTTACGTGTGCTCCCCGAACCCTGCCCGGCGTTAAATACCGTCCGTGTCTGCCCCAGTCTTTTCTGGGCACAAATGAGTGTGGAGGGCTGCTGGACAGAGAACCTTTAACAGCGCTGTTAGGTACAGAAACCCAATGTTCTGGAAAAGCAGGTGTTATTCTTGATTTTTGTTTTTTTCTCTCAAAGGAGTAAAGCCAACTGAGAGTTGCAGAGCCCAGTGAAAGGTGCTGCCTCGCCTGCGGTTTGATCTCAGCAAGATCAGCGCTGTCATTTCGTAACAAACTCGGTATCAGGAAGGTTATCTGGCCAATTTCTGCTTTGCATGAATGAAGTCGAGGTGTTACTCTGGCCCTGCCACCATTCCTCCAGAGGAGCTGGGATCAGCTCTGCTGCTTGCTCTCCTTTCTGTTGAGTGAGCAGTGGAGAGGCAGCTCTTACCCCAGCGTCCCGAAACCCAGAGCAGAATTCCTGCTGCAGGTACTGGGGTGGGGAGGAGGAGAGTAAGAGGCGTGCCCGCGTGCGATCCAGCAAAACATCGATTGCAATGCTCGTAGCAGCGGATCAGCGATGGGAGTGGTGCAAAGCAGATTTGGCCCTGCCAGCTGCTGAAGCCAGCCTTTGCTGGTTTAACGAGTTGGCTGTTGTTGGAAGCGGTAATCCAGACCCCTTTCTCCGATTTTGCAACCGATTTGGGCTTAAATCAAATGCTGTGCCTCGCGTGAATGAGAACAGAAGTCACGCATTGGAGGTGTGGGGGAGCTGAGGTTCAAACAGTGGTTTGAAGATAGAATAATCTGCTGCTAGGTATTCATAGGAAAAAGGGCTAGAAGGCACCTGAAGAGGTCATCTTGTTTATTTTTTCTGCCCTAAGGCAAGATCAACTCAATTTAAGCACCATTTTGCAACCTTGTCTTAAAAACCTTTAGCAATAAATACTCATTATCCTCCTTGGGTAATTCAGTGCAGCATCTAACTAGCCTGACTGTAGTGTTCAATTGTGATTTTATTGAACTAGAGAAATGTGCAAATACGCACCTCATCCAGCAGCAGAGTGATTCTCCCATCAGCTGAAATCAACCATTTCTGGTGCCAGCTATATGCTTGGAGGGTTGTGTGTATGTCATACCGCAAGAGGGAATGGATAAAAATAAACCCGAGGAATTGCAGAAGTTTCTTATAATAGCACATTGGAAGGAAGCGCTTGTGTTTTGAATTATGTTGGTTTTACTGAAAGCCTCTCAAGATTGTTTTTAAAGAGATGAAAGGTTGTGTTTTCATTGAGAGCAGAACTTCAGACTTCCCTAAATTTGTGATCATCACCTTTTGCCCCTACCTGAAAGTCTGACTTAGATTTCATAGCACTGTTTTATGGACATGGAAGAGAGTTCCCTTATCTTTTCGATACATAAATCTAGTGTTAAGCTTAGTCTAAGACTTCTGGTTTTGGCCTGTGGTTTAGCTATAACTTTATTCGTGATTTCTTGCCTGTACATAATGATAGAAGTTTTTGTACTTTAATAATAACAGCATCATTACTGCGTGATCGGCTGGAATAATTGTGCTGCGTACGTAATGCTATGGATTATATAGTCAACTGTGTTCCATCTTTCAAGTGTTCCTGCTTCTTCTTTATTTTAAAAATTGGGTTTTGTTCAAAGCTGTCCTCATGTCCAAAAAAACATTGTATAAATCTCTTTAAATGCGGTGTTCCTCCTCCTCCCCCTGGCACTCGCTCGGGTGATGTTTTATAGGCAAAGCCTTGCTGAGCTGCCGTGTTGACATACCAGGACTGGGAACCAGCCTCGGCGGGATGTGTACGTTGGGGTGACTCCTCCTTTCGGAAGGCGTTTGGCACGTGGAGCGGTGGCAGCACATGCCAGCCTGGCTCTTCCCAAGCCCCATTCCCAGGGTGCGCGTTCGCTGGTTTTTCTCATGGAATCATTCAAAACATCAAGAGCCAAAGGCTCGTGTGTCGTAACCCCAATCCTTGCGTGCTATGGCTTGTGTCTTTCCGTTTGCTTCGGGAGGGCCGGGCACAGATCTTCTTGGTGATTCTTCTGTCACCGCAGTGCTTTGTGCCACGCTGGGGCAACGTCTTATTTTTCAGACCTCTATAGCAAGATTTCAGATTTGTTTTTTTCAGCTCTTGCTGCTGGTGACAGCTACCAGTTCTTCATCAGGTCAGAAATGTGCCGTGGAGATGGGGTTTGTGTATGGTTTTGATGGGACTTGTAACAGGGGTGCTTTGTTTCATAGCGAGGAGACCTTCTGTAGCGGGTGATAGCTGGTAGCGTGCCCATCGCAGATTGTGTTCCCAGTGGCCACGTGGAGACCTTCACGTGCTCTCTCGTGTTGCTGTGTCAGAAGTCAGGTAGGTTCCTTTGGCACCTCTGAATAGCTCTCGCCGCTCTCCTGATCAAAGCTGGAGCTTTGATGAACGGGAGGTGCAGAAATACAACACAAAGTCCATGGCATTGGCTTGGAAAAAATGTCTGTCCTCAGCTCTGCTGCCAGCATGACTCAAGTTTCTGAGTTGCATTATTGGTTTAAAACCATTTTACATAATTGTGCGGGCAAGGCCTGAGTGTTAGGGCAGAAGAAACCATTGATCTCAAACACAATTAAGAACTATTTTTACACCACCACTGCCACCCTCCAAAGCAAGTAAAAGTAATTCTTGGCTGCAGTTCTGGCCCCTTTGTGTTTCCAGCCATGCTATGCACTTGTGCTGCTTGGCCTCTGCCTGGTGAACGTGTAGTTTGGAACTGGAATGGAAATTAAATTTATCTTATTTCATGAAAGGAGGCTTGGCTGAAAAATACCTGACTTGAGGAGGAGATCTTAAAGCAGAGACAGTGTGAAGTGCATCGGGGTGTGGTAGCTGCGTGGAAGCAGTTTTGGACCATTAGCAAATCAACCTTCTCAAAGGTTGGTTTTAAAATAAGATGCAGAGCAAGTGCTGTTGGTCTGCAGCACAGAGACAGCCTTTCAGTATGCCTTCCACCGTTCCGGTGGCTGTCGTAGTCCACTTCAGACTGTATATCCTGCAGTTGATATTCTGAGGCTGCAAATTGCTCTAACTGGAGTAATGAGAGCAGCATCTCGCAGAGGGAGCTGGCACGTGGCTTTCTCTCACACACTGAAGACTCCTCCTTTGCTCGCATTTAAAGAAATGCGTCGCTAAATTCATGTAAAACTCTATTTATTCTTCTTGTGCAACTAGTTCTTGGTTGCTAGATTGTTCCTTCTGATTCCGGCAGGATCAGGTGTCTCATCGCTACACAGAGCTCATTCTTCAGCCGTGCCAGTGTGGCTCTGCGCATTTTACTTTTAAATCAAGGGACAGACTCCCCAGACAGAACGCTACAGTTTTGAGAGTTAGCGCGTGAGACTGGAGGTATCGCAGAATGCGGGGATTAGTATTTATTACAAATATCCGCTCTTCAGCTCTGTGGATCTCTTTTCAGTTCTTCAGACTTCCAGAGTTTTTGCTAGGTGCTGTTGCACTGGTTTTTATTCTTTCCTAGTGAAGATTGTATTTTAAAAAAAGAAGGAACTGCATTGCTTGTTTTCTCCTTTTCTGTAACACTGCTTCTTAACTATCAGCTTGTGAGTTTTGTGGGACAGTGGATGTTGTAAAACCAGCAGCATCTTAAGACGAGTTGGGGGGAGGTTGGAGTCCTCTAAACACTGTGGATGTGGAGGCGGTAAATCTCTATCTGTATGGTGATGGAATCTGGCGGGGGAAATTTTATTTTTTTTTTGCAAGGGCCGTTTACAGAAATATTTATGTTATCCTTATTTGTAGCTATAATCTAAGGATGTTGAGGCAAAACATTTGCTTGAGCTTCTGTCTGGTTTCTTTTTAGCCTCCATCTTGCTTTGTATTTAGCTGTGATGTTTGGGTGGAAGATGCTTCTGCTGCCGCGTGATACAACGCCGTGTAAAAGAGGCTCTTTCCCATAATGTAGGTCATGGGAACGTGGCTGTACTGTATGCAAAGAACCCGACGTTTCCGATATCACCAGGGTCTGTGGTGCTGGATGGTGTTGCCGGGTTAATGCCTCCATCACCGAGAGCCTCGAGGCTTTTCAGTGCTTCCCTCTGGTATTCGCCGTTTGCATATCCCTGGAGATATTTGGATAAATTTCATTTTGATCTGCTCTCCACCCAGTTGAGTTTTATTTCATTGACTTCTTAGTCAAGGCCAGCTTGGGACTAACTTAAAAGTAGGGACGTCAGAAGCTGTGCCGTGACCCTCGCTGGCCGGGGAGGCTGTCTGCCAGTTCCCGTTCCCAAGCTCCCTTGGCGAGCGGCACCGGCGATGCCTGGGAACGCGCTGCGGCTGCTCTGCTGGGTCTGCTGGGCTGTTCCCGGCCCTTGGCTTTCCAGCTGAAGAGCTCTGGGTGCCTGCTGCGGGTGGAACTGCAAGTTCAGAGAGCTGGGGTTTATCTGTGGTTATTCTGTAGCTTGTGTTTCAATAGCAGGTTCTTGCTCAAGCGTGCAGATCGTAGGAATCCAGGGTGAGACGGCTTCATTTGACTGCTTCCCCCTTCCCACGACGTTAGAGCACAAACTAGCATCTGTTTAGGAAAAAAAAAAGGCAACAAAAAAAAAACCCCAGCCACGGACACTGGAGGTGTCTTCATGCTTGCCTTGTGCTTCTGTGGAGTGAAGCTCTTAAGTGTTTGTCAGCTGCCGGAGGATTTTGTAAGTTCAGTGTTTGCAGAAGATGTTTCGCTCCGGTGGGCAGAACAGCTCTAATTGCAAAGTGTTGATGTCACAGCTCTCGAGATGTGCTTGCTACTCTGCTCTGTAATCACCTCCAGGCATTTTATGCGTAGGTCTCAGCTTTTTGGCCTTTGGTTTCTTTTTCCCGTAGTCTGGAATCAAAATGTTTGCCTTCATGGAGCGTATTCCAGCCTGGGACTGGGTTGGCTGTTGGAAGCGGGTGTATCCCAGTCTGTCTAGTTCTGACACCCTCGTTTCTTGCTGTGTGTGGGGTTGGGGGGGTTGTTTGCTTGTATTCAGTTCAGTAACGTGTCCATGTTGTGATTCACTGTGTTTGTGTGTCTGAACCTCCTCACCCAGGTTCTTCCTCAAGAGCTTGCCTGCATAGCCCGGTTTTTAGGTCGCAGGTTCCTAGGACCGAGGCTGGTGGTGTAGCTGCTCCAAGGTCAGTGTCACACCCCCGTTTGCTGTGACACAGCGTCGGGCACGCTGGCGGGATGGTGGCTCTTGTTCAGTAAGCGTTGCGCAGAGCAGAAGCATGTCAAGCTTGCAGGGTGTTTGCCCAGCTTCTGTATGGAGACGTTGCTGGAGTCGGCAGCTTCTCTCTGGTTCTGGTTATGCTTTGTGGGAACCAGCTGACACGCGAGGTGGACTCTAGCTTCTGTAATTCAGCAGCACGATGGTGTCAGAGCGGCCAGTCCACTCTTGAAACGTCTTTGCACTAGGTGAATGCAGTGTGGGGAGCATGGGGATCCTCAGAGCACCTCACCCATTCTGCACGGGGTTCTGGAGGAAACCTGTAGAGGAGGAAGGATGGAGCTCTAAAATTTTCCTGCAAGCTGCATATCCAAAAAGCCAAACAGGTTTAGACGCTGATACACTGAAATCAGAGGAAGTGCCTCCCTGTTGGCTTCAGTGGGCTTATCTCCCGTGCTGTGCTTCGGTGTTTTGTTTGTTGGCACTAATCCTGCGATGAGACATTCTTAAGAGAACATAGCTTCCCCTTGGGTGAAGGAACTTACCTAATTGCCCAGGAATGGTTTCATTAGTAAAGTTTGTGTCACTGAGCCCACGTTGCTCCATTAGCTTTTTTTCTTTTTTTTTAACCTGTTGTTTGTTAGGGTTGTGCAGTGTTGTATTCCAGTACAGCATTTGGGTGGTTGAATGCAAGTAATTTGTATTTTTAAGTAAAGCCTTGAAAAGTGATTTGCCTTGGCTTCAGGATGAATTGCATCTGCAGTTGCAGAAAAGACCCTGTCTGGTGTTAGTGTTGAAATATTGCCAGTATGGAGCAGGTTTCAAGGATTAGCTTTTATTTATGTGCCTGAACTATTTTTTGTCTGTGTTTGAGAATGCAGATCAAGGAGGGGAGAATAAAATGCCAATTTAAGGCTCTCATTAAAATATTTATCTCTCTGTATTTTCTTATAAATACTTGAGCTGTCTTAGTTCGTAGGCTGATAGTATTGTAATGCAAATAGTTGCTGAAGAGTCATCGAGTAACCTGTCAGTCTTGGTTCCCTAGGTTCCTTACCTGGAGTTCTTCCTCTCTCAAACTCTTGCTTCAAGACTGAAAATATGATTTTCTGACCTCGTCTCTGTCACCCCCTGTCAAAATCCCCCTTGGCTCTTCCCACGCCTCCCGTGTCCCCGTCTCAGGTTGATGAAAGGAAAACACAACTGCTCAGAGGCTGCCTTGGGAGGCGGAGGCTGCAGGAGGCAACGAACTAATCGTCTGACTTTCATCCCTTTGATCTGTTAATGAGATTTTATGGATTGTCGCTGCTTTGGAATGGTAGATTTTGAAAGTCCTGGCAGTTGGCTGCTGCCTCCCGTCGATATTTTTGGGTGTTGTACAGTGTTACAGGGCTTCCTGAGGAGGGACTGGAGTAAACCTTTGCAGGGTGGATGAAAAGCAGTCGGGGATTGTGTGTGTTTGTGTCGGAGCCAGATCAGCTCTTGTGTCTTTTTCCATTACATGGCGATACAGAAATATCCATGTATCTTGAGATCTTTCACTATCGAAAACGTAGCAGCCTTTCTCTCTTGCTGTAAGTTATGGGACACAGAGACTTATTGTTTGTACGTGGTGTGTGCGTGTCATTCATGGAAACTTCAAAGCTGCTCGGGGCGACCTCGAGCGCGTTTAACGTCAGCAGCTCGCTGGCTTCCTCCGCTTTGTGAGCTTGAGAAGTGAGCGGTGACTCTTCTGGCCGTCGCCAGGATGCTTTTGGTGCACGGGAAGCACCGAGTCCCATCCTGCCGGGCTGCGTCTCAGCAGGTCCTACGTGTGCGTGTGCTTTTGGCACGTCTGCCCTGTCCTTCCCGCTGCCGTCCCTGCTGGGAATCCTGCCGGAGCTGCATGCTCCCGTTGCGCAGGGGAAGCCAGCACGGCTTGTCTTGGTGTTCAAGGGATTCCCAAGTTGTGCATCTGACTTTATTTTCATATTAACTAGAGCTGTCTTAAGGGTTCCTTGTCACAAAGGCAGGAATTTATAGGGGGGGAAATAATTGTGTCAGCTGGAACTTGAAATGTGCCCAGACAGTGCCACGTGGACTGGCACCGTCCCGGTCACCCGAGGACGAGGTGTCCTGACCTCTTCAGCATCTTCACTGCAGCACAGCATGGCTGTATGGGAAAGTCTGAACCTAGTTATTGTCCCTTGATTTTTCTCCTTATAAGTTCCTGATGAGTGCTGAGACGTACAGTAAATAAAGCTGTTTGCAAAGATACAAGTCTTGATGAATGCACAGGCAACGTCCAATATAAATGTAATAACAGCCAGGCTTGCTTAACACCCTGCAGTTGCAGAGTGCTAAATGACAGGCTTGGGGCTTTTAAAAATTGTTTCAATTAAAAGATTTTAATTTTAAGTCTTACTTTGTGCTTTTGAGATTGGGCATTGTACAGACTGTTAATTTCTCCTGGTGATTATACCCAAGGAGAAGAGGTATTCTGAAAATAGCGTAAAGCCATAAAACCTGACACCTTTCCAGCAGGCACAGAAGGAACTGTTTCATTACACTTTTTAGAAATAATATCAGGCTGACATTTGACATTCTGGTTTCAACTTGAGGGGGCTCTACTGCTGTATCCTGCGCTGTTGTTGGCTGTAACAAGCAAGGGAAAAATTATTTTATAATAGGCCAGCACTGGAGCACGAGCTGTGACCAGGCATCAGACTATTTTTGCTTTCAATTGTTTTTTTTTAATGTTCTTTTTCAATCTTTGGAAAAATAAATAAAATTTTGCAAAACAATTCGAGAGGCTGTGAGAGCCGGACTGGCATATCTTACTTGGACAGCTTTCCTGAGCCGTTAGCCACGCTGGCCCTTCCTGGGTTCCTGGGACTTGGAGGGAACCTCTGGGAGCCTTTGACTTCTGCCTCCCGCATTGCTAACGCTTGGGTTTGTTTCCTCCAGCTACCAGGATGTCCACGGATGGTGGTTTCGGCACAGGCAGCAATAGCGATGCCCAGCAGACCCTCCAGTCCTTCTGGCCACGAGTCATGGAGGAGATACGCAATCTCACGGTGGTGAGTGTCCCCATCGGTGGGGTTATTTCTGAAGAGCTGACACTGGAAGGTGCCTGGTAATCTGGCAAGATAAACCTGAGCTTGAATGTATTCCTGCTGCTTGTGGGATCCGGTACAGTTGTCTATTTACACACTGTAAGGTGGCCTTAAGAGCCGATAAATAATCGTTCAGCCGGGCTTTTGACTATTGGCTACAACTGCCCAAACTTGAGATATCGATGGAGCGCAGCTGATTCATAGCATAACGAGGTGGAACAGTCACACCTTCAGCTCTTGCTGGGCTAAACAAGAAGACAAAGTTGATTCAAAGGTTCTTTCAGCGGAGGAATTGTCTTCTGTTTGGGGAGGAAAAGGGATGTGATTTTAAAATAGCTACAGGTACAAGTGGAGCTGCCGTAAGCTGTTTTAGCTAACAGAAGATTGGGAGATTTGAGAACATACCTCACGTGGCACTGTGTGGGCTGTTTAATTACTGTTCAAATTCTGTAATATCAAATGTGTGACCAGACTGTGAGGGAACCCTTATCCACACCAAAGGCCAAGGCACATCCATATGCCCTGGGAGATGTTACTGTTCAAAATACAACCGTTAGTCTTCACCCCCTCCATAAAGTCAAACACCTGGCTGACAGAATTTTGTGAATGAATTTTTGGGTTTAGACTTTTGTGTAGAACTATTATGCTCTCTTTCTTGTCTCCTTTGACAAACCTGAAATGTTGAAAATCACTTGAATGCCAAGTGCATCGTTATCACATGCTTTATTAATTTAAAGACATTTGATTAAAAAAAATCATGCATAGGCTGAGAAGAAGAATTGGACTAAGTAGCTTCTATTTTTTTCCATCCCCAAAAGAGATGTGCCTGAGAACAAGGGCATATAATAAAAATTACTTTTCGAGAGAGATTGGGAGATGACTGTGATACAGTGGAGGTCCTGAAAGCACACTCCTGTGCCTTTAATGGGACTGAAACAAAAGAACTCCCGTCAAAGACGGGCTGTTCAAAGTGAAAACCCCAATCCAGTAGTCTGAAGATAAGCTGCTTTTTTTGCCTGTGTGCAGATAGTTGATTAAAGAAACAGATGTAGAAATTTGTATGCATAACCAGAATTAATTACTTTCCTCTTTCAGCGCAGTGAATTCTTGTGTTCAAGAGCTGTCGTTTGTCTTCATCCCCACATGAAAGGGGTTTATTCTGCAGCTTATCAAGTATGGGCAGCTTAATTTTTAACTGTCCTGTGAATCTATTTATTGCATTGCAAGTTAGTAAGTCATTGAAAATGTAACTGAGGACAGTGAAGGGGAGTTGGAAATAAAGGCGTAATTGCAAAACATGCCTGTGCAGTTGTCCCCTGCACCACGAAATCCTGAAATTTGTTGTGCATCCTATTGAAAGCGCTCCCGTGGATGTGGACGTAGGTAAACTGAAAGCTCATCTGCATGTCCTGCGCAGCGGAGGTCAGAGCGGCTGTTTGATGGAAATCCTGCTTCGGTTCCCTGCTTTTTGGGGCTATCTGCCTGGTTTTGTGTGTTTGCGATGTGCCACCAAAAATTCAGGGAAAGAACCAAGAGAGGTGCTTTAGAAGAACAAACCCAAGTTCCCTGTTCTCTGCCCTGTGCCCAGTCTTGGAGAAATAGGAAGCAGGACGAGGCTGGAACTTGCATTTCAGCTCCACAATGAGTTAGAAGAGGCCTGTGAAAACATCGAGACCTAATTTGGAAAAAAGAAAAGATGAAGAATTGGTGTCTAAAGTTTGTTCTGCTGGGTAGTAGCCAGTAGTGGTCATGCTTCCCTTCACCATGGTACTTGCGTATTAATTTTGATTTATGTGACGTTTGCCTGTCTCCCTTAAAGGAATAAAGGAGCTTTATTTTTTTTCTGATTTCTTCCGCCGTCTCTCTTCTTTTAATCTCAGTAGCTTGTCCCCGTGCATGTCTCCCTGCCGTTCTGCGGTTCATAGAAGTTAATATACTTAAGACTGTTAAGAGTTTCACAAATTGCAAATTTTTTCCTTGTCTCTCTTTGAGGCTCGCTCAGAGCTCATGAGGCTCTTTAAAAAGGAATGAGCTTTAAAAGAAAAAATTAAAAAACAACAACAAAAATCTCCAAAAAACCTTTGGGATATTTTTCCATGCCCTAGCAACCCCTTAGTTTTTTCATGTGGTGGTTACTGGTTGAGAGTGCCACCCGGAGCCCCTTGTGTCTTCAAGCACAGGTCCCCTGTATTACTAGGAGCACCAGGTAATTCATATTTCCGGAATACTTTTTTAATTATATGCATATAAGCTAATGTATACAAAGTACCTGAAATTTTTCTAGATAAATTAAATGACATGCCCCCTGCTGGAGTGCTGGCTGGACCGTGCACAGCCTCCGTATTTTGCTTCAAAAGGAAACAGTATTTTCAGCATTTTTTCCCTCTTTTGTTTCACTAACACAGTTGCAGTGCTTTCTTCCCTAGAGAAATTAGTTTCCTTTTCTTTTCTATGACATTTTTGTTAAAAAGGGAAGGCTTTTTTTTTTTTTAAAGCCCTTTGTGGGCAGGGATTCTGCATTCCTGATGGCAGTGGTACGTAGCCTCAGCCTTTCTCCCTTTTTAAGAGGCTCCTGGTAGCAATGCACTCTGGATTATTTTTTTTTAATTTATTATTTTTCCTCTTTCTGTCTTGAGAGAAGGGAGACCTCTGTGTGTAGTGAAGCCCAGCGGTTTCCCTAACCCCAGGCGCTCTCTGCAGAGAGGATCTCTCCGAGGACGTGTTAGTGCCTCCCCTGGAGCGGATATCGCCGAGTGCTGTCTCTGCTGCTGCTCACGCTGAGGACCTGCCAGCAGCTGAGCGGAGCAGGAGGATTCAGGACAACGACCACGCTCGCTCTGTCTCCTGAACCATCATTACACCCTTCTGAGTCAGCGGTTCTCTTTGCTGGGAAATAGGAAGAAATCCGTCTGAAAAAAAAAAAAAAAAAAAGGAATGGAAGAGATCTTTTTGAACAAGGTTCCTGCAAGGTTTCTAACACCAAAATTGGAATTGGGCAAGAGGGAAGTACAAATAAAGAAGATTTCATCCTGTGGCCCCACATAGCTCTCGTTTGCCTTCGTTTTCTCTTGTGACTTTTTGTAAATTCCGATGGTTTCTGGGTCCCGACACAGCTAATTGAATTAGTTGCTTCAAATATAAATAGATGCAGAAATGTGTAACGTTAGAAACATTCTGTTCTGCAGAATGGCTTCAGCTTTGAGGTGAAACCGTGGCGTCTGAGAGAAGATGTAAGTAGAGTTATATCAGTGTAAAATACAGAGAATCCTCAGGCCTCAGGAGAAGCTGCCATACCTCAGGGAAAATAAGGCTTTTTTCTACATCAAATTTCAGCCTGTCTAGTTCCAGTACCGACGTGTTTTAACATTTCTTATCTTACCTTTGTCTTCAGTTAAGTGTCAGTAAAGAGTCTCTCAAATGTGAATCTCTCTGCAGAAAGACTTCAGAGTTCAAGAACTCCCTCTGGCTCGTATTAAGAAGATAATGAAACTCGATGAAGATGTGAAGGTACGCTTGTGGGTTTTTCTTAAGTATTTATGGTCCTCTAGGTGGATATTGTAGCTCTAATTCCTTGGAATTAATTACTTACTATTTTTATTATTTTTAAAGCCCATTTCAACAGTTGCCTTGAATGCAATATTAGCTGGCCTTGTGTAATTGAAGTGAGCTGGGAAAGCAAAATTGTCTGGGATCTTTGAAGACTTTTGCAGTTTTGCTTTCTTCTGGTGAATACCAGTCTGCTGTATAATTCTGGGTATTTCCTGTTTTTCTAGTGTTTACTGTCTTTTCTCCTGTTTCCTCCTTGTTTCTCTTGACTCTTCCTTTCACAAAGCTATAGAGGGCTTAGTACGGAGTGGTGTCACTTCAGGGTGTGCTACGCTGCTTCAAGTTTCATGGAAAAAATTCAGTGATAATTTAGTTCTGATACCAGTATTTGAGCTGATGACGACAACCCATGAATTGACTGAGGAAAGCTTCCTGACGTGAAGGGAAGGAGAAAGGAATCACCTGCAGCGTTTGACTCTTGCGCTGTTCCCATCCTCCCTGGTTTTTAGGTGGGAAAACTGTCAAGACACTTCACTCCTAAGAGAAAAGAGGATGGTTTGCACTTTCTTCTCGTTTTTCTGAGCTGACACCATCCTTCTGTTAGGATAACGTTTAACATTTAAACGAGACCTTGAAAAAGGTGTGAAGGGTGTGTGCTGTGTTCCTGTACAAGGGAGCGATTGATTCCGCCTGGAGAGGGGGTGAACCCGGGGCTCTGCGTCCCCGCTCGGGGTCTGAACCCAGTCGGTGCCGTGTTTTGGATGATGAAGGGGAGGATGAGATTTTAAGGGCCAGGCAAAGGAGGGAAGTCTCTGGCCTGCCTGGAACATTATTTAACATCACGGCTGTACTAGGGAGTAAGCATTAATACCAACCAGCTAATAATGAAACTGCTCAATTCAAGTAAAACTCGAGCTAGATGCTTTTTAAGGAAAAGGAATTTGGTGAGGCAGAGCCTTTACTCGTGCCTCCAAACCTCCTTTGCAGTTTCAGCATTCATTTCAAATTATATAAATGTTACAACTGTGAAGTAAGGGCCAGGTTTTAAAATGAGCCCTTAACCTGTCCTCTGCAGTTTCCAGCTCGTTCATGCATGTGCCAAAGCACTGCCCGGAGCAGCTGCGGGCTGACAGCCCCCAGGTGAATGTGCACTGATGCCTTTTACTGACCTACCGTCATCCGGTGCAACGTGGAGCTGACGTCATGAAGGAACAGACTTTGAGACAAATTTTAGATGCCCAGTACTCTTAACCAGCCTCAAGTTACCCTTGACTATTGCTTTGCAGGATTAGAGTACTAATGGTAAACTTTACAAGATTTTTTTTTAAATTGTGACTTTAATTGCAGATGATCAGTGCAGAAGCTCCCGTGTTGTTTGCCAAGGCAGCTCAGATATTCATCACAGAATTGACTTTGCGAGCGTGGATACACACAGAAGATAACAAGCGCAGGACTCTGCAGGTAACCGAGCTGCTCCCACCTAGCCTTCAGCTGCTTCATCCACTGTTTCCAACTCTGTTTCCATAACATGAGGCGTGTTTTGTAGACAGTAACTTTAGTATCTGTGTTTATCACTCCAAACCTGCATACAAAGCACGGGGTGCAGTGTAACTGTGCAACTGAAATACTTTTTTCTTAATTTGTTTTCAGAAAAAAACCCAAACAACAGCAACACGCCAAAACCAACAAAAAACCAAAACTGCAGCTGTCAGCTAATTGGGTCCTGCTCTAATGACTCAGGATAGCTGTAGCTGTCCAACTTTGAGCCCATTTGTTTGTCAGTAGTCACGCTAATGTAAGCTTGTAGACGTTAGTTTGTGTTGATAAATGTGTAGAGATGAAAACACCCTCCTCCAGAGCAGATTACTGTTTCTTCTGGATTGAGAAGCCCTGAATAAGTGATTTTTTTTTTTTAGTGATTCAAGAGGGAACTTAACTCTTTAGGGTCTTTTTATGAAGAAAAAAAAAATTGGCATTCACTTTTAGTCTTACACATGGACCAGAACTACTTGAAGCTATAGAAACCATCAGTTCAGGCCCTGAGATCAGAGTTGAGAGGTGATGATCTTTAGGGCCACGTCAGCTCTCCTGTACCCTGGCACAGAGGCTGCTGTAATGACAAGGAGACGTCTCTGATTTCAGTCCAAAGCAGTCTTACTGAATGGGCATCCAGCCACTCCATCGCCACTAAATGGGGCTGATGCTGCTTGCTTAAGCCAGGCTGTAATGCAGGTGCCGGGGAAGGATGTGTTTGATACACGTACCGTGAACAAGATACTTCCTGAGCACAAGTGCTGACACGGGCACGTCCTGTTAACAGTTTTCAAGCTCGCAGGGATCTGTTTATTTCAGAATCATACTTAAATCCTGATCCTAACACATAAGACCCTGAATTGACTCAAGTTTTATTTCCGACTGCCTCGCCTGCCGCAGCAGCTGCCGTCCTGGAACAGCTGCTCTCCGCATGGACAGTGCAGCTGGAGAAATGCAGTCTCTGCTTCTCAAGCATTTGGGAAGAAAATTTTGAGTGGAGAGATCTGGGTTATGGAAGTGTATGCCTGGGGAAATTGGGTTGAACCCAATCCTCAGCATGGAGAATGAAATACGAGGTACATCTGTTCAGGAAAAGTTTTCTTCCCGATTAAGATATTTTTGTTAATATATGCTGCCTGCAGAATAAAATAAATCTCTCTCTTGTGCTTTCTATGTGATCATTGTTTGGCAATTAAATGTCAAGGCAATATAAGGTTTAGAAATGTCAACTAGCCTGAAATGAGAGGATTGGTAGTCTCTTAAATTTACCTACTCATTAGGCAGCACAAGCATCTTTGTCTTAAATCTTGTTCATATATTTGCTTTACAAATTTATCGTCAGCTAATGAGAATGAAACTTTTAATAGCTTCCTGAATGAGCCCTACTTTTTCAGATGGCTTGAAAGAATTTTGAAATCACAGAGCACATTTTATTATTTTTTTTTAAAGAAATTCAGTGGGTTTATCTTGGGAGTTATTTCAAATCTTAAGCAAATACATTTAAGTGGTGACTTTCTGCTGGGTGACTTTTTATTCAGGTCTTCAGTGCTCTGACCTAATGCTGTTCTTTGGATCTCTTTTTCAGGCAAGGTATAAAAGTAAAGTTTATAAAAGCTATTTTGAGAAGATACTTACCTTGCCAGTTTTTTGTAGAAGCTCGTTGGCTCTTGCACATCCTTTTTCTGATACATGTTTGGCCAGTTTGCTGAGTATGTGTTTTAATTTTCCTGCTTTCTTTTAACCATTTTGCCCTTCACATGCCGAAGCTTGTTCTCTCAACATCTCTTGGGATTCCCGTGCCCTGAATAAGATCCTGTGATACTTTTTTTTTTTTTAATCCCATCCCCAACTCATAGATTCTGCTTACGTTGCTACTAATACATGGAGCAGTCATCCTGGTCTTTGTGCAAAGCTTCTTTTCAGATATCTCAGGGATGTTTTAGGAGTTTTTTAGAAGAATTCCCATTTTTTTAGTGTGCTAAAAGGCTTCTGGTGGTTGTCATGAGTCCTCTGTAGTGAATGACAGCAGTACTGTTGTGGAGAGCCTGATCAGGCTGGGTGGGCGAGCAGATGACTGTAAAAGCCCAAGTTTGATGAAGCACCTTCTTATTGCACATCTTGGGGGCTCACGCAGCACGAGACAGTGAGGTTGCCACTGGTACAGAAGTTCTTGCCACGTGGATTGACCACTTGGGATCTGGAGAAGACATTCTCGCTTGACTCGGTTAAAAAGCTCTAACTTATTTATCCAGTGACAAAACAGGCTTCTAAAGCTGAAGCGTGTTTTTTTCTTTTTGTTGTTATAGAGGAATGACATCGCCATGGCAATTACAAAGTTTGATCAATTTGACTTTCTTATCGATATTGTTCCAAGAGATGAACTGAAGCCTCCAAAGCGGCAGGTGAGAAATAAAAGCGCTTGCCTTCTCGTCTGTCCTTTCCTCGGTGTGATTTTGGTCTCGAATTAAGAGCGTGGATAAAGCAATACAGAATCAGATTTAAACGTGAGGTTTGTGCCTCTCTCTTCTCCGTGCTTATTAACAGTAATTTTCAGGTTCTTAATTCTTTTTAATGGAAATAGAGCTTGAGTGGAGATTGACAGAAGTCTGACTTGCAGGTTTACTTAAGTGACAAAAACATTGATAAATAGCTCTCATACCAAATGTCAACGAAGTAAAAATCTAACTTTAAAGAGTGTGCTGAGGGTGCATCTTTTGACTTTGTAAAGGGAGAAGTAGGCTTCTTTGCTTAGAAATACCCCCTCCTGCATCCTTTGGGGCAGTCGTTGCCACTGTAAACATCCTTGACTGGAAGCTGTAAGGTGGCAGAAGGAGCTTTCAGTCGGATGTTTACAGCAGCAGGCTGCTGCGCTCGTCTGGGCACGAGATCTCAGAAACTTCACAAGCTCGTGTTTTACAAAGCTCTTGTTTCCCTCCATGTCTGAGATGGTGCTGAAAATGCACTGAGGTGGGGTTGAAGCTCAGTCTTGCTGCTTCAAATGCACAAAGAAACAGGTCCAACTCCTGGTAGACTTGTTTATCTCCTGCACCTGAAAGCTTGGTGTTTTGCTGCTAAAAGTTCACTGGTTCAGTAATTGCTTCTCTCTCTTCATTACAAGTTGCCTGGTAGATGCAATGCCTGGGCGACCGTCGGAACACCTCTTCCAGGGAAGTGTTCAGGCAGTGCTGCACCTTGGTCAGCAACTCCTGGAATCGACTCAACTGGACTCAACTGGAGCAATTTCTTCTCTGGAACAGTAAATTTCCATAGCTATAGCAGTTTACCACAATTCCTTCAACTGTTTTTTTTTTTTTGAGGTTTGCAGTGTGTTAGCCTTTGAAAAAAATCCAAGGTGGTCCTTAAAATAGCTTCTCTAGTGAGTGCTGCTGGAGAGGCTGGCATACTGTAAAACATCTTTCTGGAAAGAATTTTACTTGGAAGTTTTTCTCTGGCATGTTTTTCTTGTATTTCAATATAAATCTGGATAACATATTCAGAGCAGGTATCTCTTTGTGTGAAGACCAGAGGCTCCATTGTGGACCTGGATTTTGGACGTTGCTATTTCACTGTGTGTTTCAAAGTCCTCGTGGTGCTACTGAAGTGATGGCCAAAGGGGGGAAAAACATCCCTCACCCTTTCTGATGATGTCCTGAGTTGAGTTTCTCCTCACGTTCTGATTTCCAGAAGCAGCATGACTTTCTAGTAAACAAGGAAAACACCTTTCCTTGTCAGAATAGATGCAGGAGAGTCCATCTACGGCTGCAGTCAGCTGTGGTTAAATTTAGCAGCATCCCAAGGCTTCGTTGCAGGTGTGCTGGGAACTCTGTGTTCTGTACCCGGGGTGAGCATTGCGTGGGAGCGGGGCACAGCTCCTTCCACTCCTTCACTTCCCTGCTTTATCCCTGCAGCAGAGATGGGACACAGAGCTGCTGGAGCGGGGCCAGAGGAGTCCCGGAGATGGTCCGAGGCTGGAGCCGCTCCCGTGCGAGGACAGGCTGAGAGAGTTGGGGGTGTGCAGCCTGGAGAAGAGAAGGCTCCGGGGAGACCTTCCAGCACCTTCCAGTGCTGAAAGGGGGCTACAGGAGAGCTGGGGGGGCTCTGGATCGGGGGGTAGTGACAGGACGAGGGGTCACAGTTTGAAGCTGAAAGAAGGGGAAGGAAAACCCACGTTTCGGTTTGTTCAGCTTGATAGGCTGAAACAAGTTGGCTGCAGCCTGAAGTAACACAGGTTAATTCTGGCATTGCAAATTCGGTTCTTTTTCTTTTAGGTGCCTTGTTGAGTTATTCTGCTTTGTAGTGCTATTTTTAGATGTGCTCCATGTTTGGGAGGGAAAACATTGCCCGTATCTTTTTCTTGCTGGAGCTTTTTGATTCACATCAGAACGTTCTGATTACAGAACATACAAGTTCTATAATCAAATGAGTGCCTGAAGGATTTTAATAGTGCATTAGATGCATATAGGTTGCTGGGTTAATGCGTCTTCGTGATACATCACACCAGAGCTGTGTCTTTAGGACTGCACAGCATCAGCAGCGAAACCCTGTCGGTTTTTGGTTTGAAATAGGCTCTAGAGATCTGTCTCTCGCTGATACATCCACTGTCTGTGAACGCTGCTGAGTCACTAGAAATACTTCTTAGGGCATGAGTTTAATGGAGAAATAGGTGCCCGATAGGAAGGTTAGGGCTCTTCGGTGGAAAATACTCCTTTGATTCCACAGTGTTGAAAAGTGGCTGCCTGTAGGCTGACAGCCTGCACCTTTTGGCTGGGGTACAGTCTGTATTTTATCTCTATCACGGAAAAGACTGTTTGACAAGTTAGTGTTGGTTACGTGGAAGAGCTGGGAACGAAACCATGACTGTTATGTTGCTCTGGTAACTAAAGCTGTGGCTTGAAAATAAAGATGGCAAATGATGTGATATCACCTAGTTCAGGCGGATTTGGATTTAAAGCCGTTTTGCCTGTAGCAAATGCAACTTAACCTGGAAGAGGTACGTACAGGAATACTCAGGTGCCTCAGTTGTTTCAGGATTCAGCTGGGAATTGAGGATTGGAGTCCTCTAGAAATAATGCATCTAAGGACTGGGCTTTATCGAAACGGCTGCTGTTCTCCTGCGCATGTGGTTTGTGGTTATCTGGAGACCTGTCCTGTTGAATATGTAATTTAAATTTGTTATTAATCCCTCCCCCAGAGGATTGATGAAGTGAGTAGGAGTAATCAGTGAACCACCATGTGTAGGAAGTGTTGTGTTTGATTGGGGTGGTTTGCAGCACCGTGGGATAGTGCTAATGTTTGCTCTGGGAGCCAGGCTCAGAGTCACTTCTTGATTACAGCCAGCTGTGAACAGCTTAATCGCTGGGGGGCAATTTTCTGGTAGGCTACTGAGAAACCTCCCAAGAGTAAGTGTTTTCTTTAGTTGCTGTCCCTCTGAGTGGTGGATATCGAAGCGAAAGGGCTCTCTTACTCCAGCCTGGCGCCCATCTAGACAATGCACATTGATCTTCTTTAATGCGAATTTTTCTTTTCCTGTTCCAGTTGGATATGCTGAAGGTAATCTGTGAGTAAGCTTCATTTAACGGAGGGGAGTCAAGCGGACTTGTGTAAGTGGGAATCTACCATGTTGTAGCACGTGTAAACATCCTACACTCTCAGCTGTGAACTCGAGGTGGCTGGGAGAGGATTGTTTACGCCTTCTGCCATGGAGTGAACATCTGGTGAGCTGCATCTTCTGTAGGGTGCGAGATCGGACTGCTCCTCTGGGGAGGCTAAGAATTGTGATTCTTGAGTGTTAACGGCTTGCCACTTAACATAATCTCTGAAAATCTACTTCCTTGCCTAAAATATTGTTAATCATAAGGGGCTTTTGTCTCCTAAAGACATGGCTAGATAAAACAACAGAGCCTGTGCTTCTGACAGTGAGCTAGAGCCTTGTTTCTTCACGCTGTTGAGATATTCCCACTACCAGCAGATCTGGCTGTTAAGCTGCAGCACCGGGTGAAGTTGTTATAATTCTGGAAAAGCTGGATTTAAATAAATAAAGGCACGACAGTATGCATCAAGTCTGTGACTTTTGTTCCCAGGGGTTTAACATCGGAGCTAGACTGACATTTGTGTTGGGCACGTAGGCTAAAGAGGGTTTTGTTGACAGATGAGGCTTTGTGACTCTTCCTGGTGCATTTGCAATTCATTCTGTGTTAAGATAACAGGCGATGATGGAGTTTACTGATGAGGAGTTGCGTGGTTTCGACTATGGTAATTTTATTCATTTGCGTCTTGTAATGAAATCGGTGACTGCATTATTATACACAGAGTATTGGAAATATTTTTTTATTTCCATACAGCTGAATAAATGCAGAAACCTGTTTGATTTATCATTTTAGATTTACCTAGTTAAACTGTTAGGAATGAGGTATTAAAGATGCTTTCCCATGGAGCATGCTGGTGGGGGGGATGTTCCAGCTGTGTTTGGATGTCAGTCTGTCCCTCCCCGTTCACCCGTGTTTTACCTGTGCCGCAGGAGGAGGTGCGTCAGGCTGTGACCCCTGCCGAGCCTGTGCAGTATTATTTCACACTTGCTCAGCAGCCTGCTGCAGTGCAGGTTCAGGGACAACAGCAAGGACAACAGACCACCACGTCTACGACTACGATCCAGCCAGGACAGATCATCATCGCCCAGCCTCAGCAAGGGCAGGTGAGCGGGGAGCAGCCTTCGGGGGCTTTGCAGTGTGGTGTAAACTGGGAAACCCTCGACTCGTGCTTCGTGTGTTGCGGTGTCCTGTTCTCACTGCTCAGAACAGGCAGTAACAATACAGAAATGTGGGTTTGGGTCATGGTCAGGTAATAACAAGCATCATCGAGGTCCTGGGTTCTCTTCATGGTGATTGAAGCATCGACAGGTAACAGTGGCTCTAGGAAGCAGGCTGGCTATTGCAGTCTGTGTGTCTTGCGTCTCTGTCACCTGTGTTCAGTCCTTGCTTGGTCCTTATCCCCGTTTCGAATGCAGACCACCCCCGTGACGATGCAGGTTGGAGAAGGGCAGCAGGTACAGATCGTGCAGGCCCAGCCGCAAGGACAGACCCAGCAGGCGCAGAGCGGGACGGGGCAAACCATGCAGGTCATGCAGCAGATCATCACCAACACGGGAGAAATCCAGCAAATACCGGTAAGGCTTTACCCATAGAAATGTGTAACAGGCTTGTGAGCAAACTGTCCGCTGGTATTCTGGCATGAGGCTGTAAATGTTTGCTTTTGGAACTGTAAGAGGAAGTTTGGATTGAGTGGTGCGTTTCCTGCACTTAGAGGGGAAAAAACTAACCAGGTGTGACATGAAGGAGGAAAAAAAATCTAACCCATCGAGTGTAGACTCATTGCTCACCCCCAACGCTTTCCCCTGAGTGAAATAGTTATAATTAGGAAGCAATAAATAAAATAGTTCCTGGATAAAACTTAGTTCTTTCATACAGCTTGGTTTCAATAAAGCGTAATTAACTTCTTTTGCCTTTACTTGGTTCTGCCTCTGCAATCTGAAGTCATGACCTGGCAGCCTGAGTGGGAAAGGTGCCATCTGTGAGTTATTAATAAACTTTTATGTTATAAGAAATGTTTCTACAAAATACTTTGAGCTGGTTGGAGGGATGGCTTTGGAGAACCAGAAAATGTCTCCTCTCTTTCACATCAGTGTAGACCTGCTGTGGCCTTAAGAATGGAATTCTGAGCACCCAGCATCAGCAGAAACATTCTGGCGTGTGTCCTAGGTAAACACGTGGGTCAAAAAAAGTCACCTTTTTTTTCCCCCTGCTCTCTGTAGCTTATAGTCACAACAAAGCTGGGTCTTTTGGTTCCCATCTGGAAAATTTCACACCTCTTAAAGGAAAAAAAAAAAAATCTGTCCAGTTCTGTGTACTTAACCAGCAACACAAAGGTCAGACCAAGTGATCAAGACAGGCATTTCACTTTGGTTTCTGTTATTAAGAAGCGTACCCACAGCTGTGGCAAAACTGATCTTTCACACAAGTTCTGCTTTTCAAGGTTCGCTAAACTTCCCTCTGTACGTCTGGCAAATGTTTGTGCTTCGAGCATCTTGGGAAAGGTTTAGTTTGTGGGTGTTGCCAGATTTACCCAATTCACTTCCAAATTCTTTTAATCTCTTAAGTCTTCAGCTGATTCCTACTGCTTGGCTTAAGGTGTTGGTCAGAAAGGAAGTGAATTGCATGCTGAATACGGTGTTTTACTACAAGCAACCTCTTTTCTTCTCTGCATTCTCCACTACTTTTCTTTTGCATTCCTTTTTTTTCCCTCTTCCTTTCCTTATGAAAGTCTCTCCAAGATACTTGTTCTTCAAAGCGTTTTGGAAGGAGATGTCCACCTCCAGCCGAGGTGCATCCATTGCCACGGTACTGGATAAACAAGCATATGCTTCGCCCTTCCTCTTGCCTGGGGACATCTAGGAACAGGGAGCTGTGAGGGGTCCTCAGGAGCTTCTTGTACTGCAGATGTGAGACAAACTGCCAAGTGCCAGAGTGGGGTAGCTGTTGTCTTTGGAGCACTTGGGTCTGTGACAGTTGTAAGACTGCAAAACCCAGCAACGTAGGAGCAGTTGTGGAATGAAATAGTCCCAGTTCACCCTTCTGTCTCCAGCAGAGATACTGTTTAGACTGTAGTTAGGAGGCTTCTTCTTAATCACGGCGTGTTGAAGAGTCGCAGTCGTGCTGAAGGAAGCGTCCTTCCCCTTGCTCACTTCCAGCGAGTGAAGTAAAACAGAACGTGGAGCCGTGCACTCCCTGCGAGAGCTGTTCCGTGCCCTGGCCTGGGAAGCAGGTTTTGGATTCACAGAACTGCAGTCCTTGGTCTCTTCAGTGCTGCTGTCCCTTCTGCTCTTTCTGCTGTGCTTTTATTGTTTTTCTCTTGAGTTTCCTCTCTCTTGATACAATTAGTGCTGTCTTCTGGTAGTTCCTTTTCACTGTCTTACCTGTTAGGGCTCTGCTAGGAATCTTCCATAACACAAACGCGACACTTTGAAACGCTCTCATGGAACTGGCAGTGCTCTGGCGATGGCCGGAGTGTTGAGAGAATCTGTGCTCGCTTCTCTACAGCGATTTACCATTTACTCCAGGGCCACAGGTTGCCCATAGGAAGGTGACTTTAATTTTTTAAACTGAGGAAAAACTGGAAGGAAGTGTATACAACAATGAAATGGTAATCACTTGTTTGTCCCCATTAATTTTCTGCTAATTTTAGTCTGTGTCTTAGCTGGACCTCCCTGGGCAGGTTCTTTAAAGAGGAGCTTACCCTCATTTCTGGAAGAACGCTCTCTGGATCGCTTTCAGCCATTCGGTCAGTGGTGTAGTTTAAGCAGGAAGCCCCCAGTGTGGAAAACACGATCTGGAGGCAGATCTCAGTGTAGAAACAAATTCCTTATTGATATGTTTGTGCTCATGTGGAGTGTCTTTGCTTTTGAAGTAATATTGGAGCTTTTAGACAGAGGTGGTGAAATCAGCAGCGTTTGTGTAGCCGCCAACACCGTGTTCTGGCACTTGACCCTTTGCCAGCGAGCAGCTTTATAATGTTTTGTGTGTCCTCCTTTCCCTTTTTTAAAAAGAAGAAAACTCCAAACATTTTTTTGTATATAATTAACCTTAAGACTGTGAATCTAAATGTTCAAAAGTTAAATAACAATAAATGAACAATTCAGCGGTGGTGTCAATCACACTGTGACCTTTTTGTTGCCTCTCAGACGTGTATTAGCTGTGTATATCCCAGGGTACAATGATGACAGTGTCTGCTATCCCACACCCCCAAGCATCTAACCTTGCAGGATCAGGGTTACAGGAAATAAATTTGCGTTTGAATGTTATACCCGAAGCATTGACACCAAAAGTATCTGCCTCTGCCAGGTGGGGGTTGACATACGTTGGCAGAGAGTTGCATTAAAAGCTTCCAAATATATCCTTGGGTTTTGTCATCTCTGCTGCCTTTATTTATGTGAAAATTTCCCATACATTCTTTAATGGTTTTTGGCAGGATGTAATAGGAGTGTCATTATGTGCAGCTACCTCGTATGTGAAATTTCTCTGTGTGAAATCAAAGCAGGAACTCGATTCTTGTAACCAAAACGAAAAATAGGTGTTCTCAAAGCTCTCTGAAATTTAGCAATTAGTGTGCTTTAGCTACTAACTGACCGCTCCTGTTCCTGGAGAAAGGAGGGACGTTGTCCTCCCTCGGGGTTTGCTTCGAGAGCCCGCAGGAGTTCTGTGGGCTGGGTTCTGGCTTTGACAGGCTCTGTGCTCGTTACTCATCTCACCCGGTAATCAACCGAAGCCTCCCGGTGTCATCTATTACTCTGGCGTCTGTTGTGGAAACAAGAAGGCAAGTTTGTGTGTTTCAGGTTACACCGTTACCTGTTTAATTTTCTTTCCCTGCCCCCTCCGCTTGTCTCCAGGTTCAGTTGAACGCTGGCCAGCTGCAGTATATCCGCTTGGCCCAACCTGTGTCAGGCACCCAGGTAGTCCAGGGGCAGATCCAGACGCTTGCAACCAATGCGCAGCAGGTACGCACGACGGCAGCAGGGCAGACGTGAACGGGTAACGTGGTGTTCCCTAGCAAATCCCAGTCAAATTTACCAGCTCTTGGGCTAGGATTCCTGCATTTCTTTTCTTCCTGTTACTTTCAGCAGAATAATAAAGCAAGGAGCGTAGCAGAAGCCTCCTTTACCTATACGTGAAAGGTGCATGCGTATGTGTGTGTGTGTGTCTCGCTGTATAAAGCTCGTGCTGCTTCTGAGCTGCCTGCAGGTAAAACTTCATCAGCCTTCTCTTTCCTTCTGCTCCTTCTGGCTGGGTGAGGGAGGAGCAGCCGTGCAGCCTCTCAGCAAAGCTCTTGCAGAGGTGAAACGTCCAGACCAGCGCTGCTGCCAGCGGGTTGTCTCATCTTGTTGAGACTGGTCGCTGAGGGATTCTTCTCTGCCTTCAGAGGATGGGGAGGCTGCTGCTTTTCTGTCATCCTGGAGGCCACGTTCTCCTTGTGAAAGTCAGGGAGGACGTGCTTGTGTTTGGTTTGGGACAGCTCAATGCCATGTCCTTTGTTCTTGAGTTGCGGTTCGCACCAGCATGACTGCGGGCTGGCGCCATACGCCGTGTCTTACCACATGGTGGGGTCATGAAGTTGGAAAGAGTCTAAAAGCTCTTGAAAGGCAGCAGCAGAATATTGTTAGTGGGGTTCTGACCCTCTCCAAAGTGCTGTCAGTGATCATCCTTCTTTTGTCCTTGTAGATAACGCAGACAGAAGTCCAGCAAGGACAGCAGCAGTTCAGCCAGTTCACAGATGGACAGGTAAGAATCTGGAGTTGGTTGGTGCTGCCTCCCTTTGAAGTCAAAGGCTAGAAAATCCATCGTAAAGCCTGCATGTCCTAGCAAATCAGCTCCTCCTGATAAAACACTGCCACTGCTGCCAAACCTTACCCAGGAGCAGGAGAGGTGGATTGTGCCGCTTTTAATTCAGTTGGATTCTTTGTGTGCTGCTGTGCTCGCTCCAAATTAATCCAGCCCCTCGTGCTGTGGGTGGGATCCCTTTCAGTCCTAACCCGTTCAGGATTAAAGGTCCTAACATCTAGCTCCTGACTGTTGCTTGGGTAGCCTGAGTTCAGTTTAGGCGTCAGAATTAGTTACGATTTAGCAACAAATGGTTGTTCCTTTCCCCTGCTTGTGTCTCCACCAGCAACTTTATCAGATCCAGCAAGTCACCATGCCTGCAGGCCAGGACATCACCCAGCCCATGTTCATCCAGTCCACCAACCAGACCTCAGACGGCCAAGCCACGCAAGTGACAGGGGACTGAACGGGGACGTTGGAGTCGGTCCCATCTCTGCATAAGAACAAGCACGTACCAGCTTGACGTTTGCCATACCAACCTGGTCGGGTGAATACATCTGCTTCTGTGTATCTGTACTTGATACTAAGCCTATAGTAGGCTGCGATCTCCGGTGCACTGTACACCTTCCTCTGGTGGGGATGAGAGTATATCCAACAGACACTGACAAGAATGCAATATTTTTATTTTTATTTTTGGAAATTCAATATTTCAGTATATTCAGCTGCTTGTTCAAACCCATAAAAATGAAAGAGAACTAATCAAAAGGAATTTGCAGCATCTCATTGAACAAGGTGTAAAACGTTTTTATCTGGTAAAATTATTAAAGGGTACTGCATCGGGTTTGTTGCAAGAGCTTTATTCCTGATATTCTGTTTGCATTTTTTGTCTGAATAGAGCTAGATTCAGTCCTCCCATCTCAATGGTTTATTAGGGGTGTATGGGGGGAGTGTGAGTGCGTGCGTGCGTTAGATTTTTCCTCTCCTGCCTCCTTTTTTGATGAGTGGGAGCATTGGCTATATGCAGCTCGAGGGTGGGGAGTAGGGGAGGAGTAATTAAAGTGAAAACAAAAAAACATTCCTTGTATGACTGTATTTTCAAAGAGCAAAAGATTCTTTAATTTGGCCTTGTTGATCCAGAGTCACTAATGGAAGTCTGGACGAACCCCAGCCCTGCTGTTAACTGTTGTACTAGCTTCCGTCGATGCATGTAATATAAGCTTCATAAAATGAAATAAATTTCCTTTGTAAGATAATGTGTGTGCTTCCTTTGAGATCCAGTGCCCAGCCTCAACCTGCCAAAACAAGAGCATCCTGAATCCCTGAAAAATGACACCTGCAGTGGTGAAACCAGCAGCGGGGTTTCAGGGTGGCCTGTGACGGGGCTGGACAAGGGCTGGAGCGATGTGAGTGGTGAGAGTGGAGGGCTGCGGGTGCCTCCCACCCCGAGGGGGTCTCTGTGCAGATGTGTAGCCAGGGGTACTGAGGCTGTGCTCCGTCTCCCTGCAGCTTCTGTGTCCGGGATCCAGCTGAACCAGCACAGAGGAGTTTGGGGCGGGTTTGAGCAACCCCAGAGGTCGGGTTTAGTTGAACACTGCAAGGACCCTGGCAGCGTTAGCCCAGGTTTAGATCTTAGCTAGGAGGGGGTAGGAGTTTGTAACCGAGAACCCTTGTGCATCCATCATCCAGCAGTTTGACATAGTTGGCACTTTATCCAGGAGAGGCTCTGTGGCTTTGTGCAGAGCCTTGGCAGAGCTGGGGACAGCGCCAGCACTGGTACTTGTTTATTTTTCCCTGGCAGAAGCACCGGGTTCGCCACTTTTTTGCAATGAGGTGAGTCTGGCTGCTCCCGTGCACTTAACCCACTGCCCAGGTCCAGGCTGCTCGGCCCCTGGGGTGCTCTCCCTGGCAGCACCAAGCCCAGCTCCACAGGATGCGGGGGGAGAAGCCCCTGGTGCGGGTGTCAGCAGGAGAACCACGGGGGGTAACGGCTGCTGGGGAAGGAAAACTCCACTTCAGCATTTGGCTGGTGCGGACCACTAAATCTGGGCCAGGTTGTTCCAGCCAGACAAAAGGGAGCTTGCTGCATTACCTGCACCTCCTGAGCTTTCTAAATGTCAATTTTATTATTTTTGTAAATTTTTTCCAATCCTGCAATGCCTGGGAGCCAGCGGCGCACTGCAGCAGCAGCTCAGCGATGCAGCCCAGCGCCGTCCTGAGCGTCGTCCCAGCCCAGCATCGTCCCAGCCCAGCACCATCCTGAGCATCAGCCTTCGGGTCCCGCAGCCTGGTGCAGGCAGAGAGAGGGGTTGTGGCAGAGCCGGAGCTGTGCCCTGCAGGAGCATCTCCTGTGCATGGAAAAGATGAAGTCGGGGTGGTTGGGGGGGAAAGTATTTTGTGTGAAAGCTCCATTTGTGGGGACCGGCCAGGAGAGGGCACCCGTGGGTGGCTGCTGCCCGGGCAGGGGGAGCAGGACGGGGGGATGTTCCCCCAGAGCTGGGGGCCAGCCTGCGGGTTGGATCCCCCTGGATCCGGGTCCTCTCTGTCCCCTGCTCCAAGCCTGATCCTGCCCCATCAAAGGTGCCGTGGCCAAGACGGTGCTTTCCAGTGGGAGGGATGGATGGATGGATGGATGGATGGATGGATGGATGGATTCCCTCCCAAAGATCAGGGAGCAGAGCCCGGGAATCAGCTTGTAAGGCTGGAGAGAGCCGTGCAGCTCCTGGAAGCCGGAGCAGGCAGCTGCCTTGCCTTATCTCTGCTGGCAGAGGCAGCCAGCAAGGCTCTTCCGAAGGAAAGCTCTTTACCCAAAGCGTTGTGTTTGCTTGAAATAGTTTGATTTGAACGGAAATCAATTGCTTAAAGGACAGAAAATGGGACTGAGATGCTGCTCCTGAAAGGAGAGGAGTTTCCAGCGGAAGCCTCTTCCTCTCCTTGGGGGGATGCTGGTCCCAACCTGCTCAGGGTCATCTCCGTGGTCGCCCAAAGCCTGCTCTCAGCCAGGAGCGTAGGCACTTAATGGACAATTAATACTGGAGCTGATCGTGTTAATATTTAGCTAATAATGGAGATAAGACCTCATTTGCCCTCCCAGAAGAGAGCCCCAGCTGCCTGGAAGAGGGAAGGTATTCTGAGGAGAGCTGCCATCGTTTGTCTGTCCCAGGTACTGTAAACCTCCGCCATCGATGAGCCGAATCTTCCGTATAAGGACACGACGCGCCTTCCTTTGATCTTCCGAGGGAGCACGATGACAAATCGAGCGCCATGGGGCGATGCAGAAGGAAACACGCGTTCCCCGAAAGGCTGGGTGAGCCACGGCACCCGTGGGGAGGGACAAGGGTGTGGGTGGCTTAAGTGGCACCAGGCTGCGTGGCAGGTGACGGTGGCTGGAGGTGGCAGAGCTCATGGCACCCTGGGGGTTGAAAGCTGATGAGGAAGCAGCGCCTTCCTCCCAAGGAGTGGTTTGGGTTTCCGAGTCTCCTCGGGGGTGATGAGCTCAGCACAACCCCAGCGGCCAGCGCCGGCCGCTGAGTCGGGAGCTGGTGCCACTCTGCTGCTGACGGCTGCCCTTCCCCGGGGCTGCTGTGCCTGGCCACCCTCTTCCCAGGAAAAGTTAACGGTGGTGAAGGTCACGCTGCTGCCGTGGGGACCGGCAGCCCTGAGGTCCACCGGGTGCCAGAGCCACCGGGCACAGAGGGAGAAGGGCTCTCCCGGCACAGGCGCTGGGTTCACCACCTACAGCGAGCGCTGGCAAGTCGTGTTCCCTCGGGAAGCGGCGCTGGCTCTCCACTGCAGGACTCTGCATCTCTGCAGGGACCCAGCATCACCGGAGGAATTTGGTTGTGAGCTGTCCTGAGGCTGTGAGGCAGCACCAGAAAGCCCAAAGGTTCAGAGCTCTCTTGAAGCCTTTGTCTGTTCTTCCTTCCCTGCCTTCAGAGCTGGGAAAAGCAGCCAGGTCCCCGACCCGTCCTGTTCCTCAGGAGATGTTGGGGCAGAGCGGGGCGGAAGCATCCCTGTTCCTCCCGTGGGGCCGCGCTGGGATGCTGGCGTTGCTCTGAGCCTGGGGTCAGGGCAGGAGGGTGCTGATGCAGCCCCGCAGCAGTGCCGGGACCCGGGTGGGGGCTTTGCCCTGGCTTTGGGGCAGAGCAGACCCCCAGCCCAGGGGGTTCCCCATCCCTGAGCCCTGAGGTCGGTGCATCCCAGCCGCTTGTTTGTCTGAGAGAGTGGGAGCATCGACGCCAGGAGCTCATTACCCTGGTCCGAGGCCAAGCTTTCGGCAGAGGCAGGTGCTCCACAGCCTCCACGCTCCCCCCATCGCTGCCACCAATTGTCCCCAGCTCCCGGGGCAATGCCAGCCCTGGGTCCCCTGAGGCCACCTGTCCCAGCCTCGGTGGGACCAAACCAGTCTCCCTCACAGGGCGGGGGCTGGCTGCAACCTCCCCTCCACGAATCCCCCGCCAGCTCTGCCCAGGACTCCCCAGCATCCCCCCACCTGGGAGCCAGGCTGGGACTCTGCTCCGGTCCCCGTGCTGCTGCGAGGAGTCCCGGCTGCCCCCGGTCCCGGCTGCCCCCGGTCCTGCCCCTCTCCCAGCCCGCAGCCCTGCAGCTGCATACCAGGGCTGCAAAACTTACTGGAAATCCTGTAGATGCAAATCCTGGCCTCCCGTCCGTGCCAGGAACTCGAGCTGCAATCCCGAGAGGGCAGCAGGCTCCGAGCACGCAGGCCTCCCCGCTTGCCATCGCCTGGCCGCGGAAATCCAACTTTAAGTTGCATCAGGACCGGAGGATGCGAGGAGCTCTGCAGGGCGGGGGGCGAAGCTGGCAGAGCCCGGGATCGGATCCTGAACCCTCCGCCGGTTCCGATGGAGGGATGATTGAGGCTCCCTGGCTCCATCCCAACACCTCCCGGCTCCAGGACGGATGGAGGTTCGCAGGGTCCAGGCAGGTGAAAAGGTAAAGATGGGACCCGTCCTTACCCACAGCACCGGCTCAGCACCGGCTCCGTGTCCCCGTTAAACCAGTCCCGGGTGCTCAGCCCAGCCGGGAGCGACCAGTGTCGCTGGTCCCAGGCGGCTGTGCCTGTGTCCTCGCAAGGTTCTGTTCCCTGCCGGGGGCCGCGCGGGGTCTGACCTGCAACAGCCAAACCGCAGGAGGTCAGAAAGCGATAGCGATGGAGAGAGCGGCCGGTGGTAGCACACCTTCTCCCCCTAATTTATGAGCAGCTCGCTGATTCCAGCAAACAATTTACAGAAGTGACGTCTTTGTTTAAAAAAAAATCAGCAATTCTTCTTCCCTCACAAATGCAGCTCTGCCCATGCTTCCCTGGCAAGCCTGGACCATTGCCCTGGATGTTCCCCATCCAGCGATGAAGCAGCAGCTGGAGTAAAACAACTGCCCCCTCCCCAGATATCTCTCAAGCCAGTGCCCACCTTGGCCGAAGTCCTCCCCAGGTCACCTTAACCCTGTCCCCCCCCCCAGCCCGGAGCCTTTAATCAATCTCCAGGTGAAACCCAAACCCTGCGACCGCGGGGAAGACGCTGATGAAGGTCAGGATGTTCCCGCCGCGGTGGCTCAGCTGTGGGGAGCATCTGCCGGGGGGGTGACATGCTGGGGGGACCCTGTGTGCGGCCGGGGTCCCCCTCCAGGGCTGCGTCCCCATGGGGAGCACGGTGGGTGCAGCGTGAAGGCTGGAGGGAGCACAGGGGAGACCCCACGGATTCACTGGGGGGAATTTGGTTGGAATTTGCAGGATTTCAGCCTCTGGGGACATGGCTCTTGTCCCTATCTTGCTGCCATGGGGTTTGCGTGGCGGCAGGCGGATCGGCGTGCTTAGGGGGGGGTTTGCAGGCTGGCTCCTGGGGGGGTTTCCCAGCACCAACTCCCCCGTGCCCTAGTAAATAAAATTGTCTATTTATTGTGTGCGCTTCCCCAGACCTCCCAAATACCGCAGTGCTCACCAGGGCCCGCGCCCGTGCCAGGATCTCCAGCCGCCACGTTAAATAATTCACCGAGCGAGGCTGGAACCTGCTCTCCTCCCCGGAGCACCGGCCCTGGGCACCGCGCGGGGCGGGGGGACCCAAACTCTGCAGAGGTGCCCAGAGCCTGTGGTCACAGCTGGGACCAGGCACCTCCGTCCCCCTGGTGTGCTTGGAAAGAGGGTTCCCAGCAGCGTGCCTCAGTTTCCCAGTGTTACTGGGAGGTGGTGTGGAGCTGAAGGGAATAAGGTGGAAGAGAGAACAGCCGGGGGTGTTGGCTGGGAAACACACCTGGAGCCGGGCTCAGCGCTGAGTCCACAGGGGAGGGGGACGTTCGGGCAGGGGGGAGCCGTGCCTGCTGCGGAGACCCTGGGGATGGGCTCCAGCAGAGCTCCTGGATGGGGACCAGGAGGACAAGGACAAGGACAAGGACATGCCCTTTCCTTCCCAAGTCTCTCTGTAGGTATTTGGTTCCTCAAAACTTCGGTCCCTCCAGCAATTCCTGGATTTAGAGGAAACAAGGGGAAGGGGGGATGCCCTGGCTGGGGGATTTGCTGCCGGATGGCCTGGGGGGGTCGGTGTTGGCCGGTTTGGGACCCTCCGCGCCTGGTGGCCGGGGACCCTGGCTCCGGGGATGCTCCACGCTGGCAGCCCGGTACCGTGCGGGTCGGGATGTTTCACCCGTGGGATGCTCCACGCCCCGTGGCCAGGACGCTCCCTGCCCGGCCCTGTGGGCAGCGGGGGGTCCCCGCGGGGAAGGGTCCCCTCAGCCGGCCGGGGGGTGACATCGCGGGAGCCCCCTGCCCC
>WKFP01014276.1:448980-460413 GCA_011057875.1 Pterocles orientalis
GCCGGCGGCGGCTGCAGAACTGTCTGTACAACGTGCTGGAGCGGCCCCGGGGGTGGGCGTTCGTCTATCACGTCTTTATGTGAGTACCGGGGGAGCGGGGGGGGCTGCAGCATCCCGGGGGGTCCCGGGGTGGTTGGTCCCGGTGGGGGACCGGCGGGGAGGGAGCGCGGCCGGTGTCCCGGGGAGCTGCGGGGCCGCCGTCGGTCCCAGAGGGACCTGGCACCGGGCACCGGCCCCCCCGGGCACCGGGGAAGTTTGTCGGTGAGCGGTCGGAGGTGGGGGGGAGCGCCGGCGGTGCCCGTTCCTGCTGCCGGTGCCGGGTCCCGGTGCGATGGGGGCAGCGCGTTGGCGGAGCCCCGGGGGGCTGAGCCCGACGGGGGTCCTTGCTGGTGGCTCCGGTGCAAGGAGGTGGCTGCGACCCCAGGGGACAGGACTTGGTCTCTGGGGTGCCCTGGGTGCCGTGACCCCCTTCGCAGTGTCACCTGCCTGGAGCCTGGGTCACTGTCTTGCTGTGCCACCGTCCCCTGGCTGCTGGGGTCCCTGAGCGCCTGGGGAGCCCCAAAGGAGGGGTCCCCTGAGGGGGTGACAGCACAGGTCCCCTGGGGTACCTGTGGCAGTGTTGGGATGTAGTGATGGTCCCAGTCCAGCATCCCCGGAGCTGTGCTGGGATGGGATGGGGAAGATGGGGGAACACCTGGGAGTGGGTGTTCGTGTCCCCGTGAGCCAGCAGCAACCGCTGTACCCCCAGAGCTGCGCCCATTCCGGGGTCACAGCTGCTGTCGGCCCCCGGCACTAGAACATCCCCCTCCGGTGACAGAGCCTGGGATGCTCCAGGGAGCGCATCCGCTCCCTGCCCGGGCTCAGCGCGATTCCTGGGCTTTCCTGGACCCGGGCATCTCATGGCTTTCGTGAAGCAGGCGCCGCTCTGAGATGTGCGGGCTCAGCTCGGGGCCGAGTGACAAATCCAGCCCTTGGGGTTATTTGCTGGGGGGCTGTAGGGGGGCTGCAGAGCTGGGGGTGCCCATAATGCACCCAGAGGCTGCGGGGACGGAGGGAGGCTCCGTGCTGGGGGGGTTGTTCTGGCTGCCCCAGCCCAGGACCCCCACTCTGCTCCGGGGACGCCGCTGGGACACTGCTGGGACACCACTGCTCCCTGCCCAGCCGTGGGGAAGGAGGAGGTTTCCCTCTCTGCTTGGGGTGTACCAGGGGTGTGCAGCGTGCCCCCGGCCCGGGTGGGCACAGACCCCCTCTGAAAAACCGCCTCTCTGTCCTCTCCAGAGCGGTACCGCGGTGCTGAGTCGTTAGCGGGGTGTGTGAGCTGGAGCTCGTTAGGAGGCAGGAAAGTGGGTCTTGCCGAAGTTAGCACATTGATGTGGCAGGATGAATTTGTCACCGGAGAAGAGGGCACCTGAGCTCCCCGGGGAGCCGGGAGAGGAGCCGGGGGCCCATTTGTAACGCCTGCCGACACCTCCGCAGTGTGCTTTGGCGAGAATACCTGCCTTGCACATCCCGCCCTCAAAAGAGCTTCTCCTGCAAGGAATTAACCAGCTGAAACCTCCCGCCGGGGGCAGGGGATTGGATTTTTTGTGTAGGTACCCGCTGGGCTCTGGAAGAGATGCTCTGGCTCATCTTACGCTGAGACGCGTGTCCCCGAGCATCCTCCACCAGATCTTCCTCCCGACCTGGGCGTGTTTTGCCCCAGGAAAAAACCACGTTGGACCAAGCAGCTCCTCTTGCAGAGCCCACCGAGCCCCAGGCCCCTCCTTTGTCACCCCGGCCCTGCCCGGCACCCCGTCCTGGGGAGATGGGCTGTGTCCCAAATGTGCGAGATGCTCAGGACACTTTGCTCCTGCATATTCGGTGGGATGGGGAGGGTTCGTGTCCATTTGCTCACTTAATTTTGCAGCTGAGGGACCCCCTGGGAGCCTGTGGGAAGATGCCGCAGTGGGTGCAAGGTGCGGACATCTGTGCTGTGAAACCTTTCCTGTAAATGTTGCTCCTTTCTTGCTTCAAAGTTTGTTTGGTTTTTTGGATTTTTTTTTTTTTTCTCTCCCGCAGCAGATGGGAGCTGCGAAGCTGTTGCAGTGCCGGGTATTGACGTTCTCGGGAGTGATTCGTGTGCCTCAACACCTGAGGACTGGGTTTAAAAAAAAAAAGAGGAGGAAGGTGTTACCCCCGTTTTGGGGGAGATGGAGCCCGTGGCCCAAGGTCGCCCAAGGTCGGGGCCGCGCTGGTCACAGGACCCGTCCTCTGAGTCACGCCTGTGCGCTGCCCCCCCGAGCAGCCTGGCTCCGAGACAGGGCTGAAAACGGCTAAAATGGAAATACCCGCGGAGGAGCGGAGCGCTTCCCTCCCCGCAGCCGCGCAGTGTCTGCGAGCACGTCGCAGGGCTGAGCTGATAGCGGTTATTGGACAAGTTCCGTCGCTTTCTGCCGGCAAACTGATCCCAAATTGCTTCCCGTCGCCAGCGCCCGCTCCGAGCCGGGCTGTTGCTGCTCCGCCGTGCGGGATGCTTTGGTGGTGGCACCGTCCCTGCATCCCCCGAGCTGTGCTGGACACCCAGGGGGGCGAACCCCCAATGGGTTGTTGGGCTTCACAGCCCCCGTGATGGGTGTCCTGAGGGTCCCGTGCTCTGGGAGGGGATGGGGTGAAGGTGGGTGTCTGTGCAGGGGTAAATCTGGGGATGGGGGGTGCGGCGTTGGCTGGCCAGTCCCGTCCCTGATGTCCCTGTGCTGGCTGTGGTGGGGCCGTGGGGGCATGTGCATGGGCTCGGCCGGCTCGCTGGGCTCGCCAAGCTCTGCCTTGCTGTCCTGAAATGAGTTTCTAGCCCTGGAGCTTAGAGAGCAAATCTGGGAGCGTGAGCAGAGCCTTAGCCCAGGGGCTTTAGAGCCAGAAGGCAAATAAAATCTTCCTTCTCCAATCTTCTCCTCTTAAGTGGACGGGGAGGCTGCTCTCATCCCCAGCTCCTGCCTTTCGCTGGGCTCGGCGGTGGGTGACCCCCCTGCTCCCGGACGGAGCTGTTGGGGGCTTCTGGGCTCCTGCCCTGGGCACGGGCACCCCTGGGCTGCCCCCCAAGGGGTCTCCTGCAGCCTGGACCTGCACCAGGTGGGTTTCCAGTTCGAGCTGTCCCCACTGCTCTTTGCAGCTTGTCCCCACAGCCAGGCTCGCTGTCACCCTGTCCCCATCCGCCAGCCCCTGCACGTGGCCGGGGGTCTCGGTGCCGCTGCCCCAGTGGGAACCAGTCTGGGAGGTTGTACTGGTGGTTATGGCTCTGCGGGGTGCACCAGGAGGCTCGGCTCCACACGTTCCCGCTTCCTAGAGGAACTCTTTAATCAAAACAGTCTGACCTGCAGCAAATGAGGGAAGACGGAGCCGGCAGCACCAGTGACAACCTGCAGCCCCCTGCCTGAACCGTGTCCCCCGTGCCTGGCCAGCCCTGTCCCTGCCTGCTGCTGCCAGCTCCCTGCCCGGGCACCGCCGGGTCGATGGGGTTTTACTGACCTTGTGAAAGTGCCACCAGGGTGAGGAAGAGGAGGTGGGAGTGCAGAGCTTGGGGGTGCCTGTGGGACCCCCACTGTTTCTCTTGCTATACATTTGGTGCCATCAGGTCCCTGTGTATGTTGGGGGGTGGCAGTAGAGTCGGGGGGTCCCGGTAGAGCCCCAGGGTGATCCCAGTGCTGGGTGAGTGGTGCCAGGCGCGGGCTCTCCTTGGCTTGGGACTGTCCAGGAGCCTCGGTCCACGGGCAATCCCCCCTGGCTGGGGGCAGCGGGGTGGTGGGGTGCGATGGGCAGCAGCTGGCGGGGCCCCCCTGCCCCGGCCGGCTCCTGGCTGGACACCAGGCTGCTGACAGCTGATATTGCCCAGAGTTTCCGTCTGCTCGGATCCTGTTACCGGAGCGGGCTGCGGTGGGCAGGATGGGTTTGTCACCCTCGCTGCATCCCGGCCCTGCTGCAGGGCAGGGGGCTCCGCCATGCTCCCCCCGCCCTGCCGCCTCCCCCCGTCACCATTTGGGGAGCGGTGACACCCTTTCCCTGCCGTGTCAGGGATCCCCGCTGTGTTGGGTGCCTGGGGCAGCTCCAGCCCACCTGGGGCCGTTCGATGGGCTGGAGCCCTGGGGGGTTTGCAGGGAAATCGCTTCATCCCCTGCCCGGTGCTGGCTCTCCACCGCCAGCTTGGTGAAAATTTCTTGTATTAAGCCCCCAAGTTTTAAATTCTTGTTGCTGGCACCTTCCGTGGCTGCTGGTGCGGTGGTTTCCTCCCCGGCTGCTGCGCTGGCATCACCAAAATAAAAGGGACGGGGAGCCTGTGTCCCGGAGCTGTGCCCTTGGAGGGGGGTCTGCTCCCGGGGCCAGCCCCACTCCTAGTGCCCAGGCTCGAAAGGGGAGCTGGGTTCAGGGGAAATGCCAGCGGGAGGAGAAGCCGGCGCAGCAGTTTCCCAGCCCGATGCGGTGTCACTGGGGCATAAAATTAAGCGACTTCGGCGCAACGTGAAACTATGCATTGATTTTTTTTTTTTTAATTCTTGTTTTTCCTTTTTTTTTTTTTTTTTTTTTTTCCTTCTTTCTCCTCTTACTGCTCCCATCAGACCCCCCAGCCCAGAGCAGGAGGTGCCGGTTTGGGTGCCCGAGGTGGAGGAAACTCCTGCTGCAGGGGGGTGCGGAGGCGATGCTCGGCTGCATGGGGGGGGCTCTGGTTATTTATCCCTCAAAGCTGCTGCCCCCCATTAAATGCTTTTGGGGTCTTGGCCTGCCTCGCCTTCTCAGGGCCACTCGTGTCCCTGTGCCCCAAAGGTCCCTGTCCCCTGGAGGGGTGGGGTGGCCCCAATCCCTCTCCTGGGGTGCAAGACCTGTTGTGCATAGGAGATGCATCTGAAAACACATGAAACCACGCTCCTTTTCCTTCCCCCGGCTTAAGCCAGCTCCTTGCCAGATGATTCAAGAGCAAAACTATCTCGGCTGCTCCGTGTGAGCGTCTTGGCACCGTCCACAGGAGCCTTGTGACCGTGCTCCCCGTGGGGACACGGGGCCGGGGGCGGTGGGTGACGCAGGGGTGCAGCTGCACGGTGCAGGGGTGACGATGCTGGCCGCAGGCTGGGGCTCCGCTCGCTGGAACACGAAGGTGTTGGGGACACCGGCTCCCGTGTGGTGTGGGATGTCATCTAGAGCCGCTGCCGTGGGTGCTGCCGGGTCCCTGCCGTGGGTGCTGTGGGGCTGCAGGAGGGGGGATGCAGCCTGCAGATGGGCTCCTCATCCCAGCCCTCCTCGCAGCCTGTGTCAGGGTGCTGGAAGCACCCCGTCCTGCTTTACCCCTGGGTCTGGGGGCGAGGAGGGCTCTCGGGGCAGCACCATTCCCCTCCCGGCGCTGGTGACCGGGGGCTGAGCGTGTGCTGGGGTTTGGTGCCGTGGTCGGGAGCCCTGGGCGATGCTGCTGGCTGCAGCCCGGCCGGGTGACGCTGGGGAACCGCTCGGAGCTTTTCTGCTTCTCTTCTCCGCGGCGCGGGACGGACCCTGCCATGGTTACGGGCGCAAACAGCCCCACTACAGCCCTGGTTATTTATATCCCCCGGAGCAGACAGCCTGCCTGCTCCACCTCTCCTGAAGGGCTGCCGGGGCGAGGGACGGGGGATTTATACGACACGCTGTTTATACAGCTGCAGACGGTGCTCGAGGAGCTGAGCCTCGCGGGTTGGAGAGCGATGCACTGTCCCCATCCCTGTCCCCATCCCCGCTGGAGCTGGGCTTGGGCGGTTTTAACCCAAACACCCCTTTCCCGTGGTGGCACAGCCGGGGGGGGACAGTCCAGCCGGGCACCCAGCGCCACAGGGACACGATGGGGCCAGGCTGGGCTGGGGAAGGATCCGTGCTGCTGCATCGTCCCCTGGCTGAGCTGTTTATCCAACGGCACGTGGTATTTTTCTTCCACTGAGTTATTGCCGCGCTGTCAGCACTGCCCTGACCCTACCTGCACCCCCATTTTGGGGCTTCCTCGCAGGGTCCTGGCCAGCCCCACGGGGACACAGGGGTGCCCAGCATCACCCCCCATCCCAGCCTGGACGCCGGCTGCTTGCTGGGGCTGGGGGCTGCAGCGTGCCTGGGCTGTGCTGTCCCGCGGGCTCTGAGCATCACCGTCCCGTCAGCACCGGCTCGGTGCCGCAGCAGAGCTTTGCCCAGGCTGTGCCGGGGTGCACCCCATCTCCCCGGGGGGGTTCGGGCAGGCGCTGGGTGCTGGCTGGTGCTCCCTTGCCCGGTGATGCTCCAGCCGGGGCCGACCTGGCCCCACTTCCCCTGAGCTCAGCAGCTTTCCCGGCTCAGCCGTTCCCCCGGTGCGGGCCGGAGCATATGGCGAAGTTTGCTCTAATGAAGATTAATGCGAGAGATTCGCCTTCTCCAGCCCGTGCCCCCCGCCGGGTTTTAATTATGATATTGGGGGGCAGCGTTCCTGCAGACGGGCTTTGCTCCCGCAGCGGGGGGAGCAGCCGGAGGGGTCCCGTCCCTGTGCCCAGGCTGCTGGTGGCGTGTCCCCTCCCCGTGGGGACGGGTGCCAGCAGGTAGGTTTGCAGGCAGCAGCAGGAGCCCCTTGGGGAGGGGGCTGCCGGCTGGCGGGGGCTGGCAACGGGAAGTTTCTTGGGGAGAGCTGATGCACCGGCTCAGCAACAACAGCATCTGCTCCCTGCATCCCGCGGGACCCGGCGAAGGGGAGTGGGGGGGCAGCGAGGCTCCTGTTCCCCCCCAGCTCTGCCCCATCCCCATTTTCCCTTGGCAAAGCTCTTTTTATTTTATTTTTTTTTTTAATTTTTTGGCCCCATTTGGTGGGTGGGAAGAGCAGCGAATTTGGGAGGGGAGCGTGCCGGCAGGGAGCCTGGCACTGCCAGCACCGTGCGGCGTTCGATGGAGAGCTCGGCCGAGCCCGGGATGTGGGGCAGAGCTGCTGAGAGCAGGGGGGCTGGAGGGGTGGCCGATTCCTGGCTCGCTGAGCATCTGACCCTTTCCCTAAGCCGCTTAGGCGCTGCCGGCAGCCGGGACGGGGTGTTTGCCCAGGCTTTGCGAGTTAATTCCTAGCAGGTGATGCATTCCCAGAAAGTTTCTTTCCCAGCCAGCCCCTGGGGGCCCCACATGCCCGTATCCTTCCCCACATCCTCCAGGTGGGATGCTGGGGGTCTGGGTGGGAGGTATCCCCACCCCAGGGTGGGTTTCCATCACCTCTCTGCAGCCCGGTGCTGGCAGCGTCACTGCGGGGACAGGTGACAAGTGGGGGTCCGGCTGGGTGCAGGGACATGGTGACTCGCTGTGGACCGAGGCAGGGCCACCCGCAGCGGGTCCCCTCGGGAGGAGCGTGTGCCCAGGCACCAGAGACCCCCGTCCCCGCTCCCCGTCCAGGGCAGGAGGTATAAATCTTCGCAGGCTGGGAGATTTCTGCCTTCTCGTCTGCTTTGTGCTCCGCTGCCCGTGTAATTGCCTGCTAACCCCCGCTTGTATAATCGTTATTGCTGATGGTGCACAAAGCAGAAAGGCTCTGCCCTGGGTCTTGTTTTGCTTTTCAGACCAAGTTCTGTGACGGAGACGCCACCAACCCGCTCCGTGCTCCCTGCCCGCGGCTCCGCTGCCGCCCCTGCCTGCGGGTGGGACGGGGACCCGCTGTGCCCGGCTGAGCCGTCGGAGGGGTTCATGCAGAACCGCTGTGCAGGGGGAGAGGGGCTCTGTTAATAACGCAGAGGGAGAGGAGCTGGCTCCAGCCTTCTGCCTCGCAGCTGGGAAGCGCCCGGCAGAGGAGCATCATTGCAGCCCCTCGCTGTGACCCCCCCGGCCCTTCAGTCCCGTAGCCGGCACGCGGTGTGTCACCCCAGCGCTCCCTCCTCCGTGCTCTGCATCCAGCCCTTCTCCCATCCCCGGGCTTTCTCTTCCCTCCGTCCCATCTCCACTTTCCCCTCGTGGTGGTTTCGGGGCTGGGGACCTGTCTGTCCCCTTTGGGCTGGGTTTGGAGCCGGGTCCTGCCCCCCATGGGCACTCGGCAGCCCCCCCCCCGGGGCCGTGCCCAGGTGTGCAGAGCCCCCAGCCCCCCGGCACAGGCTGTGGGGTCGGTGGGTGTGTGTGTCCCCGAGCCATGCTCAGTGTCTCTGCTGGGTCCCCTTGTCCCAGATGGTCCCACCGAGGGCACAGAGCATCGTCCCCTCTCCCTCGCGTCGCCCGGTGCCTCCCCGCCGGCGCTGGGGCAGGCGTGTGGGTCGGGTCTGGTTTCACCGGCATCAGCAGCAAGAGGAGCTGGGAACACGCTCCCGAGGGGGTGATGGGCAGCATCTCCCCGAGCCGAGCCCCCCACACCCCCTGGAGCCCCACTGGTGGGTCCCATGGGCATTGCTCACCGTGGGGAGATGGTGGGGGGGTGAGATTTGGGGGGGGGCACAGGGATTTGGGGACTTGCAGCATCACCCACGCCACAGGTGTTGGAGAAAAGCCCGTACCCCCCGACTCTCGCTGTCCCCTAGATTTCATCGTCTTCATCGCCTCGGTGGCCGTCATCGCCGCCGGCACACAGGGGAACATCTTCGCCACGTCGGCGCTGCGCAGCATGCGGTTCCTGCAGATCCTGCGCATGGTGCGCATGGACCGCCGCGGCGGCACCTGGAAGCTGCTGGGCTCCGTCGTCTATGCCCACAGCAAGGTGAGGATGCGAGATCCCGGCATGAACCCCCAAAACCCACCCCCTGAGCCCCTCTGACCGCCCAGGCCCCCGCAGGAGCTCATCACCGCCTGGTACATCGGCTTCCTGGTGCTCATCTTCGCCTCCTTCCTCGTCTACCTGGCTGAGAAGGATGCTAACGCCCAGTTCACCACCTACGCCGACTCGCTGTGGTGGGGCACGGTAAGCCCGGCCACCGCGGTCCCCTGGCCCCGGGAGGGGACGAGGAGGGTGGGACGGGGCTGTGGTAGTGGGAGCTCCCTCCAGGCTTCCCCCTGCTCTGTCCCTGGGCAGGTGACACTCACCACCATCGGCTACGGGGACAAGACGCCGCAGACGTGGCTGGGACGGATGCTGGCGGCCGGCTTCGCCCTGCTCGGCATCTCCTTCTTCGCGCTGCCTGCCGTGAGTAGGGGCAGGGAGGGGGTCCCCGCACCTCCTGCCCCCCCAGAAAAAGGGACCACATCCACCCCTGCTGTGGGAGGGTCCCTGTCTCTCCGGGCTGGCCCCATGGACCCTGTCCCCTTCTGTCCCCAGGGGATCCTGGGCTCTGGCTTTGCCCTCAAAGTGCAGGAGCAGCACCGGCAGAAGCACTTTGAGAAGAGGAGGACGCCGGCGGCCAACCTCATCCAGGTAGCGCAGGGTGGCCACGTCCTGCCCCGTCCCTTCCCAGGGATGCTCGGCTGTCCCCCCCGTCCACTCTGCCTGTCCCTGGACCCCAGTGCCTGACCCCAAACCTGGCAGCTGCCTCCTTTGGGCCAGACTGTGCCCGTGGTGGGGATGGAGGGGTCGGTGTGGGGTTGGGGGGGGTCTCACCTCCCGGTGCTGATCCCGATGCCCACGGGCTCTCGCTCCCCTGCAGGCTGCCTGGCGCCTGTACTCCACAGACGTCACCCGGGGGTACCTGACGGCCACCTGGTGCTACTACGACAGCCTCCTGCCCTCCTTCAGGTAGGCAGGGTGTGGGCGAGGGCTGGGGGGCTCCCAGGGGGTCCCAGGCTGACATGTGACCCCAACATCCCCTGCCACGGGGGGCCATATGGAGCCGCCCGGGGCTCGGTGGGGCTGAGCACCATGGACGCCTCGCTCAGCACCGGGATGCTGGACCCCCAGCACAGAGGCTGCCAAACACCTGACACCTTTCTCCATACTCATCACCGCCCCGGTACACGGCGCCCATCCCACCCGTCCCCTCTCGCCCCGTCCGTAGCCTTCCTCCAGCAGCACTGCAGGGAAGAGGACGGTGCTGCCGGCCGCGGGGACCTGGTGGCCAGGGCGATGGAGCTGCTGGCCAGGAGCTGGCTCTGAGTGCGGTGGCAGAGCAGATGGACCGGGGGGTCCAGCAGGGAGCCCTGTGCCCCATCCCTGCAGCGCTCTCCGCACCCATGGCCCCGGGATGTTGCCACCATGGGTGGATTGCAGATGCTCCAGAGGTTTTCCAGGTGCCCTGTGTGTTCCCATCACCCCACGGCAGGGTTTGCCATGTGGTCCCTGTCCCCAAGCCCTGCCTGCACGTCCTGTCCCTGGTTTTGCTTTGGTTTGCACAGAGGAGGACCCAGCTCTGCTCAGCTTTTGTTTGCTCATCTCATTTGCTTTGGAAAATTTAATTTCTCCATGTTTTTATTTAACCCCAACCTCAGAGAGCTGGTCCTAATATTTGAGCATTTGCACCGAGTCCGCAACGGAGGATTTAGGAATTCAGAGGTGAAAAAATTGCCCGATGGAGCCCCTCCGCCTTATCACACCTTCACCTCTGGCCAGAAAAGCATCAGCCCGGCTGCTTGGCCGGGGGAAAGGTAGGAGGGTGCAGCCCCCGGCCCCGCGTTCTCCCTCCTCTCTTCTGCCTTCTCTCTTCTGCTCGTCTGTGTCCACCCGTGGTGCCACCGTGGTGCCCGTCACCTGGGCACCCGTCCTGCTCTGCCGCTGGCTGCCAGCACAGCTCCGGGTTCGCAGCTCCGGGGGGACACGTTTGGCCCCCGCAGACAGACTCAGGGCAGTTGTACCATCGTGAAGCCTCCTGTGATGTTTGCCTCCAGCTCGCTGCCCTTTCTGATGTGCCCACGGCACCGGGACCTCGTGCAGGGGAACCAAACGTGGCCAAAACTGACCCTGCGACGGCACCACTGCTTGGGCAAGGAGCAAATCCCAGTTCCCCCAGTCCCAGATGGGTTTCGCGTGCCCGCAGCAGTGGGGAGCAGAGATGCCGAGCTGCCCCCGTGCCAACGAGAAGAGACGAGAGGGTCTGGGGCTGTCACACTGCAGCTCCTCGTGCACCGTGTCCCTGGTCCCCTCCAGCCAAAGAGCATCCTGAGGACCTCGGCGTGCCACCGCGGCTGCTGGCCGGCCCCCCAGGACGTGGGGACGGTGCGGGGCCCTGGGCCAGCAGCAGGGTTTGGTGCAGAGAGGGAGCACTGCTCCCCTGTGGCATCGTGCCTCGGTTTCCCCTGTGATGCTGGCGATGGGGCTGCGGGAGCTCTGGCACAGTGTGGGATGTGCCGAGCTGTGGGGCTGGGGGGGACCTGCTCACCCCACCGCCCCCGAGGTGAGTATGGGTTCGGGGGGCTCCTCTGCGGCAGCACCGGCCGGGGCTTGGCTTCCCGGGGGGCCGGCAGGGGAAGGACTGTCACCAGCCCCCCACCATCCCACCTGGGGGGCCCGAGCCTCCCCCCATCTCCTCAGCGAGCATCACCTCTCATAACCTCTCATCTTCTTCTCTCTCCTCCCCTCTCCTGCTCACCCCCCTCCTCTCCATCCCT
>WKFP01014277.1:29028-72035 GCA_011057875.1 Pterocles orientalis
GTTTTTCTCCCCTTTTTTAATTTAAAAATATAAAATTACAATGTCCGATAATAATGGAGGCGCGATTAATCTAAATATGCGCTTGATTCAATTTGTGCTTAATTGGGACAGAATTAGTGGAGAAGTGTTTGGCTGGTGGGAAATGGGAAGCGCTCAGCCTTGCCCTGCTGATGAAGGACTAGCCACAGAAAGCTTCAAAGAATAAAGTGGAAATGCAATAAGGTTTTTTTGCTCAGGGCAGTATGTGTGGGTATAGTTCCGTGTCTCTATGTATGCACACACATATGCACATTATACAAAAATAGTCATTGTATTTCCTTTTTCTGTGATCTTGACTAATAAGTAAATAGTGTGTGTGATCTTAGCGATTTTTCCCGTTTAGTAAGGACGAAGCAAGGGAATTTGTTTTTAGTTCATGAAGTTAGGTGAGTGAATAAAATAGTGTAGCTGAGTAAAAAGATTATGTCATCTAAGTGTGTTATGATTTGTGGGGCAAATTCTTCTACAATATGGGAAAATGCTTTCCAGAGGTGGCAACAGCTTGGTAGTTGTAGAATTGCCAAAAATAGGTTTCCTGAGAATTATTTTTTTTTAAGAAATCAACTTTATAAAAATAGTGTCTGTTCTTGTAGAATTTGCATAACTCAGCAAAGAAAAAATTTAGACAGTTTCATTTGGAGCATAAATTAATCATTGTCATTTTTCATTTTAGAAAAGACGCAAATGCCGCACTGCTGAGTAACTTTGAGGTAAGTTTATCTGCATCCAGATTTTAATCCAGGAGTTTAAAGCTGTAAGCAGTCACTTGTACACTACTTTGGAAGCTGAAAATTGCCAGTGCCAGTCAGCAAGACCTGTGTGTGATTTCTACCCACTCCATTCAATTTGTTATTATGAAAAAGAGCTTTTTAATGAAAGTCCAGTTTTCTAGAAAATTGCTAGTTTTCACTAGTAATGGGTTTTGTATTATTTGTTTGGACCCAAAACTATAAAACCAGATATAAAGATGTCTTTAGAATGTCCGTGACTTGAACTTCAGCTTTGTTGTGTTTACACCGTTGCCCTGTGGTTAGTGTGTTGGGTTTGATAAAAGAGTAACTGTGATGCTGTCTCAACACTTTGCTGCACTTCTAGCGATGATGAATAAGGATGTTGCTGTGTAGCAACAGGTTGGATGAAGCACAGCCACAAAACTAAAAATGTTTTCCTTGCCTTCAGAAATACCCTCTCACTCCCGTCATATTCACACCGTAAATGTGAAGACAGCTTTATTACATCCTTTTCAAGAATGTCTGCTTGTATTACATTGTTGTGATGAAGTAGGGAGGTAATTTAATCTTTGTGGCTTAACGAACCATAACACCATAGCGGTCAGTGTAACGTTTACTGTTATGAGTACCTCCACTGGCATTTACAATAGGATCACTAATCGCAGGAGCATCTATAGGTCAAGCCTTTATTTAGTTGGTTCCTGGCAGTGTGACTGTTGTAGAGTTTACTTTTTTTGCAGATAATGTAAAATTGCATCTCTGTGAGACAAGTTTTAGTATTATGGGTCCATCTATCATAACAAATCCAGTAGGGCTGTAAACTTGTGTGGCGTTTTGCTTCAAGCATCACTCACATCGCAGTGGGAGCTGTGTGCCCGTACAGCAGTGTATGACCCGACTCTGCTCGGGACATAAGGGAAAATAAACACATAGGATAGATCCATCCTGGCAGCTTCTCCTCTGGGGCTCTGGGATAACATTTAACAAGTGTTGAAAATCTGTTTAAAGTAGTCACAATTTTTAAAAAAACAATTTACATGCTTGTTCATCATTCTGATGCCAGAATATTTTTAATTTTAATTGCTGGTGCGTTCACCAAATAAGCCCCAGGTTTTTCTTGGTTGATACAATTTTTTGTTGTTCATTTATGTTTTCCTACTGTAACATTTTTAGGTAAAATACTCTCAAATCTTCTAAAACAGTTTATTTTTTTTTCCCCAGGTGTTCCAGTTACTTACTGATCTTAAGCAGCAGCGCAAAGAGAGTGGAAAAAGCAAGCAGAGCTCTGGTCAGCAGAATCTGAACACAATCATGTATGAGGTGAGTAGCACTGTGAAATCCCTTGGCAAATTAGCCCAAGCTGGAGTAATTCACATCCTTAGCTCTGTGTATTAATAATTTTGTATCAGATTTCCCCTATTAAAAAACAGTAATTTTATTTTTTGCCAGGTTTCTGTGGTCACTTTATTCAGGTTGTAGGCTAACTGCACTGTCAAGGCAGAGGCACACAGCTGCTCATATTAAAATCTGTCACAAAAATAATTTACCTTCCCCCCCAGTATTTTAACTGTTCAGTGTTGTGGGGTTTTTTGATTCCAAATATTCTATCCTTTTAAGACCCAGGGCAGAACTTGCTATCATCTGATGAATCGATGATCCCACTGATGCACAAGGTATTTCCTTATTAAAAGAATTTGAAACTAACAATTTCCCACCAATTTTTTTTTAATTTTTTTATTTTTTTTGTCAAAAGAGCAAGACATGGACAACCTGAGTAACAAAATCACGTGTACAGATTGCAACATCAGCTGGATGTCAGATTGGTAACAAACATTCAGTCTTATTGCTAGGAAGAGCTTTTAAAATAATAGAATACAAATATTAACATTTAAAATATCTCAAATTAGCAACTTCATAAGAGACTTGGAGTATGACCTGTTGTGTCCCTGTCAGAGATTTGCTTCAGTAGCACCGCAATTGGCAGCTCTTTGAGAGCAGTTTGCCTTGCTTGCATGAGTAATCCCATTGAGCAGAGAAACTACTCATGTGTATGAAGATTTGGCCTAGGCTTTGTTTTTGTTTTAGTTCTGGCTTTGTTTGAAAAGAGTTGTAATTCCTAAGCCTCATATTCAACAAAATAGGGGCTTAGAAAAAATCTAATTTGAATCTTCATGGAGATGAACAATCTCTTCCTGCACCTCTTTGGAACGGCCGAGAAAGATCCTGTGAGTGTATTTGGTCAGAATGCACCTTAAAGCTGTAATTGCTGTGTTCTGTTGCTGCAGATTAAATACCTAGAGGATGCTCGGGTGTGTGCATGGCGTGAAGCTGGCGTAAACCCTAGGTGTATTTTCTCTATATTTGACCAAGGGAAAACTGGAATTTGATCTTACAAGATTGTCTTTGTTCATGCTGAGTACATCCTCGTGAGCTCTGTGTATCCATTGCTACTGAAATCACCAGATGAGCCTTGCTAAACCGGAGCGGTTTTGCTGTATGTCTGGCATTTTAATTGATTTGAAATTGCCGAGAAAAGACTAAACTGGAAAATAAATTAGTCCTATTAAATAAGTTTATTATGTGACAATACAATTATTTCATTTCAGTCATTATTCATTAATAACAACTTCGTTTTATCTGAAAAGGGCTGAGAGGGCTTACAGAAAGGAGGGTTATCTAACACCTTATTGTGCTTTAAATATATTTCTCAGTAGTCCAGTGAAACTAGTTATTAAGAATACCAGTGGTTTGTATTTCATCAACTCTCTGTTAAGCAGGATGAATTACCCTGTGTCGTTGAAGACTGTTTTCCTTTACTTAGTATTTTTAAATGATACCAGATTTTAATGGAAATATGCTGGAAATATTTGCCATAATGATCTTGTAGCTCATTTTTTCCCCAGGATCTGTTGTTTTCTGCTCTGTGAATACTGATTCAGCTTTTTTGGCTTCTAACTTTTCAAATATAAATATTCACTTTAAAGGTTTTCTGAGAATAATTACATGCATAGAAGGAAACTCAAAAAGTAACATAGAATTGCATGTTTTATTATTATTATAGCTAATCCGTGTGTGGTATCCTACCACACGTGTTGCTTTGTATTTGCAGCCCAGTTGGTGCGTGAGGATCAGTTGTATTGAGACTTTTAAGCTTTATGTGTCACTGTGCAGTATCAGCAGATGAAGATCTTCCTCCTTAATTCAAAACCAGCACTGACAGTACTCTCTGAAATCCTTCGGTTGCTGATGCACACGGTGCAGACAATGCAAGGATTTCCTTGACTTTTCTGTTCTTCCTCATTATTTCCAACTCTTCCATTTTGGGGTCTAATCCAGGCAACGTTCAGGAAGGTTCTAAGCTAATTCCAGTGAAAAGACAGCTGTGAACTAGAATTTGTGTGGACTTTTTAAATTGACTTTTTATTTTTTTTTTAACTTGGGTCTAATTACATTATGTATTATCTGTGTGCTAGGTGTTGTGTTGTTTTAAATAAAGCAAGCAGATGTAACACCTGCTGCAAAAGTTAGCTGCGGTTGGTAGGTGTTGCATGTAAAGAATGAAGCAAAGATAAACTCTCTCCAGTCAGATAAACATTTCTAATCCTACAGTATTCTCGCTGAGTTTCGTGACAACCCACCTAACCTGCTCCTATGCACTTGGAGAAAGCATTGCCAAATACGCGTAAAGGATGAAGACAGCCATAGATTGGAGAGCTTAATGAGTATTATGGGTTGGCAGGGAAAATATCCCTGGCACATAAAAGCCTGGCAGAAGAGGTAGCATGGTTTTAAGGATGAATAGTATTCAGCTTTTCTGATGCGTTACTACTTTTAGAAAACAAAAACACACACACACACGAAAGCAACAAAAAAGAACCACCAGAAAAAACCCCGAACCCGAGTATCTTGGTACCTTTTAAAGCTAGCTTGGGATCTGTAAATGTTTGTTGGTTTTATAAAGGAGTAATTCTGTCTTACTGAAGACAGAAAAATGTGAGTGATCTGTTATCTATGACAGCACTTCCCACTGTTTAAAAAAAAAGAAAAAAAAGTTAAAAGCCAAATCCCAAAACCTGAATTGACTTTTCTGATTTTTCTGAGTGATGCTGAGGAGACTTTTCAAGGTTGGCTTGTTTCCCCCACAACTGGTAGAGCGAATAGTAACTCTGAAGTAACGTATACTTTATTCCTATCCCTTGCAGACACTGAAGTACATCTCAAAAACACCCTGTAGATACCAGAGTCCTGAGACTGTGAGAGATTTCCTCGTAGCCATGAAAGGCCATAAGCTGACCAAGTAAGTAGAAATGTGCCTTTGAATAAAGGTATAAACTCATGGAAATGTTGAAAAACAGATCTCCATATCCCGGTATGATGATCTGTCTGGTTTTGATTAACATATTTTGAGTATTTTCTGCACTTAAATACTCATGGAAACATCTTTTCCTTCACTCATTAACGCCTCCATAGATGAGTATTTCCTTAAATAAGCCTGTGCTTGCCAGTGTGTTTCTCAAAAAGATTCTTGTCAGTATTTTGGTTTTTAGCATGGTTTCACATTGTGCGAGCACAAAGTCGAGTTCCTAAAATATTTCCTGAGGAAGAAGTTGTAAGTTGTAAATGGGTTTTGAACACAGTAAGAGAATTGTAAAAAAGAATAATTTGATTGTGTCACAAAAAGAAATGTAAAGTGAGACCATCTGGAGAGTGCAGTGCTACAAGGCAAGTTTTCACCCTGTCCAAAGCTTGGTAAGTTGAGTAGAAAGCAGATCGTCAGCTATTTTATTGACTTTCAGTGCCCCCTCTCTGCAGACAGTTATGCTCCCATCCAGTATGTCAGCAGCTCTGGTCACAGTGTTACTGTGGTTGCGGACACAGGGCTGTTGTTACTTGGGAGCTTTGTCGTGAGTGTTGTAACGTTGCTTGTAGTGCTTTCTTTTGTTGAGCTAAAGTTGTCGGTCAGTATGTCAGTTCAGTCCTCCTGTAGCTCATTTTATATAGCAGGATGCTTTTTAGGTAGTGGGCAAAGCATCCTAATCATTTTCTGACATTCAAGTGTGGAGAAAATACTCTGTTTTCTGTAAAGAGCTGATAGTGTGGAAATTAAAGAGAGTATCTTAAACTTGGCAAGAAGCTATTTCTTGAGTAGATAGTGAGCATCCCTCATTTCTGGTGCTGTGAAACAGTCGCTCGGTTTAAAGTGACATAAGCTTGTTCGGTCGGTTTAGGATGGCACCAGGAGAGTGCTGTATCGCAGCAAGAAGCCAGGGGGAGTTAAAAAGGCAGAACAGGATTTTTCAGAAGTAACTGAGTGAGTTATGTATGAGTCCCATTAAAAGTCAAAGGGTTTTGGTTTTTTGTTTGTTTTAAAGCTCATTTCTAAACTTCTTCCTGGTAGAATTTGACCAGACTCTCAAGGTTAACTCTTAGAACAAGGGAGGGGAGCTCTTTAGTCACGTTAGATACCTTGACTGAATTTGCTCCCTGGTATGGGGTCTCCCAAGACTGAAGCACTAAACAATATTGGGTCATAATGTCGAAAATTCTAGCTGCAAAATCCCTTGATGCCTAGCTGTTTTGTACCCAAATGTTTGCCTTCCAAGCCTGCTTGTTCTGTGAACTTGAATATAGCACTTCTGCAAAGGTTGAAATAGTTACAAGCTTTAAATGAGCTTTTTGACTATTTTGTCTTTTATGGATGCTAGGAGTTGCCTTTAATATCATCCCCTCTGTCCTTTTTCTCTGAATTGGTCTGTAAGGTAAGCAAGAGAATTATTCCCACGACATTTCCTTCTGCACAATGGCAGAAGGATGAGAGTGAAGAGCCAGCCACTGGTTTAGGTTGAACTGATGGCTTATCAGAACTCAGACTGAACTGTCACACCTTCATTTTTGGAGCATCCTGTACAACTTTCGCTTTGTTAATATCTTTGTCATGTGGTAAAGAACTTGCCAGCCCTGCATTTGCCACATACTTTACAAAATAAGAAACAGAACTGTTTAGTGTGATCCTGGCACTTCTTCTTTCTTCTAATCTTTTCCATTCAGACACTTCAAGCTGGAAGTATCAGAGCCCATCTGGCAGCCCCTTCACACCAAAACACAGAAAGCATATGGTGTGCAATTACTGTATAATACGCTTTATGTTATACCATTTAAAATAGCAATGCCTCCAAGGAAATTTTGAACTACCCTTTGGTTCCTAACCAAGATTCTTTCAACACTGCTCTGTTGTTAAATAAATGAAAAAACTAAAGGCTTTAATCATTTCCATTCTGTGGGATGGAGGTGGTATTTGTATTAAAAAAACTTCACTAGAGATTTTGTTCCAGTTATCAGGTAGAGAGCTTTTTTCCCCTTGGAGAGGAAAGAACCTGCAATATTTGCTCTCCAGACCTTTCCTCTCACAAAGAGTCATGAACTCCAGCGTCTGTCTTTGCCGCTTCATTTCTAGGTAAGGCATTCAAAGATGTGCTCTCTCCGACTCGTAGCTGGTCATATGCTGTCTCTGCTGGTAGTGGTTTTCAAAGGCAGCTGATTTGATACAAGGTGTGTGTTAGCTGGTGTCACAGCAACCTTTCTATTTTCTCGTTGCAAGAGGAATAATCTGGTTAAAAGGCGTGCCTGGTGGGAAACCCCCCGTCATCCTGCTTCCTCTGCCCTTTACATTCCTTCTTATGACTCTGACTCTAATCAAGGAGGAAACAATTAAATAGTGTGTTTGTGCTCAGCAACTGCTTTTTTAACACAAGGACGTAGGGCTTTGAATATAAGAAGGATTTGCAGCTGCACCTAAAAACCTGATGGAGGGAGGTAGTGCGAGGAGCAGGCTGTCCCTGCTCCGCGTGTTACTGCAGCACACGAGCACTAGGCTGTGCTCGTGCATGGGAATTCCTGGGTGGTGAAGAAAGACCAGACACCGTCCAGAGAAGCACCAAGAACTGAGGTACATTCATTTAAATAATGGAGCTTTTAATCAAGCTAATTCTCATTTTTTCCTGCCCTCCTACAAACCTGCAGGACTAACCCCACAGAATGTATTGCTCGTCAGGCTGCATGCGGTGTCCTGAAACCTGGCTCCAGTTACAGAGCTGATAGCGTTGTGCTGGGAAATTGTGCAGTTCCTGTAAAATCACCTCAAGTCTTCTCTTCCTGGCCAGCTTAGGGTTACAGGCAGAAAAAAAAAAATTCCTAAAAGGCAAATTTTAAAAAGAAATACTAGCATGTAAAAACAACTTAATCCCTTCAGAGTAATTTCAGACAGCTGCCTTGCTAAATGGAGCAAATTGAAGGACATCTAAACATATATTTCACTGATACAGGCAATAAAATATGATAAAGTACAATTCTTTGTCATCAGTTATTTTGGTGAAATTGAAGAACTGACTTTTTTTTTTTAAATGAAAAGCTTTGAATTGCCATCTCAGTGAATTTTATTATTACCTTGTTGAGGCCTCAAGCTTTGGCTAACGCTACGGTACAGTGAGCCGTGTTGTGCTTGGAAATACAGTATGCCACTAGCAGCTAATTTTCCAGTTTTAGTCCCTGGAACGGCTTCATATTTGGTAAGGTAGTGCGAATGGCATTGCATGAAAAGAACATTTATTCAGCTTGCACTCTGTAATTGCAATTAAATGAAAATTGGCTGTACTTGTACTTGCTGTTACTGATAGCCTATCTTTGATCTAATTTTGGAATAATCAAATTTCCAATCACTGCATATTATTATAATTTAAAAAATTGGATAGAAACATTGCCCTTTTTGTCTTTAAATCAACACATTTCAAGAAGGTATTGAGCTGAAAATTAGTAGTACCTTCAGAAAGTATTTTCCCTCATTGCTGCCAAAAACTACAACAAATATAATCCTCTAGAATATTAAAGGCTGAATGATTTACTTTGTAATTTTTGTCTCCTCCAGAGCTTTCAAAGTGAATGTTCAACGCCAGAGTCAGGATGGTGCTAGCTTAACAATAGCATCATTTAACAGTCTTTAAAAAGGCTCGTGTGTTTTCCCCCTGAACTGATTTGAAATGAGCCCTTTGATCTGTGGCAGTGTTCCTACAGGAGATACCCTTGGCAGCCCTGGGATTCCATCCTGCACAAACCTGCCGGCTGGAAGGGCAGTGCTAACCCCTGTGGAGAGCCCAGCCTGGGCTGTTTGCACAGACCACGCGCAGAACGGCGCTGTGATGGCACAGACCGCAGCTCGGGACTGCGCATCCGTACGCCAGACCCTGTGATCTTGGTTCGGGCAACATTTTGCATCGGTTGATGTGGTTGATTCCAGACCCGTGGGATTTGACTCTTTAAGTATTTTCAGCTAGTAATAAAATCTGGAGTTATATATACTGCTGCTCCTTTATGGTTTTCCTAGCAACTAAGAAACATACATTCCTGGGGATATATATAGATTTTTGCCTCTGCACGGTCGCAGATGGTTTAGGGTTTTTTTTAGCTCTGTGTGCTGTATCTTGGCACTAATTCTGTTCTCTTCTTACCCAAGAAAAGATGTTCATGCATATGTATTTACATATAGTCTAGGAGTTCATTAGCTGAAAAATGGGCAATACGAAGCCATTCAATACGAGGTCTTGGTTAAAGTATAAATGCTGCAAATATTTAGCTTGCTGCTGACAGAAGAGGATGCATTTTGTCAGCTTGCACAACAGTATGTATCTGTTTTTATTAGTTTTTAGAATCTGTGAATTTATTAAGCACTGTAGCACTGTGCTGTCCATTTTGTCAACCCAAATATGCGCTGGGATCTTGAAAAGACGGTGATTTTTGTCTTCTGTGAGAACTTTTTTTTTTCCACGGTGAATGCAGTGTGATCTTCACCTCCCCAGTACGCTCTCCCCTCAAATGCAGACCTCAAACCTGTTTTCTTCTCCCATAACTGCATGTTTTTGTCTCCTGCCGACAAGATTTAAATGTCCCGAAGCCCACTCCCCATCATTTTGCCCTCAGCTGGAAATGCTGATCTTGGCTCTAGCTGAGTCTCAGCTCCTGCTGGATGTGGCGTGGAAGCGAGGAGGCACGGCTCAGCCCCACAGCAGTAATTGCTGGTTTGGGATTTCTCCCCAGGCAGGTTCTGTAAGAGTCTGTGTAGCGGACGATTAACTCTGATTAGTGGAATCTTGCTTTTATGTGAGAAAATGGCTTTTAGGCATCACTCATCTTCGGGATGTATTCTTCTCTTGAATGAGCAGCTTTCATGTTCCAAACAGTGTTATTAAAATCCAGACAGTCCAGATTTTAAGCTGAAAATATTCTTTACTTTCAGTTTAATTGAACAGGACGGTTATCCTTTTATTTAATGATTGTGAGTGTAAACCTGCTGTAGGAAGTGTAAAGATGGGTTCATCTGAGTTGGAAAAAGTTTGATCTGTAGCAGTGTTCCTACATGAAACACCGTATCTTTTTAGGTGTAACAGAGCATGAACTAAATTCAGGCTCATCGTGTCTCTGTGTCCATGCAGAACAGTGCAGCCAGCACTGATGCTGATGTGTGTTCAGGCTTGCAGCGTTTGCCTTCCTTAAAGCTTATTTCTTAGGGAATTCTGGGCATTTGGGTTCTAATTTCTGTACGTGCTAGCAAGAAATCCCTGGTACACAGCGACTCTGAACCGTCAGTTCGTGGCATCAGTGTTAGATGAAGTCAGTGCAGTGGGTACCGAGCTCCAACTCATCCTGCACGCAGGGATGTGCTGCTTATGGGGGCTGAGGAATCCAGTTGTCTGTTGCAGTATTGAACTTCAGAGATATTTTGTCAGCGTTCACTTCAAAGGGATGCCAGGAGTAGTACCCTCCTGGTCGCTCCATTTGTCACGAGTAGGAAGGTAGGAAATTGCACACAGGGGGAAGAGCTGGGACCAGAACATCAAAAGGGTGTCCTGAGCCGATCTCGCATCGCGTACGTGGAGTGTGTGTCTGCATTCTGTACAAACGGCAGGAAGAGCTGCTAACATCGGCCTCCCTAATCAGCAGGTATTTCTGAAATAATCTTAGCAGCTGGATGTTTACTGAACAGAAGAGAAGAGGTAAAGTGTTACTGTCCTCTGTCCAGGAGGAGTACATCTACCCGTACCAATATCCAGTGTACCCACAGCAGAGTCAGCATATTTGTCCAGATGTCTTTAATTACAGCCAGTTATCCCTTTGCCATCTTGCAATATTTTGCCAAAATAAAATAACATCTTCATTATCAGAATAATGTTTTAGGTCGATCAGCAAATAACTGACCAGGTACCAATTTTCAGATGACAGTTAGCAAATAATTGGTCATTTCTCTGCGTCTTTGGATTAAATCTCTATGTAAATAAAAGAAGTGCATAACAATTTTATAATGTTAACTTGTCCAAAGATTATTATTTTTTAGTGTTACTTAGTGTTCATGATTTCTAAAGCCCTGTAGCACTACACATTATGTAGCTTTTGGGTTTTTGCACCCTGCTACTAATTCCTTTTTGATGTTCTGAGTCATTTTTCCAGTAGGGAGCTTTGCAGATCAAAAACAGGCATGAAATTGTTCAGATAACACGTTTTAATGACTTTGTTGCAAATTATCGCTCATTCTTCTGTACACATTTTGAAACTGCACATACTCTGGATGCTACCGTCTTTGCTCAAATAATGCTTTTGAGATCCGTTTGTCCCAACTGTGAAACTTCTGTGTGTTCCCTAATGAGTTGTAGTGATGTGAATATAGGGAAACAGGAGAAAGTCTTGGCGAGGTGACTGTTTTTATTGTGTCCTGTATTTCTTGTCTTCGGGAAACATGAACACTTTCACTGATTGTTTTAGTCACGATGTATAATTGGTTTTAATTGATTTCTGTTGTTACCTGCTCTGCCAGTAATCTTGCTGTGATAAACGTGATGGAGCTCCACCTGTTTTGAACTGGCTCTGGATAAACACGGTTTGCATTCTTCAGCGTGGGCATGGTACGGCTTTCACTGTTGAATCCTGTTTATTTGGCCCTGAAGTTTTGTCAGCAACAAATTTCAAAGATATTACTTTGAAAAACAAGAATAGGAGACAATTGATGTGTTCTTTTGTAAATGTCAAATGCTGTTTGTGCCTGGAGATGTGGTGGAGCTGTAGGACTGCACTGGGACACGTCGTGCTGCAGAAGGGGAGCGAGAGCTGTTTGGAAAGGCTCTGATCTCAGAAGGGGCATGTCAGCGTCCAGCGCAGTGAGAGGCCTGTGTAAAGTATGAATTCATTAAACGGTGAATGTAAAAGTCGATCTTCCTAAGTAGGGCTTTGGGAGGAGGGAAAAGAGTTCTACAAGTAGATATCCTCATAGCTCTCCTGTGAGAGCTGAAGATGTTGTCTCTGGTTTAGATGTCTGGAAACGGAGGCACAGGCGTGTGCGTGGCCAGGCACCGTAAAGCAGATCACACTGAGTGCCAGGACCAGAGCGCCAGCTTCCGCACCTCCGTCAAGTGCTCCAGGCACTGAACCAGGCAGTTTCCTAGCTCTCGAGGAAAAAGCACAAAGTCTTTCATACATCTGTTCAGATGAATTGGCCAGATTTTTGTACGCTGAAATTATTATTTAATGTTCTTTACCCAGCTCTGTTAGAACTTCTGCTTTTATGGCAGTGAAGTCTTTCACTGCAATTTTACAAGGATGGGGTTTTTCTCTCATTGATTGCTTAGTATTTCACAAACACTGCATTTTTAAATTGTGTTTCTGTTGAATGTAATGATTAGGATTATTTGCCAGCATTTTATAAAAGCGATGGCAGAATGGCTCAGGGATTAGGTGGAACAATTAAAAACTTTTCGTTTTTAGGATTTTGGTTTTGTCACCAGCAGGCTGGGTCTAAAAGCAACGGTTGGTGTGTCGCCTCTTGGAAGCTGTTTTCTGTTCTTCAGGGCAGTGAATACACATCCCAAAACCCTCTGGTGTAACGAAGCTCCATGTTTCGCATCGGCAGAGCTGTTGTCTTCACTGAGCCACAGAGTCTCCCATAGTCCTGTTCCCGTCGCTGGCAATCGTGGACATTTTAGCTGAAGAGGGTCTGTTAGATCACCCAGCCTGTGATAATACAGGATTTTTCCTTCAGGAGACATCAGCCAGGAAAACTTTACGCTAGTGCTGCTTGTTGTGTGTGTTGGGTGGATAAATGAAGGGCCTTGTTCTCGGTGGGTGTCAGCTGCCTGCCTTCTGAAGTGTTAAATTCACTCTCTGGACACACAGCCCTGCGTGCATGTACACACCACAGCACCGCGTCGCCTGAACAACGCGCGCTGGAGCACATAGGTGAATGGGAAAGTACTGACATGCCTGGCAGTGTTGAGAGCTGTTAGCTGACGTTAGATTTCAAGGACAGCTGGTGTCGGAGGCCCTTTGAAAAGGTGGCTCCAAATGCACAGACATTGACCCGCTAGTTGTAAACTCCTGCGTGGGAGAGCTCGGGGCTGAGTTACAGCGTCTGCGCTCTCCTGGTGGCCACCCGCAGGTCAGGTAAACCAGGGGGAAACTTCAGAACCAGTTTAAATACGCAGCAGAGATGCCTTTTAAATAATAATAAATTCCAAGCTTTAATCCTTCAAAATCGTAGTTCAGTCCCGTGTCACAGGCTGGGAGATGGAGCATGTTACCCGTCACTTCTCACTTTAACATGAGGATGTGTGCGATAGAGCTGCTGCGTGAACACGGGGCTGCTAGGAGAGGCTGTGTGTCACGTCATAATCATTCAAGGTTTGGTTTTTTCCCCCAAAAGAATGTATGTTCAAGTTCGTTTACTCATTATTACACTGTAATTGTATGTTTTTATTATAAAAATGCATTTGTTACTGTTTCCTGTGCCCTTTTAAACATCTGTTTGATCTTGCAGAGTGTTCTGTTATTCTGCTTTTCTGTTCTAAAACACAAAGATCGGCTCAGATCGTCAGCCATGCTGCTATTATGTGGTCAATCTTAATATTTTGGGCGTCTGAAATTAATGAAATATGCACTGCTGGCATAGGACAGCTGGTTTTTACTTTGTTTTTAGAATAATTTATATTTAAGTAGGGTGTAAAATTAATATTGGCTGCAGAGCTATTGCCTAAATGTTGTGGTTTGAATTCAATGAACAGAGTTGTTTGATCACATCTTCCAAAAAAAACCCCAAAAAACAACCCACCAGAGATTTTTAAATGTCAATGAATTTTTTTCCTTCATACCCCTTTTTTTTTCTATTTTAATGATCAAAGTGTTTAAATGGACATTTGTGAGATCTCGTGATTTCTCCATGGGAAAGTAGAGCTGATAGCTGTTTGGTCCTGAGCTGTCTCTCTGAATATTAAAGTGTTTTAAGTACCAAAGTCAGACAAGTTTTAGTGACTTCCCCCCCTTGTAGGCAGAGGAGAATGGGATGGGACTATTAAAAGTACAGATGCAACATGGTTCGTATCTAAAGTCCAAACGAAAGAAGCCAGTGTTGCTTGTGGTGCTTTTGTCCTAAAGGCACACGACTGCAAATCTGAGTGTGCAGAATCGCTTTCTGTCTGCCTTGGGATGGGGACAGGTAGTCAGAAGTGTTTGAATGAGTGTAAATTAATAAATTATCATTTGTCTTTTAAACCACAGTAAGTGACCGTACACCTTTACAACTCAGGGACGGATTGAGGGTGGTGGGGGTGGGTTTTGGCATCATTTTCTGTGTGTTTGCTGCCTTGCTGCTTGTGGCCATGCCAGTCTCTGTGGGACCGTGCAGTGAATCAAGACAAAAACAACCTAGGAGAGAGAGGTTGGTTATCTTCACAGTCCAGCTGGGTCCCCAGCCTGCTGCATGGTTCCCAGCAGCTGCAGAAACCCAACAGAAAGGTGGATTTGCAAGGGAACAGAGGTGAAGATATGTTTGTGCCCGGAGATCCGTGTGTAAAAGTACAGCCTCAGCCCATTAGAATAATGTCTGAGAAAACCACATGGGATTAGACTGGGTGGGATGCAGAGACTACATGTGACCAAGTGATTTCAAGCTGTTGTTTTTATTTTTAACTTTGCATTTGCAACGGGCTAAAAGAATAAACACGTTCTTGCCATTTGGCTGCTGGATTGTAACTTCTTAGGTATGATAATTGTCCTTGTGGTTGTGTAGCAAAGGAGTCTGTGATCTCTGACGAGTTGTTAGTGTTTCTGTACAGTAAGCGGTGTTAATTAACGCTTGCACAGTAATGAGCTCAGGTCCTCTGCCATGCTACCTTAGACTAGAGATTGCAGCAGCAATATATCTGAACACACATGGGTGCAGTGTTTAAAATCCCCAGATTATCGTGGCAATTGAACCACACTGCAAACCCAGTCAGAAACTAGTCAGGAATGTATTTGCCTCTTACCAGTTGTTTTGGGGGATCCTTAAATTATATAGTAATGCGGATTGTTTTCCCCTTTGCTTTTGAACAGAGCAGAGAAGCTCCAGTTGCTTAACCACAGGCCTGTGACAGCAGTTGAAATACAGCTGGTGAGTAACAATGCTCCTGACTGTGCAAAGCTTAAATGAAAGCAGCTTTAACCTTGAAGATGAATTGAATAATTGCTTTCTCATGGCCAGGGGTTGAATGTATCCCTTTATGCACATCTTTACATTCATGGTTTCAAATCCACTCTGCTTCCTCTCTCACACCTCCGTAGAGACGTGCCCGTCTTTCTCTGACAGATTCTCCACCTCTGTCTGCTTCAGTGTCGCATCTTGAAAATGCCCAGTGCAGTCGTTAAAGATTAGTTACAGTCTTGTGAGTAGGGATATATTGGACCCAAGTCTTTTTGCTGCTGCTCTGTGGTCAAGTACTTCACTTTTTGGCAGCTGTGATGACATGGTTGTTTTGATGGCGAGGTTTTATGTTGTAGTAAAACCAAACACGCTGAAAAGGAGCAAGTAAGGACTGATAGGGAATTGTGAGCAATCTGAGAAATGGGTATGAACGGACTTTGTGATGGGAGGTAGCCGTTGTCAATCTGTTGAGCATAATTCTGATGTAAAGAGGGGTCGTTGCTAAATAGAAATAGATGGTTATACCCTCTGAAGTATCTTCTTAGGAATACAAAATCCTGTGGTAGCAGATTATTATAAGGATATTCTTCTAATAAAGATCTCTTACATTAAGAACATCTGTTTATAATCTTACCCTGAAACCAAACTATGTAGTAACAGGATCGTATTTTTTCTGCAAGAAAGAGGAGGATTAAAGAGGTACCAGTAGGACTGTTTTTCTTTCCTAGCCAAGGAATAGACATTATACTGCTGAAGGCGTCTCATAAAAGAATGCCTCTTGCTGAGGAATTAACGTTGTGTTTTGTGATTGAAGAGATCAGTGTCAGTCATCAACCCAACCGAGAGCATTAAGGCTTCATGAGCTTTGCTTAGGAAGTCATTCGGAAGCGGTGACATAGAGCCTGTCTCATACCTTCATCAGCTTCATGTGCTTAGACACAGGTTTATTATATTCCCATATAGGCCATATATGGTCTTTTTTCCCTTTTCTTCTTTAAATGCAATAATCTTGCTGCTTTCAGGTGACTGTGTGATTTTTGTCTGTCTTTTCCCTCCTCCCCTCATTATCCTGCCTAGTTCTTCATTATCTTACCTATCCGTAAAATACTGAACGTGGTTTTGCTCCTGTGTCATGTTTGAAATCCAGGAGGCAGGTATAAGACATTTGGGGCTGTATGTTAGAAGTCAGGTTTTGTAGGGTGTTGTACTTTAGATATTCCAAGGTTTGTAATGCCAAAGTTAGACAAAACTCACTGCTAAAACTTGCAGAATACAGTTCTGCAAGAATACTTGCAGAATACAGATAAGATACAAGATTTTAGTTCTGCGTCAGCACGTTATTGATACATAACCCTTCTCTAACAGTCAAAAGCAACTTGTGAAAAATGTAATAGTCATACATTTGGGGACTAGTCTGAATTGGTATTGTCGTGGAAATATTCGGGATGCAGTCTGTTCCATTCCAATACCCCCGGCATTCCCACGGTAAGTTTCTCCAGAACTAGTATTACAGGAATCGAAGTTGACTGGATTGTTAACGCTGTGTTAAATTAAGCCTCCCCAAAACTGCAGTACATTTCCTCTTTCATCAAAGCACATCAAAGTCTTTTGAGCTCAATAACTGCTACGAAACTGCAAGCCATGTCTGTTAGCGAAATCCGGAGACTAGGAGCCATGGTAAGGAAATGATTTTGCTGTTCGATTGCTGTCTTGAATCATTTTGGTTTCTGGTGATGACAGGGGAAGGAGATTGTAGCAGCACAATGTCTTTGAACACAGAAAACCTCTGTCTTCTCTGAGCATCACCGAGCATAAAATAATGCAGAGCCGCGCAGGCTACCAGCATTTTCTTCTTTGATGTCGGCGGGGAGAAGATTACCCCTACACTGATTTTGTGCAGGCGAGTCAGTTCGCTGCAGTCGATGGATGAGAAGCAACCTACAGAGCCGTGAATACCAGCTCTGAAACCGCCGCGATTCTCTTTTCATTGAACTTGGCCCTGCCACTCAAACGCTTTGAGTCATTCCTGGAACTGAAATCAGAAATAAATGATGATGAGAACTTCTGGCCACTTCATGTAATGTAGGCAAATCAATCTTATTTTTCAAAAAGCCAGCTTGAGACAAAATGCCAACAGGCCATCTCTCTGTCTCTCACTTGCTCAAGGACTTTTGATGTCTCAAACTTTTATTCAGTGCTGCCTGTCCGTGGAATGGAATCAAATTCACCTGACAGGCTTCAACAGCTGTTGTGAGAGGGTAGTTGCATTTACTACTGCTTGTTGCTTTTTTGCCTTTCCAGCTTTTTTTCGGTTTTTACTTTTCCTCTATAAAATTCCCCGTCTTTAGTTGTATGCAAGCAATAAATCAATTTTTGATAAAATTATGCTAAAAAGCAAATTTACGTTGCGATCTTTTGATCTCAAGTTCCTCTATAAGTCTTTGTGCAGAAATTGCTGCATTGTTCATATTTGTCTTTTCCCGACTGCGTGCCAGGATTTATTTTCAAACAACAATAGCAACAAAAAAGGAGCATGAAATTCTAATTCATATCCCACAGGGTACAACACTGTACACATTGCAGCTATCTTGACCTCCTGTTTTAATCTTTAACATATGTTGTTCCTGGCTCAGTGATTCACAAAGGAGGAAAAAAAAAAAGTGATATTGATCTCACCATGCCCACAGTCCAGCTTTACTTAATGCTGAACCGTGTTTGAGGATTAAGCATCATCTTTGCTGATTAGCAAATTGCTCCACATTCTTTTTTCTGGATGGAAAAGTGGATTTTAATTCTGTGCTTTTTAAAACTAGATTTCCGTCTCGGAGAGCTTTATCCCTCGTGATATGTTCTCTGCGTAACCAGCCTGGCAGGTTGTCTTTTATTGCTGAAAAGAAAATAATAATGTAAAGGATTCTTCTGGAAAATGGAAGATGTTAGAGGATTGAAATATTTTATTTTCTTAACAATATATTTGGCTTCCCACTTAGCATACTTGGATAATTGTCTCTGAGGGACATTAATTCAGTCATTGAGTCTTTTACTTTATTTCTTTTTATGTGCTTTTTTCTGTTAGCATGTTGGTCCTGAACAATTTCAAATTACTGCTCAGAGGAGGAAATAGCAGTCATTTGCTCAGAAAATATGTACCTCCTGCACTGAAGAGAAATTATGTGCTTGATAGCCTTGGAAGTGATCAGAACCCCTATTTCCTTTTGTATGTAATTTACTGATTATTTTTTAAATAGAATTCTTTGCTTATTAAATAAACAATAGCTTTTAACCCACAGGTTCTTCTGTTCTGTGATACTGAGGTTTATTACCCATCAAATATTATCCTTCAGACGGTTTCTCAGTTCTTTCAGAAGTTTTTAGGGTTCTTCAGTGTGGCTTTATTTATTCTTCAGCGTTGGCAGCGTATTGTCCTGTCTCAGGAGGCTGAATGCAATAAACATTAGCGTTGCAAGCTTGGAGGGAACACAGAGAGGATGATGAAGCCTCTTATACTTTGCTTTTATTTGGGTGAGCAGAAAAGATAAAGTATGATTATAGTTGGTGAAAGCATGTTCCTAAAATATTGGTTCTTGTTTCACTGCGCAAAAAAAAAAAATCTAGACACGTATTTTAATTTATTTTATTTTATTTTAATTTTGTTTATGTTAATTTTTTGTGCTTACCTGTGTACATGGCACTATGGACATACAGACCTGTACGTTTATTTTATGAGTAAGCACTTTAATCTTTGAAATTCTCTGATAGTCAGGCTAGCCGTTATTTTCTGATTTACCTTCCTGACAAATAAAATCTTTAAAAGCTTCTGAAAATGACTTTCTGCCACGAGAATTTATCGGCAGGCTTTAACATGACTCGCTGCTTCATGTAATTCTATTATTACATTCTGATTTGGTAATTATGGTTGTTTTGTTCCTCTGAGAAATTCATACATCGTGCTCAATTAAAAAAAAAAAGCTACTGTTAAAATGTGCAGCTGGGAAAGGCACAATATTGGACATACACATTTGTTTAATAAGCACAGCTCTGGTTCCCAGTAGCGGTTACGTTACTGAGCGCGGCATCTGCCAGTGTTTAATTCTGCAGTCGACGGGCGATTTGTCTTTTCATTCTCTTGCAGCAGGATTCGGTGGTGGATGTTGGATGCAGTTTTCGTTTTGCTGCGTCAGAAAGCCCGTGCAGAGCTGCATCTGGAGAGGCAGAACAGAACTCACATCCTTTTCTTGACGTACTCTCCATTCAGTAAATCTTTGGCTAATTTTAAGCTTAGAGGCCAGTTGAGTTAGGTGGACCTCTCAAGCGCGTGAAATGAAGTCGATACATGAGCTGTGGCTTAGCAGTTGTAGGTACAAGGTGCTTCGGCAGGTGAAAAAGCGGTTCCTAGAACTCCAAACAAAGGCAGCATCGCTCTCTGGGGTGAGCAGTGCGGTGATTTCAGCTGCCTTCTGAATGATTTGTGAATATTCCCTAGCTCTGAAGATGTGGCTGTTTTTATCAATACATTTATCAATACAGTAAAAAGCAGCTCTAGCACTCAGGCTTGGAAAGTAGCTACCAGCTGCAGGGGGAACATGCCTCCTTTTTTAGCTGTAAGAATTTTATGCCAATTAAGTTACCAAAGAAGGTTTTCTTGCTTCCTTCCCTGTTTCCTTCTTTGGTCATCTCGCAGATTATATTGTTTAAACCATGAGCTTGGGGGTAGGGGGTAAATGAAATGTGAAACCTGCTTTCTGTATGAATATATTGCAGAGTTTAATAACGAACAGGTATTTGAGGGAAACAGAAGGTACTATGGAGGCTTGACATGATGTGCTGTTGTATTTCACAGGAAATACATACTGTGTGTGTGCAGGAATGGCATCGATTCGCTGTAACATCTGCTACAGAAACACCATAGTTATTCTGGGATAGTATCGACTTGAATGCTGAAAAGCAGTAAGAACTTGGGAATTATTTATTACAAGCAGCAGCCTAACTGATGCGGCTTACTGCCCTTCTCTGTGTTCATTTCAGGAAAACCCTTGCTCTCAGCCCTGGGAAGGAGATGTGCTTGGCTTGCTGCACACCAGGGTGCTTTTTATCCATAAATTGTCTTCCTGTAACATGGGCCAATTCTGTTACTTACGCAAAGCCCGGACTATAGAGCAGACACAGTTCTCTGGAGCTTCGGTTGCTGATACCCTGCACTTTGCACATGGCATCGTCCGTGAGGCCGATCTATTTCCATTTGGCTTGTGTGGCACTGCCAACATAAACATCTTATGTCATACCCTTATTAAAAACATTTGCATTTTTGTTTTCCTTAGTATAAACTTTGCATTCCTGACTGCTTATGGTTTGGATCTGTTGCTCCAGCAGTGTCGGCCAATTGCAAGTGAGAGGTTAGCAGGGCTTTTTCATAGATATTTTTTTCATATATTGGTAAAATTCTTGCTGGAAAAGTAAGTACTTGAATACAATTGTGTCTTTTTGCCTCTTAGGCTTTTCCTTACACGTAATTTCTCTTCTGAGCATCATGACGTTATTTCCTGGTGCCATCAGCAGCAAGGCGATTTGTCTTACAGTTGTAAATCAGAACACCATGCGAACATCTGTTGAATCCAGAATAAGCCTCTGAGTGACCTTCTGTTTCCCTTGATACCTGTTGTTTCCTTTAGGACAGTTTCATTTTTCTCTTTATCTACATGCTCTCTGTTCTTAGTTTTTTGAATTTTTCCTTTTGGCATGCTGCTTTGCAGCCTCCTAATTGCTTAAATTTTCATAAGTTTCTGCTCAGGCTGTTTCCCTGAAGAGTGAAAAAAAATTGATTTTTATAGCTTTTGATCCTTTGAACTCTTGAATAGTATCACAGCAAAATAGCACTAAAGCATCAACTTGAATAAAAAGCTGTCCATCCTGCCGAATGTAGATTTTCCTCTGTCGGTAGTTTCTGGTGTCGGAGCTGGCGATGTGGATGGATGCACGTCCCAGAGGCACCGAGAGGTGAGCCCTTGATGAATTTGCTGCGGTGGTTTAAGGGATTAGCACTTCCCTCTGGCAGAGACCATGGATCTGTCAACAGAAGAGAATTTGGAGCTACTCTACCCGCTCCTCAGTGCGTCTTTAAAGATGATTTTCTCACCAGTTTAATGAGACATCAGTTACAGCACCAATGAAAGATGAGAGACTTTTCTTTCACCATCTTTCTGGTAAACTCTGATTTCTTGGACTGTCGGTCACCAGAGCTCCTCCGTCAATGTCCCGAGTGGTATCTGCAGCTCGTCATCCTGCAGGGATGTCCCGCCAGTACAAATGACATCAGCGGGATGGTTCATACTGGGCGTTGGGGCATTACTCATTTGGCACTCGGAGCATGTAAGAAGCAGTGATTAGACCCTTGCTAAGTATATGCTGCCTTAAATGCAGAAGTTGAGAAGAGTTGATGGTGAATTAAAAATCACTCTCCATTGTCTAAGTTCTGATCGAATCCTTGTGTTTAACTCTTGCTGCCTGAAGCGAGCACCTAAAGGAGAAAGTGTTTGGGGAAGGAAGGGAAAGGAGATCTATAGGGAGGGATAACATTTAAATGGGGAAGAGGGGCAGACTTCATGTGATCCAATAAATCCCATCTAAACCAGGCAAGGTGACATTTTTCTGGAGATCGGAAAGCAGTGGGACGGTAATGAACGCGGGAGACATTGGCTGCTAAGAGATAAATCATTCTGCCTTAAGTGACATTGCCTGCCCAAAGGATGGGGACTGCTTCTTCGTACGGTTCCTGCTGCTATGGGGCTGTCACCTTTACAGTTCAATGTAATTAATTACGCTATAATCTAGTCCAAAGACCAGGCTGATCATCCTCTGCAGAACTTAATAGCATAGGTCATCTGTAGAGTAGTGGCTTTGTTGGCAGCATTGACGACAGAGGGTGTGTGTACGCGCTGTAACACACTTCATTGTATGATGTCGACGCCCCAAGATGTGCGGGTCAGGCTGCTGAGATGATCGCCTCCAAAATGCAGCCGAGCCGGCGATGGTCTGATACCCCTTCCGTGGCTGCAGCAGTTGCTTACACAGAAGGGCGACGTTAGGAAGATTTTTAGTATATTTTAGCTCGTGATGTACAGTATGGCAGCTGGCGGTAATGAGAGCCAGGGCTGGTGTTCAAGCCAGAGTCCTCCAGTAGTTCTGGAACTAACTGTCGTTGGGAAGCTGCTCCACAGAGAATTTCATCCTTTGATGGAGATGCTCCCCAGAAACAGTCATTTGCAGACGGATATTCGCTGTCTGCCTTCTGCTGCGTGAATGCATTCTAGCGTGCTTGCCTTCCTCCCATCAAGGGTCTGTGGACAATGGCTGATGAAAGATGATCAGATTGTGCAAAGAGGGCGCATAGGACATGGAAGGAGAAAAAAAAGTTAATTGAATATACCACTCTGCTTTTTAGAAGGCGAGATGCATGTGAATAGCTGACAGTTGACAGCTAGAACTGATTAAACCTGCGTTGACTTGGAACCATCGTTAATATAAATCACCGCTCTTCAAAGGACATCTTAAAGGACTTTGTATAAAAAAGAAAATCTCAAACCCCGCAATCCTAATTGGTTTCATTTGCGTTTGAAGAGTTCATTTGGCTTGTTTTTCCAGTCCTCTGACAAGCTTTTCCTTTTAGCAGCTGCCTATAAATTAGGGCAGTTGTTTTTACTGGTAGCAGTGATAGGAGAGTTCCCACAGCTCCGCAGTGAGAGTAGTTCCCTAATTAATCTTATGGAATTTTATTGTTGGTTCGTGACAGCATGTTTTGTGTTGCTCAGAGCTTTTGTATGCTTTTGTATTCAGGAATCTCCCAATCTAAATTCCAAAAAAATACAGCTGCTGTAGGGTTAGGTGGTTTCTTTTATGCCCTGATTACTTACAGTCTCGGTGCTGGGTAAGAGACCGAGGTTCAGGTAACCCCTCTCGGGTTTTCTCGTTTCAGTTCTCGCATGAAAGCCCAGGAACTTAGAAAAATAGCTCTGGAAGGTAGCTCTGGATGTGAGCTCAGCGAAAACCTGGCTCAGGATCCTGATGTGTAGGTTGAGAAAGGCTTTAGGGGAAAGAGGGAGCAAAGCCTGGTTTGAGTGTGGTGTTTTCCTTGTTGTAAAGAAAGCGGGGTCTCGTTGTGGGGTGCCCGTGGTCGTGCTTAACAAAGGAGCTCTTCTTTCTGTTTTGTTTGTTTTTTGTTTTTCTTTTTAAATATTGTAAGAGTTCCACTTTGTAAAATGCTTTTGTAATGAGCTCAGATGATGTCTTATCCATTGAAATTAGTGTTTCCCAGTCAGTTGAGTCTTTCTGCTTGGAGCTGAGGGAGGAAGTGTGGATTTAATGATAACAACAGATTTTTTTTTTTTTTTGACCTGCAGATGGTAGAAGAAAGCGAGGAAAGACTAACAGAAGAGCAGATTGAGTCACTTCTCCAGACAGTCACCAGTATTCTTCCAGGGGATCCTGAAGAACAACAGAGAGATTCGCCAATGGCAACAGAAGACAAAGGTGACCAAGGGTAGGAGGCATCTAGACCAGAGCTGGCAACAATTTCAGCAGAAGAGAATCAGCTCATATTTTTCTGTTTTTTTTTCACTTGATACCAGTTTAATCTTGTATTGGACATCATTGTAAAATATGTTTCAATTTTTATTATTCAGAGGCGATGAGGGAACCAATTGTTTACAAGAAAGCATGGAAAAGGACACTTTTTTCACATTTTGTCATAAATGGGAATGGTAGGAACTGCATTTATAATGTAGTAGGCTGAGAAATTATGGGGCACAGAATCTGAAGCTTTTTTTTTTTTTTTCCATCACCCACATAACAGCTGTACATTTGAATAGGCTTATATGGTGGCTGGCAATGTTTTAATTATTACAGCAGTACTGTGATGATAATTATTCTCATATGCTTTGGAATTGCCCAACCAGTTTTCAGAATAGGGTCTAGAACGCAGAGCCGGCTTTGGGAGCTGTTTGTTTTCAGGGTCAGTACCTAGAGTAACGCAGGAGAACTGGCCGGACGATTCCAGGAGGCTGTTGACATCATGGGAGTGAGAGGATGCGATGGTAGGGTGACTGTTCCCAAGGATGTCTCACAGTCCGTACTTGAAGAGAGGTCCAGATCTCAGCTAAATCAGCTGTGAAATCGGCTGTGTCGGAGCAGGTTACAGCCGGGGAGGCTCTGGACTCAGATGCTCAGGCTCTTAGTGATACAAAGAGAAGAAGGTTTAGGCGTGAGGTGTGTATTTTCCCTTTGAACATTTCTCCCGATATGTAGATAAGTCACAGGCTTGTGCGCATGCTGACCGTGGAATAAACGAAGGAGTGAACACTGAAGGGAAGTCCTGATCTGGTTTAGAAAAGTGAGAATCAGTCCTGGTTGAAGCAGAATGTTCTGTGTACTGAGCTTTTGGCTGATTACGCATTTCGGGATCAAGTATTTAATGTTGAAAGTGTTGGTGATGATCACACATCTTTTGTGTGTATATACGTGTCTATACATCGAGTCATGAGTTACATGTGGCACTGGTTTTATACCGTGACCTCAGACCGTTCTTTTATCGTTATTATATTGTACTGGAAACAGAAATAAAGTTTGAAGTACATCCTGGGAATTTTGTGGCTTACAGACAAGACCTTGAATCAGAATATCTGACTTTTTTTTTTCCCCTGCTTCTGTCATGGTTTTATTTTGTGTTTTTATGCAAAGAATTTACCCTTTCTGAGCTTTCGTTGTGCTGTATGTGAAAAGGAGTGATAACTCCCAGTGTCCGGGGGATTTATGACACGCATTTCTGTGGTATTTTAAGCTTCTTTGATGTTTGGAGAGGAAAGGAAACTATTGGAAAATATATTTGTTGTCTCTTAAAGATAGTTTATCTTACATTAAATGCATTCCAAGGCTGGAGACTAAATGTACGTTTTGACTGGGTAAATGTCGTATTACAGGGGAAAGTCCTTGGTGCTTTTTCGGATACATGAATATATGTTTTTCTCTCTAGAGAGGCAATGAAACAAAAGAGATGAGTAGATCATGAAATTAATTTTAAAATTAGCATTTACTTGTAGCCGTCACTGGTGGTGTTTGACATCCTGTGGCCTTGGGCTGCGAGTGTTTCCATTTTTATCTTCTTCTAAAATTAAGTTATTGACGGATGTTCTAAACTTACAAAAAGCAGAATGGAAGCAGATCGCAAGGACCTGTAGCCACCAAGAACATTTTAACAGATCTCTGAAGATCCCAACCTTCCACCTTGGGAACTGTTGATTTTTTTCATCGTGATGGATTTTTGCCAGCATCCATGTTGCCTTCTGTTGTGTGTGTATTGTAGAAGATAGAAGAACCCAGCCACTTGCTATTCTGTTTAACCTTTTTATCAAAATCAATTCCAGATGCGTACATAAATTAGACTTGTGCAAATGCCTGGATAACTTGTTCAGTCCCAGTTAAGATACATAAACTATAATTTCCCTAAAAATGCAATACTGAGTAACATTGGAAAGGATCTGGGATTTTGACATCTGCATTACATCAAGAAATCTTTTGTAAATCTCCTGTCTGTGCTCTCTGACGGTGTGAGTGCAGGTGAGGGATTGCTGTGGCTCTGAGAGCGGGTTTTACGTTGTGTTTACTCTCGAGTGTGTTCTTCGGAAACCTGAGACCCCCGTCTGCAGCAGCGAGGTGCTGGTGTTGGTCAGGAAGAGGCAGTTTGCACCCAGAAGCGAACGCCGTGGTGGAGCTGATCCTGGGGACGTGGGAAGAGCCAGGCGGGGAGGTGGAAAGCTCCCAAGAGATGGCTGAGGGGTGAGTACCAGAATGAGCATCGGACCTCTTCCTTGTCTGCGAGCGATGCCTTTGGGTGGTGAGACCCTGCCCTGAGGACGCTTGTTCCTCCCCCCCAGCCTGATAACCCGACGTTCCTGCTGCCGGGCTGTGGGATCAGGGACGGGGACCCTACTCCTGGGTGGGATCCTGTGCAAAGGGAGGAGGTCTGGGTCAGGGCAGGCAGGGAACGGTTTGTCCTTGGGATGTTAAAACTAAAATATTTCAACAGCAGCTTGGATGCATCCAGCCCCCCCACACACACCCCCAGAAGAGCCCAGGGACTTCTCCGAAGAAGCCCAAAGCACCCTTTAAAACCACAAATGATGTTCTGTAGCCTTCCCTGGGAGAGGGAGGTCGCGTTCGCCCCTTTCCAAAGGGCTGCCCTGGAGGCGCAGTTTGGGATCCAGCCAAGGTCCTGGAGGGAGTCGCTGGTGGCATTGTTTAGGTTGGAGCTGCCCAAGACGTTGACAGATAAAATATTTTCTGTTCTCACACAAAGAAATCCTGCTGCAAAGTTTTTATTGAGCAAAAAAAAAGAAATGCTTGTGCTGAAAAAAAGAAAAACAAAACCCAAACCAGAGCTTTGGCCAAAGTACAACTGAAATGCAGCGAGCACTTAGGAAACATTTGTTAAGCCCCAAGAACCTTTGCTAGCCATGAGCAAGAGTCTCCCTGCACATGTTGCTTGAATTAATTTCCCTCTGCATTAAGGATCTTTCTTTTATTAACTTCAGTGTTTGTAAAACACCCATCAAAGGTAGCTGAGATGCTGTTAAACTTTAAAGATAATTAACGTAAGGCTGGGCTGAGAACCAGCCAAATGGGGTGAGAGAACATCTGAAAGAGAAGGAAAAGCCAAAAAATCATCGGGAAGGACTTGATGCAAATAGGAAAACTGGGAAGGGAGCTGCAGGGAGGGCTCAGGGATGCTGCAAACGGTCCCAGCAGGGCCAAATGCCCAGTGGGAGCTGCGGCTGCGCTGGCTGGACACGGGGGAATGAAGAGCATCCTCCAGCGGCTCTCACCAGCGTCCAGCCTGGGGAGGCAGCTGGGGGACGCTCCCAGGAGCACGGGGGATGCCTGGTGCCAAGATCCACGTTTGAGGTTCGTTTTTTTCATCAGCGGTGCTGGTGGTGCTGTGCAGCGGTGCTGATGGTGCATTTTTACGCAGCCGCCCAGGTCTGGCTGCAGCACGGCTCTGCCTCGCCCGGAGCCCAGCCCTTGCAGGTTGTGCCGAGCTGTTGGTTGTTCTGGTTTATTTTTGCCCTTTGTTCCCTTGGATGGGGACCAGGCTGTTCCCAACCAGTGCTGGAGGCTGCTGGCGGGGCAGTGCCCGGGTGCAGGGGGGTGGCAGTGGGGGCACAAGGGGGTGGCAGTGGTGGCACCGGCATCCTCCGTGACCTTGGACGAGCATTGGTGCTGAGCAGGAGGGCTCACTGTGCCCTTGTTGCTGCATCCCAGCCCTCCTCCTCCTCCTAACGGGCAGCTTCACCACCCGACCTGCTGCTGCAATTAGCGCTTGGCCCCACGGGGCTCCTGCTCGGTGCCCTGCCGAGCTGCCAGGGGAAAGCTGGCAGGGATCACCCGGCCCTCTGCTTTTATGGGGCCAGGCAGAAACTTCATTGTTCATTTGAAAAGAAAAAAAGACAAAAAAAAAAAAAGACAAAAAGGAAACAACTCCACCAAACCACCCAGCTGTTTTGTAAAGTCCTGCACCTCTCACCCCAAAAAAATCCCCCCGTTGGTCTCTCTGGGGACAGGAGGACAGCGTGGGCACAGATGCCCCAAGGCGGCTGCAGGACGGCGATGTCCAGCGGGAGCCAAGGCAGCAGCAGGGCCCTGGACGCAATTTGCGGTGAGCTCTGAAGTGTCGCGGGGGGACAGAAAGCAGGTGGGCTTTGGGGGAAACGTCGGGACAAGTAACTCAGTGCCTCTGCAGGTGCCATCCCAGTCCCCATCCCCATGCAGGAGGCACCTGGTGTCCCTTGTCCCATGTGGAAAATGGTTGGTGGCACCACAATGGGGCTCATCGTCCCTGGTGCCTGGCTGAGCCCTGTCCCCCCATCCCAGTCTGGCTCTGGACCAGCCCCATCCCAGCCTCAGCAGCTGCAGCATTAAATTTAAAGCTGCTGCATATATATTCTAAGACGCAAATGCTTTTATTTGTTAGGTCTGTCTGCAAAGGGGGTTTGTTGGTTTGGGTTTTTTTGCATTTTGTACTGGAACACGCTGTGGCAACGCCGTGCAAAGGCTTCCTCGGGGTGCAGCAGCCGGCAGGGAGGGAAAAGGAAACGCCAAAAACACCCACTCACAGCCCACCCGCATCCGCCCGCCTCCTCCCCACAGGTTTGCTCCTCCATCGCCTAGCAAAGCCCAGAAAACACTGATGGTCCCAGCTGCCCACCCTGCAGCATCCGTGATGATGGGCCGGGGGTGGAAATGGGCTGTTTCAGGCCAATTTCAACATTTTCCCTTTTCCTGTGTGACGTCCTGCCCCCATGCGTGGGCTCAGCGGAAAGTTGCCTCTTTCCCAGCCCCATGGGGCTGCTCAGAGTGGGACCCTGGGGGTGGAAGCAATGGGAGAAGGCGGCTCCAACGCTCTGGAAACAGCCCTAAAATTCTCCGTGTGCTCCAAATACCTGGTAGAGGGCATCCGCGTGTAACACATCCCTGCGTGGGGCTGGGGGTGTCCCATCCACGCTGGGTACCCGCAGTGGGATCATCGCTGTTCCCATCGCAGAAACCCCCAGGTTGGGTGGGAGGAGATGGGAGCAGCAGCGTACGAGTGTCCCGTGTTATTCCGGTGAAATAGGGTTTATCCCGCCTGGGCTGGTCGCGCAGGGTTGATGAGCTTTGCCCAGGTGAGGTTTTGCTCCGCAGACGCGGGTGCAGAAGCAGCGGTTGCTTGGACGGGGTCTGTGCACGTCAGGCCGAGCGATCGCGGCTTTCTCAGGTGTCTTCCTTGTGCAGGGATAGTGGGAGTGGCTCAAAAGGTGATTCCAGCCCTGCATGCCAGACCTTCCAGCACCTTCCAGTGCTGAAAGGGGGCTACAGGAGAGCTGGGGGGGCTCTTGACCAAGGAGTGCAGGGACAGGACGAGGGGGAACGGCTTTAAGCTGAAAGAGGGGAGATGGAGATGAGATATTAGGAAGAAATGTTTCCCTGTGCAGGGGGTGAGGCAGTGGCCCAGGTTGCCCAGAGAAGCTGTGGATGCCCCATCCCTGGAGGGGTTCAAGGCCAGGCTGGGTGAGGCTTTGGGCAACCTGGGCTAGTGGGAGGTGTCCCTGCCCATGGCAGGGGTGGCACTGGATGGGCTTTAAGGTCCCTTCCAACCCAAACCCTTCTGTGATTCTATGTATCACCCTGCTGCTGGAGCCCCAGCCCTGTGGCCACATGGAGGAAGAAACACCCGGGGCAGGGACGGCAGCGTGGGGCAGGTTCTGCACTAACCCCGGCTGCTGCCCCAGGAACTTCGCCGCCTGCAGCATCTCGCTGGGTCCCATCAGGAGAGCGAGGTCTGGCCACGGGCTCCAGCTCATCCCTGATGCCAGCACACCAAGAGAACCTGCGATTCCCCCAAAACCTGCGATTAACTCTACAAACGCCACTTCTTCATGATTTAACATCCAAATATTGCTTCTTCCCCTTTGCTCTCTGAGTTTTGAGCTTTTCCTGGCTTTTTATCCCAGATTTCTGCCCCTCCCGGAGCTGGAGCCCCCCCTCCAGTGCCATCAGAGCTGGTTGTGTCAGGCCGGGAGCGGGTGCTCCGAGGAAAACCGTCGATATTGCGGGAGCGGTGACGGAGCGGGGAGCTGGCGGGAGGGGAGGGAGAGCCGGCGGGAGGCTGCGGATTCGGCATTTCTCGCTGGGGCCTCCGCAGAGCCCAATAGTTAATCATTAAAATATGCTTATGTGTAACTGATCTCTGCAGGACAATGGGCTGAGGAATTATTGAAGTGGGTCATTGCGGCGACTGTAATAAGCGTGCCCGGAGCCAATGGGAGCGACCAGGCTCCTATAAAAGCGGGTGGGGAAGAAATAGCAGCTGGTGGGAAGAGATCCACCAGAGACCCGATGTGTGTCCCGAACTGCTTCTCGCCGTGCGGAGATCCTCCCGATCCGCCTGAAGTCCGGCTCCAGCTCCGGGCTGAGCCCTTCTTCAAATATCACTGATCCCTCCGGGGCTGGACAGGGTCTGCCCAGAGCCAGCGCTCGCTGCTACTTGTCACTGCTGATGGGGACCAGAATCGTCGATTTAAGTCTAAAAAGGTGAAATTTGGCAGTGCTGTGAGTTGGGGGTTGCGTTGCTTGGTCGGGGTGAGCCCAGATTCTCTTCCACGAGGCGGATCAGAGCCAGGGCAGTGGCTGGTTTTGGTGAAATCCCGTTCGGGCTTGCAGGTTCGGAGGTGTGACAGTGTCAGCAGCGTTATTGCGGCGTTATCCTGCGGGATGTGCAGCTCCGGGTGGGTGCTGCTGCCGGGGTTTTGCAGCAGCTCTGTAAGGGGAATAGAATCGGGGAATGAACGGAAGTGGATTTTAGTGGACTTTTTGATCAGCTTATGCGAGGGATTATACCCGGTGGGCACTTTGGGAGCTGACCCCGACGGCTGTCTCCAGTCCTATCCTCCCGTGAGCTCGCCACTTGGCTCCCAGCCTTCCCACTGGCGCGGTTTGGCTTTATCGCCGTTATCGTGCTTTATCCCCGTTATCATGGTTTATCCCCGTTATCGTTATCATGCTTTATCGCCATTATCGTGCTTTATCCCTGTTATCATTCACAGCCCCGTGGGACCGATGCGCTGGTGCTGTTGGTGGGCACAGCTGAGACCCTCAGCGTAGCACTGACCATGGCTGGGGTGAGAATGTATCTGCTGGAGGGAGAAGTGACCCCGAGCTTTCTGCCAGCCTTGCCGTCTGCCTTAAAATACCCCAAAGAGGTGCTAAGTGCAGTGATTTGTAGCTCCAGGGTACAACCATTTGCTCCTGCAGCGATGCACGCTGCTGCCCTTGCCACCATCCTTAGCCAAGAAGTGAATCCCAACAGCTCCAGGCATCGGTTTCATCCCACTACTTGCTTTTTCTCCGGTCTTTTGGTTTCATAGTATTTTATTTGTCTCTTTTTGTGACTTTTATCCAATTTTAAGTCATATACAGCTGATTTATACCAAATCCCACGTTACGAGGAATCAGCTCTCAGCTCCCTTTTCCCTCCTCGCAAATAAGCAAATGGGTGCGAGGACTTGGGGAGATAATCGTCGCTGTGCCGGCCAGCTGTTCTCCCATCCAGAAAATAAAGAGCACAGCCTGTTTCCTGTTAGATTTTGTTGGTCGCATTGATTTACGTTGTTTGTCTCGTGTTTTATGGCTTCCAAGCTGATGTTGCGTTAAGCTGGCTGGGGTTTAGGCAAGAAATCCAAAGCAGGCGCTGGCAGGCTTCCCCAAACGCATTCATGAGGGTTGATCGCATGGTCACATTTTCTTAGTCACCGGAGGAGAAATAGCGGCGCTGCCTCGCTGCTGTCCCGGCCGGGGTGCGCCGATGCTGTGCTGGTAAGGGCACGTGTCGGACACTTTGGGGAATCCAAACCGTGGGGCTGCATCCCCCCCGCACTGGGTGGTCCGCCAGCCCCGGAGCGGTGGGTTGGTGGCTGGGGGGGTCTCCTGTCTTTATCTCGACCGACAAGCTTTTTTTTTTTTTTTTCATCTGATGTTCTCTCCCTGTCGCGTTGAGGAGGGGGGTGAGAGAGCGGCTGGGTGGGCGCCTGGCAGCCAGCCAAGGTCACCCCACTGCAAACACAGATTGGGGCAGAAATTCATAAATATATATGTATATATATAAAATATAGAATCATAGAATATCTTGAGTTGGAAGAAACCTTCCAACCGCTGCCCTTCGCCCCATGCCAGCACGGGGATGTCGGTCATACGGGCACATCGGATTTGAGGTGGCACGTTGCAGATCTGGGTCCCTGATGGTTTGCTGCCGTTGTCCTTGCTGGCTCTCAGCAAATCCGTGCAACGAACTGTAGATGTGCCCACAAGAAAAAGAAAATTAAAAAACAACCCAACAACTTTCCATCCATCTGGGGTTGGCCAGAGGCTGCAGAGCAAGGCCGGGACTTTTGGCCAAAGGAACCCAAAGTATTTGGAATCGAAAGGCTTGAGCTAAGGGCAAAAGCTTCTTACCGGCCACACGAGGGAAGAAAGTTTCTAATTTTGTTTTATGGACATCAGCAGCATGTGGGCTGGGGAGTTCTGCCCTTTCTGCTGCGTTTCTGGCAGAGAAAGTCTCAGTTTTCCTCAGGAAAACAAGGAACGGGCAATTCCTCTGGGGCTGGATGCAGGAGCACCCGCAGAATTTGACGTTAGGGAAGACGCGGACAGAATCCAACAGGTTGCGATGGCCGGAGGTCGAACGGCGTGGAGCAGTGGCTGTCAACGCTCTCGTTCCGTGCGTGTTGGGAGATACCGGCGAAGGCGTGCGGGGGGCGCGGGATGCAGGAGGGGCCGGGCGAGTCCTGGTTTTGCCGCGTCCGTTCCCTTTCTGTCCGTCGCAGTCCGGAACATTGGCACGTCGATAGCTGCTCTCTTCTGTCGATGTACAAGCACGGTTGTGGGAAGATGGGTTCGCAATTTGCCTCTGCTGGTGCAATTTTGGTTTCCTTAAGAGGAAAAAAAAAAAAAGATTGTTTCTTTTTGTGCCCCAGGTTTCTCACATCAAGGGGCAGAGCTGCGGTAGGTGATTCCTTTGGTGCGTTTTATCCCTCTCTGTGCTGCTTTTTAAATTTAACATCTGTTCTGTAGGCGAGGGGGGATGTTATCCGGTGGTGAGAGCTGGGGACGGAGCGGAAGGCAGTCTGGATTTCGTAGCCTGTCTGCAGGGGATTTACAGTTTCACGCAGGATTTCTGGTGCAGATGTCAGCTGCCTTACACCTGAGGGTCTCAGCTGGGTCTCACCGCTCCCATCACCTCTCTAACGAAGGAGCCTCCTCGATTTTTCCATCGGGGCCATTGCCCCTCCCTGTAGCGAACCCCGCGGCGTTTCAGCGAGCTCGGAGAAAGCACTCAATGCCTGCTCCCCTTTCCAAAGGCCGCCGTAAAAATAAATGATTGATGGAAACCAAACAAGCGCAGGGAGCTCTGCAGGGCCGCCTCCTCCCTCCCCCATCGACCGTGTTCCCAGACCTTGGCCGGGGGCTCCGGCTTCACCCGGTTCACAGCGTGCTCAAGACCTGAAGGTCCGGCCTTGGGAATAAAAAATGGGTCTAAACCGAGGTTTTTCAAGCAACATCTCAGGCTGAGCTGTTCAGCTGCTGCAAAGGAGGAAAAGCCACTGCCAGGGTAGGTGCTGGACCCAGCAAATGAGCCTGGCCCCAAAAGCAATGGGATTTTATTTATTTTATTTTTTTTTTAGGGCATTGCATTACCCTCTTCATGTCCCCCCAGGAAAGGTGCCAAACTCCAGTCACTGAGTCACGTTTGCTGGTGATGAGCCCAAGAGTGGCGGGGCCACACCGCAGCCTCCGTGGAGGGAGAATTGGGGTTTAATTCCGTTTCTTTAGCTGACAAATCGAGCTCATCCATAAAGGATGCAGAGAGGATAAAAATCCTGCAAATCTGGAACAAGAGACCATGGTGGGGATGGGATCTCACCTTTCATAGTGTGAGCTTCGACACCACTTGTTAGAAACTCAAAGGCTGACCCATGAACCATTGGCACCATTAATGGTGTCCCTTCGGAGCTTTATATAATTTTAAATTTTTTCACGCTTCCAGAGCTCCTCGCAGGCTGGGTGGCTAACGAGGGGACGAGCTATGGACCCGCTGGGCACCCGTTGTACGGTCCCTGCTTTCAAAACGCCCGCGCCCTGTGCGCCGTGGAGGTGCCAAGGTATTTAGATGATGGGATAGTTGTGTTTTCAGAGCTGCCGCGGGGGCAAGACCCACGTCCTGCGGGACCAGCCAGGCTGGCCATCCTGCTCCGGAGAAACTCATCCCCTGGAGCACAGCCAGCCGCCCGGGCACAGTGTCTGGAGACGGCTTCACCCATGTCTCACTGCCACCGTCACAACCAGGGGGTTTGACATCCTCTGACCCGATGTGGAAGGGCTCTGTGTCCTTGGCAGTGGGGGTTTTTGGGGCTTTTGGGGCTTTTTTTAGATGCTGGGGTTTCTGAGCTGCTCTTTCACCTTGCGCTGTTTTCCAGACACAGATGAGATCATTTCTTGTATCATTATAAATAAGCTAACGGATATTGAGTTCATTAAGCGGCCGCTACACGTGCGACCGCTTTACAAACTCAGAACTCAATCCTGCAAACCCCTGGGCACGCTCAGCCTTTTCAACTTCACAGGACAAATCCCGCAAGAACGAGCTCATCCCTCTTCGGCTGAGGGTCCGTGTGCCTCCGGCGGTGCTTTCCCAGGCAGGCACCCGTGAACGTGACGAACAAAGGTGCTGAGGACGGGCTGTGCGGGTGCAGCGGGGCTCTGAGGAGCATCGATCCTGGCTGGTGGATGAAATCCTGGCGCTTTGCCCCCTGCCAGCCACGGCATCCACGATATCCATCTGGGCAAAAGCAGCGAGACCATCGCCGATCACCTTCAGCAGCGTGGTGACGGTCGTACGAGGCTTTAGAAGAGCTCCAGCTTAGCCCGTCTCTGTGATGTTGGATTTTTTTTTAAATGATTTTTTTTTTTAGGGAAACCTAAAGGAAGAGAAAGAATTAGGCAATGGCTCGTTCTTGGATGTTCCCGTGCCGGAGATGAGCGCTCCGCCTGCGCACGGCTGTCGTGCCACATCGGCAGCTGTCTGCGAGCCAGGAGCACGGGAAGGCGCCTGTAAACGTAAAAGAGGAGAGTGTTCACTCCTGCGCCGGGACTGGAAAAACAGCTCCTTCTGTATTTATTGCATGGCCAGGACTGCCCACCGGCTGGAAAATCCCAAGGATTCTGCACCTCCAGAGGCTCCTACAGCTGGGGAAAAAATCTCCCCGTGAAATAAATACGTCTGATGCCTAAAACTCCCCGCCTGCCAGAACAGGGATGAGGGCTGCGCGGAGATATTCCCAGCCCCGTAATTATTTCTCCAGGCACGTGGAAAAATCAATTCTCAGCTGTCACATTTAGAAAGCAGCAGACGTGAGATCAGACAGAGTCGGGGGAATACAGAGCTATTTATCACAAGAGCAGCTTTACGGGGTTGGAGCAGAAACTCGTTCCTCTCTGAGCCACAAGCGGGTTAAGGTCGGGTTGCAGCTACCTACAGAAGAGTCCATGTTCCCTGGCTTTGATAATCTCGGTTTAAATCCTCCTGAAGTGGTGCTTACAGCAGAAAAGCCAGCCCTGCCGGGCGACGGAGAGCGGCTCTGCTGGGATTAGGGACAGAGGGGGTGAAAGCTGGGCTGGGGCTGCCGGGGGTGGATTTTTCGGGGCTGCAGCACCCAGGTGCTTTGAGCCGGAGGGTCCGGCTCAGCAACCGTGCCCGGACCCCTGGCCTGGACCGCCAGCAGTGGTCTGAGCCCATGCAAAGAGCGTTTGATGTGTGACCAGATCCCATGTGTCACTCTTTGCCACCCCACGGGATGCGGGGCAGTGGGGACCGAGCTGAGGTTTGCCATTTTCAGGGCAAGACCTTTCCTGGCAGGTACGTGCAGCTGCAACACGGGATGGGTGAGGGTGGGATGAGCCCGTGCCCTGCGAGACCCTGGGGGGGATCATCACCCATGAGCCCAGGGCAAAGCCAGAGCAGGAATTCTGCACAAGGATGATGCTGTGTGTGCGGGCTGGGTGGATCCCTGGGCCGGCAGCTGAGGCTCTTTGCAGGCAAACACCGAGAACGGCACCTTCCTGGTCCCGCAGTGATTGCCGCAGCTTGGTGTTGCTGAAACACAAATCCTGCGGCTGTCGAAAATGCCCAGCGGTGCCCCAGCCATCGGTGCACGCACCACGGCTGCTCCGGCAGCCCCTGGGGCAAACTCTGCGCTGCCCAGGGCAGACTTCACACTGCTAACGGGATCGATAGGCGAGGCAGCCAGGCCAGGAAAATCATATCGGTAGCAGAAAAAAGCAATAAAAGCAAGCGTGCCTCTGGGAAACGCAGAGAGAGACGTTAGCATCCTTCCAAGTCAAACAGCGTCCTCGCGGGGCTCGCAGCTGACAGGTTTTCTCTGCTGCTCAGACGGACCGCGTGAGGTGCACGGCGCGGGTCTGGATGCAGAAACATCTATTCAGCAGAAACATCTCCCTCTCCTGCTGTGAGGGGATGCAGAGGAATGTCATCGGCTTCATGTCTGGTGGGGCCTGTGGTCCCTAAATGCAGAGCCTCATGATGTTGGATGTTCTCCTCCGGGGATTGTAAATCTTCCCTGAACGTCCCGGATGGGTTTTTTTGGCTCAGTCTGCGTTCACAGATCCGTTTGCGCTGCTGGATGCCAGCTGCCCCCGTTGCTCGCCATCCTGCCGTGATGTGCCGCCAGCAGCGGGGTTTTCCTGTCCCGCCATCCCCTGCTTCTGGGCTCGGGAATCACCCCCCGCCCAGGATAAACTCACGGTGTCTCAGAGGCTGGGATGGGGAGGAGGCTGCCCCGTGGTCCTCCCCTGACCAAGGGACCCGCTGGGGGCTGGGGGTTGGTGCTGGTTTAACCGCCGGCGGTTTGCTTTGTCGGTAAGGTTTAAGCCCATCGTTTTTCAGTTTGTTTGTGTTCCTAAAGGCAGAGATAACGGGATTGATTTCAGCACGTTGGCTTTGACGCAGAGCCAGCTGAGCACTTAAGCCGGGTTGCTTGGGGGAGGAAGGATGCCCAGGCGAGCCCGGGGCTGCCAGGCAGCACAGACACGGGGATGGGATTTCTCAATTGCTTCTCCCCAAAGGCCAAATGGATTTCCCAGATGCACAGGACAAGCTGAAATCCAACAGATCGGTATCCTCCAAATTCCTCTCTCCCCTCCGTTCCTTCTATACGGGTCTGCTTCTAGGAGAGGCAATGAGAGATTTTTCCAGGCAGGAGCAGCAGCTGAGTTGGGACCAAAGCCACCAACCCTCCTCCATCTGCTTCTCGCAAAGGAGAGATCCTTCCCGTGGGAGCCAGCCAGCGAAGAGCCGGGTTGTGCAATCGCTGCTGAGGCATTCGAGGAAAAAGAATAATATTGAACGGTTCTGGCGAGAACGTGCCTAAGCCAGCAAGGGCAGATCTCCTTGCTCCGGGCCTGGGGAAAGCGCTGGGCAGCGCCAGAGGGAAATTCTTTGCATTTTTAGGATTGGGAAGGTGGAATTAAGGTAAAATACTCTTGGATGAGGGCCAGGTTTTCTGGACTAGAAGGCTTTCTCTTGCTTTTAAACGTCACACTGGAATGGAGTTCGGGAATGCTTTTGGAGTGGAGGTGGTGTCAGGAAAAGCGTTGTGTTGGAACTCCAGGGAGGGTGGGGAAAAAAAAAATACTCATTTTTGTCTCTGAATGTGCCAGAGCTCCGGCTAGCAGGGGTCAGGGCAGCGTGCTGGGGACTTTGCTCGCTCGCGTGCTGGCCCAGCAACTTGTGCGAGGCGGTGGGGAAGCTGCTGCTCGCCGGGTGAGCCTTGGGACGGGGGGAGTCAGCACAACCTGTCACTCTGCTGGAGCTGTGACCCTCGGTGTCGCCTGAGGCTGCACAGGATGGCTCCTGGCCCCGTGCCCTGGACCCGATGTGCCCTGGACCTGGCCCATGGAGGGAGCGCGGATGCAGGCACTGGGATCGGTCCCTCCCGGTGATGCTGTATGGCCAGTCTGTGCCATAGCAGTGAGCTGGAGAATAAGTTTGTGGCTCAAATTCGAAAATAACATGAAAAAAAAAAACACCTTCATGTAGGCTCCTAAATAGCACCAGCTTTCAGGGCTCAGGGCTGCTCTTCCCTCCTCCTCCTCCTCGCACCAGCGGTCCCCGGCACGCCGTGCGGCACTGCTGGAACTTTAAGCATGGGGACAACCCTCAGCCGTGCCAGTGGTGAGGGAATCCCAGGCACAGCCCCCAGGACCTGCTTCTGGGCTCTGCTCCTCTGGCAGCTCGGCAAACCATGGGCTGTGGCCCCGCAGCACCAGCCTCACTCCCCCCGGGCTGCGGTTCTGGGCTCATCCTGCATCCCATGCGTGCGGCTGAGCCCCACCAGGAGGAATTACTGCCCAGGATGAAGGCAGAAAACGGAGCAAGTTCTGGCCAGATGGAGCTACACCCAACGCAACTGTCAAATGAGGAGCAATTAAGGGCTTTCGCTTCTCGTAGTGTTTATCCACTGGCAGCAGCGACTTCATGGGCAAGAGTTAAGCTCAGTCTGTCCCGGGATGGTGCGTGATGCGATATCTGATGGGTTCTTTGATCGGCGGCTCCCAGATGAGCGCTGTGTACAGTAGCTCCGTCTGCTTCGTACAGCAGCAGCGCCGTGCTTTTCCCCTGTCCCTTGGAGAACGGCATTTTCCCCCCTGGAGGCACTGTTTGATTGCCACAGCTTGGAAGCCTTTAAAAGGGACTATCTGTGTGAGTCACAGTTAAAGCCATAAAAGAAAAACCGATAAAGCGATCGGAAAAGCGCTGTTTAATGGATTGAGGCAAACTTACTGGAAACAGGACACGGACTGGTTCATCTTTAAATCGTTAGTTCAAATCCAGCTGCATTCGGGAGCAAATGACATTTATTCCCCGTCAATAGCTGTCAGAGGAAAGACATTTGAAAATAATTTTACCACCTGAAAGCAGTTGCTGGTTTCTCTGGGCTCCCAGCAGCTCCCTGAGCACATCTGAAAGCCTTACAGATGTTAGGTACTCTGAAAACTCGGTCCAACAACGTGAAAATACTTGTCCTGTGTGTAGATGCCTGCTCACCCCGCTGCCTTCGCTTCGTTTTCCTGGCAATAAAACACGCACGAGCCACACCGCCTTCGCCCCACTCGATAGCGATGCTTCTCCATCACCTGGAAGAAGCAGGAGGCAGCAAGTGCTCATCCGTATCGGCTCTCCGGGCAGCGCCGGCGGCGAGCGTCGCCTCATCGGTATCGCTGGAAACCGTGTCCTGACAGGCTCGGGAAAGTTTTCTGCTAGGCGCTTGGTAAGGGCTATGAGGCACGAGGTAATGGGCTGTGATTAATTCTCACATCCTGTCGGTATCGCTCTCAGCTCGGGCACTGTCGCTCTGCATCCCGCGGGGCTGGGATGACGGCAGAGCCCAGCTGGTTATCTCCCCAGCCACGCGGGATCGGTCCATCTCTGGGAGACAGGACGGCGACTCAGAGCTGGTTGCAGGGCTTTCGGGATTGAAAGGGGATGTTCTCCCACGCGGTGGTTTCCATCCTTTTTACGCCAAGGTCTCGCTGCTGGTGCTGTCTCCAGCCCCGGTGTCCCCAGCCAGCTGAGCGTCAGTGGTGGCTCTCAGCAGCTGCTGGTCCACATGCCGTGCTGTCCCACTGCAGTGACAGCGGAGGGGATGTCCCAGCTGCAGGAGGGGTTGGGAGGCAGAGGGCAAAGGGCACAAACGTGTCGGGGACGAGCAGGCGGTGTCTGTCGAGCATCACTGCTCAGTGCAGGGGCGGCTTTTCTCACGCTGAGTTTTGGGCTGGCATCATGTTAAATCCCTTTAGCTGATTTATTTTTTTTTCCTTATTCCCATTTTGGCAAGAAACATAAATGTGGGGAGTGTCCCATGGGATTGCTCCCTTTGATACGACATTTCAGCGGGTGTCTGTCTGCGTCCGGTGATGGCAGCTCGGCTGGAGCCCCTGTATGTAGAGAAGAAATATGTTTGCCGTTTGATTTAGTCTTTCTGTGTCACTGTATTGATGTTAAGAAGCAAAGTTCAACCTATTTTCCCATTCTTTAGGGATAAAAGCTGTCTTTCTGCTTAGGGCCGTGAGAAGGAAGCAGTTAGGGTGGCCCAAGGACAGTCTTTGTTCGGGGCGACTTCACCCACGTCTGTGAGGCTCCTCGTGGGTTGAGCCCGTTGTAGCTACACCTCCGGGGGCAAAGTGCTGGTGTAAGTCATCCTCGGTCCTTGCCTGGCCGCTCCACCCGGCCGTGGCTCAGAGGACTCATGAGAAATGCCCGCAGCCAGCTTGGGCTTGAGCTTGTGCCGCAGCCTGATGCTATTCCAGATGTTTCCCCAGTCGCACACGTGGTAGACACCTGGCTTGTGCTTCCCCGCTGCCGCAAAACAGGCGTGTGACACCGGAGGACACCTGAGCCGGGGGCACTCCCTGCTGTCCTGCGCTGCCGGGGCCTCACCCACAACCATTGAAATGTTCAATTGTCACTTTTCTGAATTTTTTGGACTATTGCAGCGCCGCACTTAAAACCCCTTTGCCCAGGGCAGCGGGGCTGTGTGTTGGGATGGTTTCAGCAGCAAGACTGACCTCTGGCACCTCAGCCAGCAGGTAGCATTTGGTAAAAAGGTGGTTTTTTTATTTTTTGTTAAAATATTTCGACAGTTTGGGCCTTTGCCTCTGCTGCAGGGCCGGTGGCGGGTGTTTGTGGAGCGAGCTGGGACCAAATCCAGCTGTTTCCAGCCAGCAGCATCTGTCTGGCGCAGCTGTCCAGCCGTTGGTGCACACGGGCTCATCCAGATGCTCCCGCGGCGCCAGCACCCAGATGTGCTCCCGCGCGCTCCAGCTGTGCGCTCCAGATGTTTCCCGCCAGACCCGCCGCACCCGGAGGGGTTAACGGCCGCGGCCCCGCCTCCGCAGCTGTCAATCTTCAGCGCCGGGCCAACCACCTCCCGCGACACATCGAAGCCCGCGACCAATCAGGGCGTGGTTGTGATTTCCATGGCAGCCGCAACCGCGCGGCTGAGGGCAGGCGGTGCAGCCGGTCCCGGTGGTCCCGGTGTTCCCGGTGGTCCCGGTCCCTGCCCACTGCCATGGTGCCTGCGGGTGGCTGCGGCGGAGGAGGGGCAGCCCTGCTGGTGCCGCACGGCTCCAGCCCGGCCCTGTCAGCAGCCGCCGCGGCGCGGGGGCGGTGGCAGCAGCGCAGGTGAGGAGCCGCTTCCCGCCGCGCACCTGAGGCGAGAGGCTGCGGCGGGGCGGGGCGGGCCCCGGGGCGCCGCCTTTCCCCTCCCTCACCGCCCCGACGGCAGCCGCCGCGCTCCGCCCTGCCCCGCCCGGCGCTGAGGGCGGCTCCGGTGCTGCCTTTGTCGGCCGGGCTGGCGGGGGGCCGCGGCCTGAGGCGGTGGCAGCGGCGGCGGGGAGCGGGTCGGTGCTGCGGCCGTGAGGCGCCCGCGCTCCTCCTCAGCGCCGCTGCCGGCCGGGGGCGCGGGGCCAGGGCACTCGGCGGCGCGGGCATCGCTGCGGGTCCCTCCGAGCCCCCGAGGATGCCCGGCGGGGCCGGCTCGCTGGTTGCCGCCGGTGCCGTGGCGGGGTGTGAGGCGGGTCCGAGGCGGGTGGATGGGAAAGTTTCCGTCCGGGCGGGCTGAGCTGCTCCAGGAGCCGCCGGCGGTTTGGCGGCTTTGTGTCGGAGGAGGCTGGTGGCGGGTGCTGCGCTGCTGTAAATAAATCCCCGCGGTGGAGCTGGGGAGGAATCACAGGAACCGCGTTACAGCGCTGCGTCTGGGTGTGAAAACACAACCTGTCGTAGAGGATGTGTAAGTATTCTAGCGGTAGACTTCATGTGTCTCTTAGCCGGGAGTGGTTTTGCTGGTGGTATTGCTGGGAGAAGGCGTTTGTCCGTGTTATTGCGAACGTGATGTGCAAGTTTTTTTGTACATCCATCTCTTTTTGGTGTTATTAAAGCAGTTTAATTCTCTGGAGTCCCTGACTGTATGATGAAGTGCTGAAATCCCTCTGAAGAGGCACCCGTGGAGGTGCACAGAGCGGGTGCCTCGTTTGCTGTTCGTGTGCTACTGACTTTTTTCCTTCTCTTCTTATGAAAAAATAAGAAATTTAAAGAGCTAGAAGTCTTATGTGTGTTGCCAGTTAAATTCCTTTTGTGGAGCTGTTCTCCGGGAGTAGCTGTAGTACTGTCTATTCTTGCGTAACTGGGAGCACGCCGCTAACTCTTTTTTGACCATTCGGGATGCAAATACAGGTAATTTGATGTGTGTATTGTATTCTGCTCTATATACACATATATAGAGTTCTTTGCTTTCATTGGAAGCAGAGTGTTTTAATGAGATGTGCCTTAAACTCATTTTAGAGGTCTTAATTGGTAAAAAACCTAAAAGTGTTGAATTTTGAGTCCTTTGATAACCTTACTAGCTGTTTGGGATCTGGTATGTTTTTTTTCACTTGCTTGTTAAGAAAGTTTCTAAGTGTTGGTAGATCAGAGCAAGTATAAATGCTTCTGAATTTATCTTTTTTTTATATATATTTATAGATATCTATGTGTGTGCGTGTGTATCTACCTGTCTAGTGTTGTGGAGGATTATGGAGAAAGCTGAGGTTTGGGTTATTTGGGGTTTTTTTTGGGGGGGGGGTTAACTGGTAAAAAGAAAGAGTACAGCTTGCTTCATCTTTTACCCCTTGGTTATATGAGGGAAATGCATAAACATGAACACATCTTTTTTTATTCCTTGTACTGTGATTGTATTACAAATTGTGGCATTATCACGTGCTTGCGTGCAGTCTTCCCCAGCATGGAAACTTTGGATTCAGCAGTGGTCTGTGGCTGTGAAGGTTGATTTAGCCTGTATCATTTTCCAGAGCTTTAGATTAAAAAAAAAAAAAAAAGAGGTTCAAGGGAATGCAAATATGTGGACAACATTTCCTTACAGTTCACACTGCAGGAATTAAAGGAATGTTGTTCACACATTTGCATTCCCTTTTAGTAATTTTGTCCGGCTTTGTCCTGTTGTCCTGCTTCTCAAACTGCTCTGCAGATGGTAGGCTTCACTAGGTCTAGTTGGCTGTCTCTCATCCCAGCTGCTTTCCGCCAGGTGACTTACTACTTA
>WKFP01014277.1:75126-85695 GCA_011057875.1 Pterocles orientalis
AAAAAAAAAAAAAAAAAGAGGTTCAAGGGAATGCAAATATGTGGACAACATTTCCTTACAGTTCACACTGCAGGAATTAAAGGAATGTTGTTCACACATTTGCATTCCCTTTTAGTAATTTTGTCCGGCTTTGTCCTGTTGTCCTGCTTCTCAAACTGCTCTGCAGATGGTAGGCTTCACTAGGTCTAGTTGGCTGTCTCTCATCCCAGCTGCTTTCCGCCAGGTGACTTACTACTTATTTCTTTGTGGAGGTGAATAAAAATTGCTCCTTTTATTTCACTATTCTTTTTTACTGTATAACTCACGGGGGGGGGGTGGGGGGAGAAATCTGCAGGGCTTGAGAGCCACTTGACTTAAAAAGCTGAAGATGGGCTTGGTGCTCAAGTTGTCTTGATTTTTATTCCTGGCGTTGCTGAGTCTCCTGCTTGGGGTTTGCTTGCTTGTGCTATGCTCTGATGTTCCTCTTGGATGCTGTTCCGTGACCGGTGGTCATACACGATAATCTGGTCTTCGGGGAAATCATTGAGGTGATTGTGTGAACCCTGCTTTGGAGGCGGAAAAATGCTTCCGGAATGCTTAAATGATTTTTGGAACAATCCTCTAAACGAGCCTGCGATGGTTTGGATAGCTGTTTGGAGTGGTGTACTGTGGATGTTTCCGTTGTGTTCCTCGGCGCTGTGCTATACCATTATCATGTAACCCTCAGTTCGGCTATGCAATCTTCTTTGTGGTGAAAAAACACAAGTGGCCAGGGGGTTGGAACTTGATGATCTTTAAGGTCCCTTCCAACCCTAATCATTCTATGATTTAGCTTTCATTTAGGAATACTGAAAGACTAACGTATGCAAGGGCTTCTTACGTGGACTATTTGATGGGCTTCCTCTAAGAAATACAATGTCTCCAGTTTTCTCAATGTATTTTGTTTTGAGGATGACTATTGAAAACTTTCAGGATCTGCTGCTGTTCCAGTATATATTTTTACTGAAGATAAGTGAAGGTGCAAGAAGAGGCCAGGAAGAGGCTGACACAGAGCTGTGTGTGATCTTTTCTCCCAGCAAAGTTCTCGGGTGGTGTTGAGGTCAAACACTGTGAAGGACACACTCGGGCAGGTGCAGGAACAAGGTAGATTCCACAGAAATCTAAGCAGTAGTACTGTGCTTGTGCTTGCGCTTTCTAGAAAGACGTCTGGTCATCAGAATCTGATCCACAAGTTCAAGAGATGGAAGCAGAGGACAAGCTAATCCCTGAAAAATGTTTTATGTATGTGGGCTTGAGATGGATGATGAGTGGTGGTGTCCTGTTAATTTAACCTTGGAAAAAGTTGCCCAGCTGGACATGAGGGAGGTGAGCATCACTCCTTCCAGCCTCCAAAGTGAAAGTTTGAGCTCTAGAGCATCTGAGGATTGGGTGGTAATGGATCGTCTTTTCTCCCCTGGCAGGGAATGCTTTAAACAACAACAAACCCCATCCTGCTCTGACATAAAACACAAGTGAATGACTTGCTTCTTCACTAAGCTAAAAATCTTCAGCATTTTTTGGATGAACTTGAGGAAGAAGGTCTTGACCTGCTGCATGTAGGGGGAAGGGAGAGAGAATTAGTGCAGGAGGAAACAAAGCAGCAATTTTTGCTTTGCTAACATCATCTTGTGGCTGACTCATAGGCCTGAGTTTTCTGGGAATAAAACTCAGTTGCATACACTGCTGCTTAGCTGCTCTTTGTTGTAGTGAGACTTGTAGATCTTAGCTCTGTCTTTTTTTGGAGTTAAACTTATTTTTTTTCTAGGAATTTGTTTTAGTTTGTCATTTGAGACTTGCTGCTAAAGGCCTTGTCTACCACTGTAGCCATCCTCAACTGATGACTCTGTGTGTGGGGGGGTGTTTGCTTTGGCTGAGGGTTTTTTTTTTTCTTTTGGTGTATTTTTATTAAGAGTGGTGTGTGCTTTTAGGTGGCATGGCACTTTGCTCTTCTCGGGTCACAGTGGGTAAAAACGCCACAGTTTTTCAAAGCTCTACTTAAATGCTGACAGGGAATCGCGGAGTGCCTTGCTGTGATTTTTTTCAATGCTGTCAGTTTAGTTACTGTTAACAGCAGAACATTAATGGCTTGCAATAATCCTTCAGGTTGACAGATGTGATCCAGAGCGCTTACTCATGTAGAGGAGGGAGAAGGTGGGGTTTGTTTGCAAGCTGCTAGAAGGGCAGTAACTTCCATATGTCATACTTGTCCCAGAGAGCTTGATTTCTATGTGACTTCAGGCACAGGAGGGAGATTGCTGGCTTGTAGAACAGATGAGTTTGCTGAGAGATGCTGTTTCTTTCCACTCCTCTGCTGGTTCCCTGACATGGTCTCCCCACAGTTTATAGCGGTTGCATGCTCCAGGTATTGCTTCCAGCCAAGAAAACAGCACAGGAGGTTGTAGGATGGCTTAACACTGGTCTTGCAGCCTTTGGCATCTTTGAACTTACCAAAAAAACAAAACAAAACCCAACATCCCTGTATCAAATGAAAGTGTTTGTGGTTGGTTGGTGTGGGGTTTTTTTGTCACGTGAATGGATTTTTGGTTTTGTAGGTGAGTGGTCAATTCTTAGAGCAGTTTAGGAAACCTGCTCAGACTGCAATGTGTGTTTGCATTCACCGCTGGCATTGTGCTGAGAGTGAGTCATCCATCATTCTGCTTAAACAACCTGAGAATTGAGGATTGCAGCCTTCATCCACAGGCTTTCCTCTGATGCTGCTGCTTCAGCCTGGTTCTGAAAGCTGGTGCTGGTCTGGGGGCGTTTTTAGTGGTGTGGGGTTTGTTTGGTTTTTTTTTTTTTTAGAGTGATATTCTAATATAAATGATCAGAGTAAACAGTTGATGCACTCGGTCTTAATATGTTTCTCTTTAGTGATCAGATACCTAACTTTGGCATTTGGGGAACATTAGTGTCTTCAAGTAGTTTTTAGTTTGGAAGATGAAGATTTTTGTGGAGGGTTTGTTTTCTCTCTTTTTTTATAATGAGTTTGATGGAATTTACTCAAACTGCAGAATGTAAATATTTGCGTGTCTTGTGTGCTCTGGCAAAATACTGTTTCTGTTGTGTTAACTCCTTTCTCAATTCAGTACTGACTTCTAACTAAATCTTTACTGCATCTAAAGCATTTAAAAAGATTCTGTGTGTACTGTTTGCTGGTTGGAAGCAGAACAGTTTCCTCTTCCCTAACTGAAAGCTAGCTGTGCATGCTGCTTCTGTTCAGGAGAGAGACTTATTTTTTGTGCTATGGATATACTGACTGCATTTTTTTTTCCTTTCTTGCTTTTTAAGCACTGTTCAGATGACGTTCACTTAAATTTCTGGCACTTTGTTTCTTTTCATGTCCAGATATTTAAGGTACGGTTAAAGCCAGCTCTTCAGCAAGAAGAGGTATGTAAGTAGAGTGAAACTTGTTACGGAGGATGAATTGTTTATAAGAGTGGTGTTCTGGCAAGAGAGCGTGGGAGAGCTTCTTGGCTACTTCGTATAAAAAGAAGTGAATTAATCCTTAAGTTATGATTCCAGCTTAATTTTGGTAACAAAGACTAATAAGCTGAACTTTGAGTGTAATATTGTGACAACTGTTGATTGGAGTAAGCTTTGTTAGGGTGAAGGAGCAAGACATTCTCTCACAGTTTGGCCGCTGGCTCTGGGTGTGCTGCAAGAGAAGAACACCGCTGTGACAGATGCCTGCATGAGGAATCCCCTTCCTCCCTCCTTCTGCCCCTGCACTGCTGTCCTCTGCCCCTCTGCTTCTGCCTGCTTGCACAGCCTCATCAAACAGGGACTGTGAGGTACAGGGCTCTTCCTTGCCTGCTAAGAGTTGAGCAGAATCTGCGAGGCAGCCTGCCCGCTTCTGCTGAGGTTTGTGAAGGGCAGCGGCCTGGTAAGGGACAGGCTGGAGAGTCCCCTCAGACCGTGACGTGAGGATTTCTGAGCTGGTGACTGGATTTGTGTGAACGAAAGGGTTAAGTGGATGATGGTTTGGAGAGGGGGTAGAGAGTGGGCATAAGTGTGTTCCTCATTCAGGGATGTGTCGTGCGTTGCTGACAGAGATGGAAAAGCTCTGAGGAAGCCAGTCATTTAGTGTTGGCGGTACCTCAGTACTCGGAGCTCCTTACAATTAAAAGCATCTGTGATTCATACTGCTCAGTGAGTTATTTCAGCTCTGAAAAGCGAGCTCTTATTCAAAATTTCAATTGGAGTACTAGTGTAATTTGAAATTTTAGAGGAAGAGTCAGTTTTCAGGCTACTTTATCCTGAAAAAAAATCCAAAACTATTGAACTACAGAGTACAGGTACAGCAACTGTCTGTACGTTAACTGTTACGAACAGAAAAAATAAAGATGCCGTGTACAGGTTGGTATGAACACATCGTCATGGGCAGCAGAGCAGCAGATTTACCTAAGCCAGTGCTGGATATAGCCCACTGGTATTCTGTGGCATATTCTTTGTCCTTCTAGTTTTCTATGTTGGAATTTGGCAGACAGATTTTTTTAATCTTTTGTTTCTGTCTAAAAGTTTTGTTCAGTCTCACATGCATGTTCAGGAATCATCTAATAACAGTCTTTGTTTTTCTTCTCATCTGTAAAAATGGAAATTACTTTTAAGTAAAGCAACTTAAAGAATCCTAAATGAAAAAAAATTGAATGAAAAAACCTTGTTTTCATTTTTTATATCTTGGGGTTTCAGATTTAATCTCTTTTCATTACAGCTTGGAGAAATAACTCTTAGAATTAAAGTTCTGACTTCAGATGACGCTGTCAGTGTTGATATGGAACTGTGAAATGTCTTTTACTGTCTTGTGTCCTGTGAAGGAAATAGAGCATTTCAACCAGAACAGGAGATAACATAGTTATGTGGCAATGTGACAATGTCTATTCAGCAAGCCAGAGTTATTCCAATACTTAAATTCTTCCATGATTTATAATGTGATTCATGTGGGGTGTCTTGTTTGTATGTTTTGTCTGGGTGACTGTCTCGGGTCATTTTCTTAGTTCTTTTTTTGCTGTAAAACCTCAATTATTAAGAAACCACTCTTCTTTACTACTTTTTAAACTTGTAGGCTCTCGTATAAATGGCGTCTTTGCTTGACCATAAAGTTGAACAGTGGCTTTCCAGTGGTAAAATTCTTTCAAATATGTTGTTGAAATGTACCAGAGAACTTCTATGTAAGTAGTAGTTGTAGTCATGAATCTTGGTATGTTTTGTGTTGCTTCTATGGGTAAACAAAAGGGCTTTTAATTATGGGATCATGGTATTTAGACATTGCATTTACTGGTCTTAGTGCAACACCAGGAGGTGATAGTTGTATTGAATGCTGTCAGGTATTTCTGTTGTTGATTTATCATAGTGGTTCTTAACAAAGTTCTAAATTTTTTTCTTTTTTTTTTTTTTTTTTTTTTTTTTTTTTTCCCCTCACCAGACCTTAATTTATTTTGGATCAGGATTCCCATGGCACGTGAACTAGAAGATAATTTGAAATAGAAGATCTCTTTATTTTGAAGTGCAAGTCTTTACCAAAATGGTTGGAAAACTCAAACAGAACTTGCTACTGGCATGTCTGGTGATCAGTTCAGTGACAGTGTTCTATTTGGGCCAACATGCCATGGAATGTCACCATCGAATAGAAGAACGCAGCCAGCCTGCGAGGGTGGAAGTTGTGAGAAGCACAGTAAGAACTGCTGCTGATATAAACGCAAACAAAACCTTTGCTTATAACAAAGACATGCCTTTAATATTTATTGGAGGAGTACCTCGAAGTGGCACTACCTTAATGCGTGCCATGCTTGATGCCCACCCAGATATTCGATGCGGAGAAGAGACAAGGGTAATCCCGCGAATTCTGGCAGTTAAGCAGATGTGGGCTAGATCAAGCAAAGAGAAGATCCGACTGGATGAAGCTGGAGTCACAGATGAGGTTCTGGACTCAGCCATGCAAGCGTTTTTATTGGAAATCATTGTGAAACATGGGGAGCCTGCTCCGTATTTGTGTAACAAAGATCCTTTTGCTTTAAAATCCTTAACTTATCTTGCTAGAATTTTTCCCAATGCCAAATTTCTTCTAATGGTACGGGATGGTCGTGCATCAGTGCATTCCATGATATCCAGAAAAGTCACAATAGCTGGGTTTGACCTTAACAGCTACAGGGACTGCTTGACCAAGTGGAATCGTGCTATAGAAACTATGTACAACCAGTGTATGGAGGTTGGTTTTGAAAGGTGTATGCTGGTACATTACGAACAACTCGTGTTGCACCCTGAAAGATGGATGAGAACTCTCTTAAAGTTTCTTCGCATCCCATGGAACCAAGCAGTGCTGCACCATGAAGAAATGATTGGAAAAGCAGGGGGTGTTTCTCTTTCAAAGTGAGTATAAGCGTTCCTCCGTTACCCTGTATTGTTGTAAGAGGTAAATTAGTCCTTTATATGCAAAATGTACTAGTCATAACTTAATTTCAGTTTTTTAGTAGCTAATGATGTCTCTGGAAGCTGATTTATGATGCAGATTGCAAATTGTTACTGAACAATCATTCTTACTTTCCCGACAATCTCAGATTGCTCTCGCTAAACAATCATCCTGCTAACATATGTGTTTGGAGCATGTGAACAAACTTTTAATTAATGGTCAGTCTAACTTGAATTTGTATGTCTAGTATTAGCCTTTCCAGTATATCTTTGCTTTTCCCTCTGCTCCAAAATAAGGCTGGACTGTTTTACCTAGACTGGCGTTATTCATCCTAGCAAGATCACCTGTTTGATTTCGGGAACTTAAGTCTTATTGTTAATGCAAGAATGGCCTTCAAGTTATATTTGCCAAGACCGTCCTCTTCCAGGAAACTTGAGAAACTGTTCCAACAAAGTAGAAAGCAGAATTGGCTTGCTGTTCTGTTGGCATGCGCTGCTAAAAGGACAAGCGTTTTGAATAAAATTAACCTTGTTAGAAGCAAATGTCTCACTATTCTGTCATGCCGTCTGTGCAGCTGATTTAGCTATTTTCAGAAACCAAAATCCAGCTCTGCTTAGAAAACCTACATAAGTATTGTGAAAGGGAAAGTGAGTTAATTCTCCAGTTAAACTACTCTGGTTTCTTTGCCATGATTCACAGCTGAAAAACTGAAATATGGGAGCTGGCTAGTCTTTACCTTGCAGGGGAAAGGTGTGAATGTTTGACTCTCTGTTCTTCCTTTGTCTTGTTTATGTTTCTAAAATATTGATGAAGAAGCCATATTCTAGCAACAAGGCATGCCCAGTTAAATTCCTTGGCTTCTGGTTTTTGAATATTCATCACTGGCCAAGTCCTCCTGAATAAGAGGCACCTTGCACATCAAGCAGTGTGGGCTGGGTAGAGACAGCTCAAACGGTTCAATACAGAGTGGTTTCATTTTTTTTAAAACTACAGTCTTGAGAAATAAAAATTGGGAGACTTTGTTTATTTAATGCCTAAAGAAATGACTATGTGGATGAGAACTTCTCTTCCGTTACCTGTATTATGTTACTGCTTCACAGTGGCAGCTGAAGGGGGAGTAGACTCACTTTTCGTGATATAAATAGGTGGTTGCCAAGTTCTGTTAAGTGTCCTGTAAAAATAACTACACATAATGTCATTTCTAGTAAAATATTCCTACCTTACAGCTTCCAGATCAGCGTTTTTAAAAATTAATGGACCCCTATACTATAAAACTCCGTAGCCTTATTGAATTCACAGTTTCAAGTAATATTTCTTGCTAAATCTGGTGGAATGAGATGTGAGGAGTTCAGAATACTTGTTAGTGTCTCTAAAAATTAAGAATACGGGTTGGTGAAAATAAGACGTGGCTTCATGATTATTTTTGACTCAAACTTTCAAATTTAAGACAAATGAGTGTGCAGCTATTCTCATGACTCTCCAATCTGTTCACAGAAGTCTTCATGCTTTTATTACCTTCTCATGAGATAATATGTGAAAGTAATTTATTATGTCAGAAAGCCTTGGCAGTGGTGGAAAAAATGAGGTATTAGTATTATGTCTGTGGGGTTTTTAATCTAATCAAATACCCTCGAAATAAAAGGGAAGATTTGTTTTTTAGTTGCAAGAGATGTTTATAATTTGATAATGATTTCAGTAACTGAGTCTTCTGAGGGCTGCAGAAGACAGTGAAGTAACTGAGGTGTCTGTGTTGTGTGTGTGTGTGTGTGTGTGTGTGTGTGTGTGTATGTACCCTGTGGGTTTCCCCTTTTCTTCCATGAAACTGTACTAGTTTGTTTCTTGCTGCTACAGTTTGCAGAAGAGGGCATTTATTAAAAAAAAAAACAAAAAAACTAGATTTTTCCAGCCTTTAGGAACTAGCATTTGACAATTTAAATGTATTATTGCATACTCAGCTGGTGAATTTGTAAATTACTGCAGCACTACTTCTGTTCTTGCTCTCTTTTTAAATTTCTTCGTCTGGGATAGTCTTTCGCAGAGTTTTGTACTGGGTGCATTGTTGGAGATGAAGCTGTCCAAATAAAATCTTTCCAAAGTTACTCTTCAGTACATAATAAGAATATATATAAATCTTGCATGGAACCATTTATTGCTTCACTTTGTGTTTGGAAGCTGTTCTCAGAGACCACAAATATAAATATAATAGAAATTTAAACTCAACACAGAACTTGAATTTGGTTCATTGAAAACAGATCAAGTTTAGACTGCTACAGCAGAATTATATTGTGAGAGTCAGTCTCGGGGGTTACTATACTAACTTGTAATAACGTTGAATTATCTGACAGTTGCTTCTCCCATACTGTTGGGGTTTCTTGGTCTGTTTAGAACAGAGCCAGCACTTCGGATGAAGCGAGTTGCCCCTGCCTGGCAAACAGAAAGCAGTGGTAAGGGGGAAGGACTGATTTCTTCCCGCTGTCTCCCACCCTTCTCTTTGGTGCGGGTTTGCGGGGGGCTTTTCAGTGTTGTGGGGGTTATGTAACGCTGGCTTCAACTGATTGGGGAAGCTGCAGCAACAGGGTGGAAGCCCAACACCGCTGAAATTACTGGCAGGGGAGATTCTGGCTCCACCTAAAGATGGAACAACGCTGTGTCATCTAGGTCATTGCTATCAGATAATGTTAAAAAACAAACAAATCGGTTCCTGTGGTTACAGAGTGTTCTTGTTTTGTAGGATTAAAAGCATTTTTATACTGTACGTACAAAATAATAAAAATAAGTGGAATGAACATTGGTCAGGATGCAAAACATGGTTGTAGCTAGAAAGCCTCTTTTGAACACAAGCAGTTCAGTATTTTATGGCGAGAAGCCTGTGCATCGCCCAGTTATAATCTAAAAAGATTCCAAACTTTAAACTGCATCATGTCTTTGTTCTAAGACATGCTTAAATGCTGCTTGTAGAACAGCATTTATACTGCGCTGCACTGACTGTACTGAGCAAAATCTTACTACTTCTTAGAAAAGAATAATTTGTAAATTAGATTCGAGTGAAAAAACTGTTCAGTGATTTCAGAGCTGCTGCTGTCGGTCACAAAGGTAAGAACCGACAACGTAAGGGTGCCTAAACAAGGGCTAGAAGTGGAGAAAAATTGAAAGGAATGGCTGTTATGGTGCAAAATGCTACCTTCTCCATAGCTTTCTAAGCAGTTAAGTCCTGTTCTTGTTTTTCTTTTTCCTCTTTTCTCCTTTTCTGTCCCCCTGCTGGTGAGTTGCATATGTACAGGTTATGTATATATATAAAATTTTTTTTCAAGTCTGAAAACAAAAGGAGGACTCTAACCAGCTAAAGTACAGTGCTTGAATTAGAATTTCTATGTGCTTGTAGGTAATGCAAGGAAAACAATGCTCTCGGTCCAGTTTGGATTTTTCACTTCCATGTTACCTGCCTAGGGCACCAAAATTGTTGATTTTTTTCCATGCTCCTGTAATACAGCACAAAAATAATAAGATGCAATCAGCATTTGTCCTTTGTTATCTTAATTCTGGTTTTGTTTTAGGAAGTAGCAGAGCGTGAAGCTAACTTCATCTCCCCTTACGATCGTCTCCAAGTGCTGTGTGGTGTTATGAAATCAGGCATCTCTGACAGCATCTGTACTGGCAGGGTGCAAATCTAACAGGAGTAGAACAGATTTTCCTGATGTTTTCAATAAGAAAGCTGTTAACTTTTTGTTTATCTGTTCCACGTTAGGCTTGACAATAGTATCTTTTATGAGACTTTATCTTGTCTCGCGTAAGGAATGCAGAGCAGAGAGAACACGGTCTGAGCAGTATTGCACGATTCAGCAGATCCCTGCACATGACCTCCTCAAGAGGCGACCTTTAGTTATTCAGTGACTGCAGAATTGTGCTGTTTTGTGGGGTTTTGGAAGTCTGGTCTGTTCGTTTTATGATAATGATTGCAAGGGTCCCTTTGTTATAGATACATAACTGATGACTTCCCCCCCAGAGAGTTTTAACAAGTTGTACATTCTGAACATAAACTGATTTTAGTTACAAGATGTTATTTTCCTTTGCATCTGTAAATGATGCAGAACATGCAAGTAATTAAACTGTCTGAACTGGTAGCCCACTCCCTATGTGATGAAATA
>WKFP01014277.1:85715-137047 GCA_011057875.1 Pterocles orientalis
TTGTGTGTGTGTGTGTGTGTGTGTGTGTGTGTGTGTGTATATATATATATATATATGATACTAATGAAAATTGTGCAAGGGGAGCTTGAGATTCCCCAGTTTGATATCTTTGTTCCAGTTCAAACCTCCTGCTTTTGGCATCTCTGGCACCTCGCTGCCCTCTCGTGTGCAGCAGCGCTGTGGGCAGGGATGCCTGCCTGTCCGGGGGTCCTTGCTCAGAGCAGGGGGTAACTGCCCAGAAAAATGACTCTTGGGAAAGATTCTTGCTAGATAGTTCACTGGGAACTTTAGAGACACAGCTTATCAAATTTTGACAGCTGAACAAAATACACCTTGCGTTGGACTTCGTTTTCCTTCTGTCACGTTGCGTTTGACTTGTTCTCAGCTCAGCTGAGACTGCTGAAATGGAGACTGTTCCCTTCCAGAGGTGAGCTAGCCACCCAGGGGCTTGCAGAATTCTTCAGGCAGTGGGCTGAGTCCGTTATTCTCTTATTCCAGACTCAAACTCTTATGCAACAGCCTGTTAATAGCAATCTTGGATACTAGACAGTCTGTTTTTAAGATGCTGACTTCGTCTGTTCTCCTGGCTGCTTGGTTTGAGGAACTGTTGGCTGCCTTTATGCTCTTCTCCTGCATTTGCTTAGTAATCCCTGTTGCTGATGCAGCCCTGGCCTCACTGTTGTTCTCTTTTCCTTGGTATTTTCGCCCCTATTTTGGTTTTTATCCAGCTGTAAGGAGAAACATGGCAAGGGTTTTAAGGGTGTGTACCTCAGCGTTTGGAGTAGCGGGAAACCTTCTGTGGTTTGAAGTAATTGCCAACGTGGCTGTTGAAGGAATGTATTATGGCTGGATGACATGCTATAACTAGTATTGTTAATATAGCTCTGGCATTTGCCTCCTAACTTGAAACAGCTGTGGTGACCACTGATGCAAAGAAATGTCAGCCCTTTTATAGCAATTTTTATTAGGCTTATTGTGGAAATAGCTGTCTAGGCAAAATTACTTCAGAACATACTATTTTTATGACATACCTTTCATTTGATACTAGTACAGACGTAGCAGTATTTGGGGTTAGTCCTGTGTTCTGTGCTACCAGCTGCTTTCAGAACTGTTCCTGGGGTTTTGCAGTGGAGCCTGGAAGCACTGACCAGGCAGCATTTGCCATAGGCATACCTAACCAAATTTGCCAAGACTTGGGATGTGTCCTCGTTTTGCTCAGCTTGGTTTTTTGGGTGTTTTTTTTCCTCCTGTCACCTATCTGTTGTCACCCATACTCCTCAGATGTTCTTGGATCTGAAGAATCTTTCCCATGAATTGTGTTTTACTTTTCTTCTCACCTTAGCCAAAGGACAAGAGGAGGATTTAAACAGAAGACCAAGTGTGGTACAGCGTCTTTTTGGATCGGTGCCTAGGAGCAGCTAAATAATGTTGTTCCCTGCTTATCTCTTGCCAGCTATTAATCACCAGGAAATGTTTCATGCGAAGCTTGTTGTTACCAAGGTCTAAAATGACAGTGCAGCAGAACATACACATTTTTAAAGGTGCTTTTACTCTAGGATCAGTACGTGTACTCATGTAGGTCCTAACTGATGTATAGCACCCATTGTTTCGGTGTTCCCATAAGCTATTAGCCAAGCCCATGACCTGCTGCTCACAGCATCACAGTTTAAAATAAATTGTTGAATCAATCTGCAGTTGCAGTGAAGGGATTTTGGGCTTAGCTGTCTGTCTGAGAGGGAGAGGACCATAAATCTTACACTTTTCAAACACCTATGATAAATCTTTCTGGAGGGTCCCAGCCAGCACGGTTCCCTGGACTTGCTGTTGCTGTGCTTTGCACTGCTGAACCTCAACTCTAAGCAGCTGTTTGCTTGCTAATTTGATGTGAAGTCAGGTGCACACCTTCTAATCAGAAGGATCAAAAAGCCGATGCCCAGACTTTTTGGTTTGCTGTGCAGACTTGTGATCTTGGGCCGACAGCCCTCAGGAAGGCTGAAATTGGGTTGCAACTCCCTGGTCCTCCCCAAATCCCATCCTGAGTTCCTGCCTTGGGTTTGAGCTACTGAACATGGTTGAAGAGAATAAGACTGAAAATTCTGGGGAGGGCTGTCTTAGTTACTTCGTTTGTCAGGTGCTTACTCCTCAGCATCCATTAAGGACAGTCTGTGAAGGCCCTGCTTGCCAAGGCAGTTTCCCCAGGAGTGACTGTTTCCCTGTCTGGTTTGTTCTTTGTTCATTGTGTTTAAAGTACTTAAGTTATTGACCTTCCCGCACTGTATGACTGACTTCCTTCCTCTGTCCTGGAAGAATTTTAGCTATGATGACAAGTAAAGCAGAGTAACAAGGTAAAGACTGGTGTTGAGATCGAATTGAGTTAATGACTGTCAGACATCATGCCTAGTTTGTAATTTAAGGCTTTCACTGCACAGTAGAGCGTGCAGCTGAATGGGATGCCTCTTGCTATTGATTTAATGTTTGTCTAATGCAGAACAATACTTCAGTCTCTTCTTGGACTCAGGAGGTTAATTAGATAACTGTAATCAAGCTTGTTACTCTCGTAAGTTGACTGATGTCAGCCTTGAGAGCAGTCTGGCTTTGGCTCAGGCTTCTGGTCTCAGAAACTGTTCTCTCATATTCTGCCTGTTGTATAACGCTGAAGAATTAGCTGCTTGAGAATTAATTTGAATCTGTGTTCTCATTCTTTGTCTCATGTAGATGAGGTACCGGTGTTATACTTTGTACTGTTACTTTCAAGTATAACAATTTTGTTTTCTGGGTGGTAAATTTTTATAGATTGGAATTGTTTATGATGTAAATAAGCCCCGGGAAGGATGATAGCTGCGAGTGGGTGTGACGGCTGTATGCTCCGCATCAGGTTTCAGGCAGGTTTAGCCAGCCAGCAGGAACTACTGATACAGTGGAGTTCCTTATGGTATGACTTGCAATGCGGATGTAAATATGCCTTCAGGCATCCTATATATACAGACATTATTTTCAACCTGCCTTAAAGATAGATAAGCCTTGACCTCCAAAATGCGTGTGCACTTTTTCTGAGTTCAGAAGGAAGTTTGGAGTTTTAAATTACTCAGCCTGCTCTGAGTCCTGCTGGCCTGTTTCAGAAATAAACACAGTGAAGAAGTTGTATGTCCTCTCATCTCAAAGAAATGTGGAAAGCCAAAGTGATGCTCAGTTTTCGTTGGTTTCCTTTTAAAGGAAGAAATCTGGTCAAGAATGAAAGTGACTTTAGGACTGTTGATTAGATGAGCAACAAATCAACTGTTTTCTAAACTTTGTATATATGACACTGCAATGATTATGCACTTGTGTTTCTTTAAGAACTATGTAGTGACCGAACAATCAGCAGCAGGAATGGTTATGAAAAATATGATTGCAGTCGATAGCTTTCTGTTATTTCCATAGGTCTTTATTTATTTACAAAACAAGCTAAAAGTCATAATGCTAGTGAAGAAGCAAGTATTGGCTGAACTGTAAAATATAAGTTTTCTTTCTCCCTCCACAGAGTTGAAAGATCTACTGACCAAGTCATCAAGCCAGTCAATGTGGAAGCACTGTCAAAGTGGGTTGGGAAGATACCTGCTGATGTTCTGCAAGATATGCCTGTGATCGCACCCATGCTAGCAAAACTGGGCTATGATCCGTATGCCAATCCGCCAAATTATGGGAAGCCAGATCAAAAAGTCGTGGAAAACACAAGGAGGGTAAGGCACTTTTGTGTGGTTAATTATTGACCAAATGGATGTGAGCTATGGAGCGGAAGTCTTGTGTTTTGTTTGGGTTTTTTAAGTCTGTTTCTAATACTTGTTGATACTTAGCAATATGTTTTCCTTGCTGTGGGGGGAAGAAGGAAAAATTCTGTGGGACCTGGAGCACTGCAAGTTTGTCTCATGCTGTTTGTCTTTTACTTAATTTATCTTCCTTTACTATAACCCCAGACTTGAGCTGTGTTCTTTGGTCGAATCATCCAGATAGTTGGGGAACTACTTAGTCGTGGAAAAAAGCTGGCTTTCTCTCCTGAGCATCAAACTTGATGGATTGAGCTCAACTTTTTATACAGAGGGTTGGCAGAAGCTCTGTCACAAACTTATACCCCAAATACTTGATTGAATTTGAAAAGTGACCCATGGAAAATGGCCCAGGATGATCAAAATGCCAGATTTTCCAATTCTTTGCTGTCCTTTGTAGAACAAACAAAAGATGGAGGAAGGTCTGTTGCTGATTAACCTAAACTTAAGGATTTTAGTCTGAATTTAATGTTGTTGGAATTTGAGCAGTTAGGCTATACAGCTGTTTATCCCTGGAGGTATCCATTGAAAACCTCATTACCATTGTTTGAAATAAGAATAATTACCTCTTTACTTTGAGAATGTATATTTTATTAAAAGAAGGTGATTTTTGCTGCTGCAGCAGAGTAGTCATTGGAAAATTGAATTAAACAATTTAAAAGGACTGTCTTCCACTAGCCTTCCAATATTAAGGAAAAAAAACCCCAAAACTGGTTGGTATGCTGACGGGCAAGATACTTAAGGGAAAAAAAAATAGCTTTTTATGAAGTCTCTCGACATTTTTGTATTATTTCTTTTTAGAAGCCCTTTCATTAAACAGTCGTTAATGTATTAAAGGATGGCAGGTTGACTATTTTAATAGTTGTTAGCTCAGCATGGAAAAGGTAACCCATCTTTTCTGGTAGGGGTAGTGATTAGCATTTTATAGGTTTCCTGGTACTTAGTGTTTTAAAAGGCTCACAAACAACCTTTTCTGCACTCACTCCAACCACTTCAAAAAATAAGTGTTCGATACTGCTTCACGTTATGCACCTCCCCATCCATACTATAAAAGTGACTTGTATCCAAATTTGTATCGTAGTGCAATAATTTAAGGTTGCTTATCTCTTACTGATACAATTTAAATAAGTTTTTACAGTATGGTGACCTTTCTGAGGCCTCTGCCTGTGCAAGCTCAGTCTGGGTTGTGAAAATTGCGTTTATTGTAGTACCCGGTATATATTTTCCTAGTCACTTGTTCTTAAACAAAATTACTCTTGTGGGTATGGTCTGTATAGGTAAAATGAGGGAGATGTTCTGAATTAAGACTAAAATCAAAAAAAGTAAAAAGATTAAAGGTGGCTAACCTTCCAAACTTACAATATTCCTTTTGAAAATGGAGAAACAGGAGGCTTTCAAAATGTCGCGTACCCCAAGGAGCCATTTAGAACCATGGCTCATGTCAGTGTTCAAGTTGGCATTTGGGCGGCTTGAATTTCCTCCCCTGTCACTTTGCTTTGTTTCCTCCCAGCTGGTTCCCAGCAAATCCCTGCTCTCACCATTGGGTTCTCTGTCTTTCTCTATGACTCTGGAAACATTGATGTCCTGACTTCCTAGGGTTTCAAGATTTAAGGCTTCCCAACTCCCGGACCAGTTTGCTTGTAAGGTCACTGAATTCTCAGGGCAGCAGGCTCGCCAGCCTCTGTAGAAGTGCCAACCTCCCTGGCCAGCGTGCCTCTTGCACAGTAAATACCCAAAATGCTGGCCACTGAGCTTGGCCTGAAACCAAGTAAGTTTTGAAATAACTAATATTCTGGTTGATGATCAGTGGGAGCTGACTGATTTCTGAAAAATGCTTTGGTTTATATTGTTTTTCTCTGGGGATGGGGGACAGATATTTCAAAACACCTTAAAGTGTTTAGAAAGAGTGAAGGGAGGGAAGGAGAGAGAAGGGGAACTGTGCTGTTTCGCCCATCAGTGATACTGTATGCTACCCTGTGGGTTTCCCCTTTTCTTCCATGAAACTGTACTAGTTTGTTTCTTGCTGCTACAGTTTGCAGAAGAGGGCATTTATTAAAAAAAAAACAAAAAAACTAGATTTTTCCAGCCTTTAGGAACTAGCATTTGACAATTTAAATGTATTATTGCATACTCAGCTGGTGAACTTGTAAATTACTGCAGCACTACTTCTGTTCTTGCTCTCTTTTTAAATTTCTTCGTCTGGGATAGTCTTTCGCAGAGTTTTGTACTGGGTGCATTGCTGGAGATGAAGCTGTCCAAATAAAATCTTTCCAAAGTTACTCTTCAGTACATAATAAGAATATATATAAATCTTGCATGGAACCATTTATTGCTTCACTTTGTGTTTGGAAGCTGTTTTCAGAGACCACAAATATAAATATAATAGAAATTTAAACTCAACACAGAACTCGAATTTGGTTCATTGAAAACAGATCAAGTTTAGACTGCTACAGCAGAACTGTATTGTGAGAGTCACTCTCGGGGGTTACTATACTAACTTGTAATAACGTTGAATTATCTGACAGTTGCTTCTCCCATACCGTTGGGGTTTCTTGGTCTGTTTAGAACGGAGCCAGCACTTCGGATGAAGCGAGTTGCCCCTGCCTGGCAAACAGAAAGCAGTGGTAAGGGGGAAGGACTGATTTCTTCCCACTGTCTCCCACCCTTCTCTTTGGTGCGGGTTTGCAGGGGGCTTTTCAGTGTTGTGGGGGTTATGTAATGCTGGCTTCAACTGGTTGTGGAAGCTGCAGCAACAGGGTGGAAGCCCAATACCGCTGAAATTACTGGCAGGGGAGATTCTGGCTCCACCTAAAGATGGAACAACGCTGTGTCATCTAGGTCATTGCTATCAGATAATGTTAAAAAACAAACAAATCGGTTCCTGTGGTTACAGAGTGTTTTTGTTTTGTAGGATTAAAAGCATTTTTATACTGTACGTACAAAATCATAAAAATAAGTGGAATGAACATTGGTCAGGATGCAAAACATGGTTGTAGCTAGAAAGCCTCTTTTGAACACAGGCAGTTCAGTATTTTATGGCGAGAAGCCTGTGCATCACCCAGTTATAATCTAAAAAGATTCCAAACTTTAAACTGCATCATGTCTTTGTTCTAAGACATGCTTAAATGCTGCTTGTAGAACCGCATTTATACTGCGCTGCACTGACTGTACTGAGCAAAATCTTACTACTTCTTAGAAAAGAATAATTTGTAAATTAGATTCGAGTGAAAAAACTGTTCAGTGATTTCAGAGCTGCTGCTGTCGGTCACAAAGGTAAGAACCGACAACGTAAGGGTGGCTAAACAAGGGCTAGAACTGGAGAAAAATGGAAAGGAATGGCTGTTATGGTGCAAAATGCTACCTTCCCCATAGCTTTCTAAGCAGTTAAGTCCTGTTCTTGTTTTCCTTTTTCCTCTTTTCTCCTTTTCTGTCCCCCTGCTGGTGAGTGGCATATGTACAGGAAAACAATGCTCTCGGCCCAATTTGGATTTTTCACTTCCATGTTACCTGCCTAGGGCATAAAAATTGTTGATTTTTTTCCATGCTCCTGTAATACAGCACAAAAATAATAAGATGCAATCAGCATTTGTCCTTTGTTATCTTAGTTCTGGTTTTGTTTTAGGAAGTAGCAGAGCGTGAAGCTAACTTCATCTCCCCTTACGATCGTCTCCAAGTGCTGTGTGGTGTTATGAAATCAGACATCTCTGACAGCCTCTGTACTGGCAGGGTGCAAATCTAACACGAGTAGAACAGATTTTCCTGATGTTTTCAATAAGAAAGCTGTTAACTTTTTGTTTATCTGTTCCACGTTAGGCTTGACAATAGTATCTTTTATGAGACTTTATCTTGTCTCGCGTAAGGAATGCAGAGCAGAGAGAACACGGTCTGAGCAGTATTGCACGATTCAGCAGATCCCTGCACATGACCTCCTCAAGAGGCAACCTTTAGTTATTCAGTGACTGCAGAATTGTGCTGTTTTGTGGGGTTTTGGAAGTCTGGTCTGGTCGTTTTATGATAATGATTGCAAGGGTCCCTTTGTTATAGATACATAACTGATGACTTCCCCCCCAGAGAGTTTTAACAAGTCGTACATTCTGAACATAAACTGATTTTAGTTACAAGATGTTATTTTCCTTTGCATCTGTAAATGATGCAGAACATGCAAGTAATTAAACTGTCTGAACTGGTAGCCCACTCCCTATGTGATGAAATACAAAAGCAGAGTCACTCCGCATGAGAAGTGTCTGCTCTGTCCTTATCAATATTGTGAGTTTGTGTAAAAGCGTATGTCAGCAGTTTAACAGAATATCCTGAAAGCGGAGAACAGCTCGTAACTGCAGGATTCCGACATATGCCCAGTAGAAACTTGCTTATTGTTATGTTATGGTTGGCTAAGTGGTTTCCTTTCACATCTGTAACGTATTACATCAGATTTTCTTTGGCACATACTTCCCTCTAAATGAATTTGTATGCTTGGAATACATATTCCACTCATTTCTTTTAACTTCTTCATGAAGTTATGTTCCTTGCCCTGGAGACATCAAGAGACGGAAGTGTACAGAACTCTATAGAAAAAGCTATGGTTTTCATCATGACTGTTTAAATACGTGTGGGTTCTTCTAATAACATCCGAAAGCTGTTATCTATCTCTGTTTTATGTCCTGTTGATGGTATTTGCTGCAGGAACATCTAGAGGAAAAAAAACAGAGTTCTGTTAACTCCTGGTTTGTGCCTGTTTTGAATTGTGAGGAAATGTCTCCTGCTGTTAGGAGTGGAGATGTCCATGACAATCATCATTTCAAGACTGTGTTTGAGGTTTTAAAGACAGAAACAGTCTACGACAGAGTGTGAAGTACATTTATACTAAGGCATAGGAATAATGACTTGTGTTTCAAAGATGTGTCATTGTGGAGGTATGCTGTGATGCTGGGCTGCTCAAGTAGCTTAGAAAAAAACGTGTTTTGACCCCCAACAGCACAGACTTTCAGTGTCCTTTAAACTTGTTTAATACCCTCTTTAGGGGGTGTTTCTTCCAGCATGTGTATTCACAACTGCATTGTTTTTCTTGGGAGGTGCTGATATCATCTTTTTATTTTATTTTATTTTTTTTCAAACCCACTATGCATAGATGTGATTAGTAAGGTGTACACAGTTATTAACAAAATACAAAATTAGATATGGTCGCACGATGCCTTTTGGCAGACATTCATAGGCCTGTCTAAAATCTTACTTTCTGTGTTACTCCTACTGGGTAAATATTTATATCTTGGATGTCACCTTTCTTGGCAGTTCCAGCAAAGAGGTGAAGAATTGTGTAAGCCTTGTAAGCTGCCTTAAAAGTTCAGAAAAGTCTGAAAGAGCAAGATGAGCGTACCGCCATGTACTGTGCCGTAAAGGCTTGTCTCTCAAAGGGGTCTGTTCTGGTTTTGCCAATGTCGTCCCCCCTTTTTTTGACAATTAAACATAGATAGCTTTGTACCCTGCAACTTCGGATGTTTTGAAAATCTAGAAAGCCCAAGAACACTCACTTGCAGGCTTATTTTAGACAAAAACATCCATTATCTCTGTGTACTGGAACTGACCAAATATAATGTGACTCTTTCTAAACCAGGCTTGAAAGCGTGTGAGGAGTGCTTTAATCTTCTGTATCTATACAGATGAATTATAGGTTACATTTCTGAGTCACACGTCTGTTTTGAAGTTTTCTTTGTGTATTTATAAGGGTTTTCTCAGACAGTTGGATGTGAAACTTGTTTTCTGATCTCTTTTTGAGAATAATATGCATTTAGTTTGGCTATAAGAATGTGTGTTGGTTTGTTTTTTTAATAGAACAGCTTGAATACTGCCAACATTTGAACAAACTGACAGAGCTTCAGAGTCCTCCTCCCCTTTGGAAATCCGTTTGGACTTGCAAAATAATTCCCTTAGAAATGGTAAACACCATTTCTGCTCAATTTTACTGAATTCTTGCTTAGACTGGAAATCACTCCAATGTCCTGTTTCTGCCTCTCTGCTGCCACTCTGAGTAATACGTTCTAGACTTAGAAATTGGTCAGAAAAAAAATCTGAATCTGAAACCTCTTAATTTCTTTGGCTGTACATGAAGTCATTGTTTTTAGAATTTCTGTATTGCAGCTCATCCCTGGGTGTTGATTCAAAAGGAACTACTTATTGTTTTTGGAACTACTTTAAACCTGTTTATATGCAGTCTCAGTCTTGACAAAACCAGCATCCTAGATAATGTCAGTTCTGCACCAACGCTTTTGTGTTAAACCTGATCTAGACACGTGTTCTTGGGCCTGTCCTTGGTTAGACTGTGTTTGTAAATTGTGGTGTGTAAATTGTGATGTTTAATGGGAATGAAATATCAAATGCCCCTGAAACAGTTTATCTTTCCAGGCTACGACATTAATGTTGTTATTTTTCTTAATATCGCTGATGGATGAATACCCTTGATTATCCGCTGTTGATGCTTAGTAGGAGTAAATGCTGTTGCTACGAAGGGCATTTCAATGGTAAAGTTTTTCAAGTAGACAAATTTATATAGAGATATAAAAATTAGACTAATTCATAACTGCAGGAGAAGGGAAGAAGCCGGCCTTCAGAGAGACGAACATAGTTTTGACCAGTCACGATGCACTATCATCATCAGTATTCGCTGGTTTTAAGAACTCCCAACAAAGGACTGCAGCTGTTTGCCAGAAGAGGTGAAGTCTGTCTGTTTCTCCCAACATCAGCACTAGTCTCATAAAAGATACTGTTTTCTTGTGAGCCTTGCCTGGGTTATTCTGTAGCAATGTTTGATGTGATAATATTGTTGATTTGTAACTGCCATTTCTGCTGTCTCCAATACAGCCTGTGTTTTAATGGCTGAAAACATGAAATACTCTCCTTCATTTATAAACATTTACAGTATATCTAGGCTCCAGTAAGCCACACGCTGAATTTTTGACTGGTGTGGCTTTCATTAAGGTTTCCATGGGAATGACAGTACCCCCTCACTGAACAGAAAGGAGAGCTGTACCTCTCATTGTGAACTGGCCTTTCTGTTTTATCTAAAACACGGAATATCGGAAGGAGCAGAGTTCTGCAATGTGTGTGCATCATAATTCCTTCTCTCGTGTTGGGTCTTGGTGAAGCCTTGTTGTTTGGATCTGTTTAGCCTGGTGATAAAGAGTAATGAGCCCTGCCAGCTCCTTAGTCCACTCCACATGAGTCACGGATGAATGCTGCGCGCCTGGTTTGGGGTGAGGCGTCTTAGCAGGAAACGTGGAGCTGACTCGGCTCCAGTCCTAGGCCACTGCAGTATATTGACAAAATGAGTACGTCTTTATATTCATCTGTTCATAGGAAAGCAGAAAAAAAATGCTATTAATAAGCATCTCTTGACTTGCTGAATCTTCTTCCTTTGACGCAATTTGCAAACCAAGGAGCGCAAGTCTGAGCGAGGCTTTAGAGCAGCCCCATTTCCATTTGATGGCTTTATTTCTAAGCAGGTTTGTGGCTTTTGATTATGATTACAGCCACACAAGGCTAGAAAGAACTCATGACGTTAGGGTGTTTGGTCTTTTTGTTTCAGTAGATGATAAAACTCTTCAAGTATACTTATTTTTGAAAACAAAAAAAATACAGAATGTTCCCCCCCTGCTTTGGAATGCATTTCAGTTTGATCTCAGAAGCAAACAGCTTTGAGGAAGTATCCTCTAGTGAGAAGACAATATGTTGCCAATTTATTTCCTAATTGGTCAGATAGTGGAAACACTTGCTTGGTGTGGCTGCTGGGATGTTTGAGGATATTTACTGCTTGCTCTTTCTGCAAACAATGTTGTTTCAAAAGTAATTTTATGCTCTAAAAGATTAAAATTGTGGTAATGATAAACTCATGAACTCAGGCTGGTAACGAGGCTATAGTTCTCGTAGAAATTCATAATCGTCAGAGTTGGTGGCTGTGCCTTTCTGACAGCCCTACTAGTGAGTGGAACTCTCCTGTACTTGTATGTGAAGCTGTGAAATCTATATGTCTGTTAGTATAGGAAAGGATTATCCCACTGATTTTTTTTTTTTTACATTTCTGTAGATGAAAAGCACGTTAATGACTAAACAGTATGAAAATAATAGAGAATTTAAGCCTTATCCAACCCTGTGTTCTCCCTCCAGGGGCTGGGGATTTCAGATGACAGCCTGTGAGGGATGAGTGAAGTGTCTGATCTGACATGGCATGCTTGGGGACAATTGCTAGTGATGGATCTGCAGCTATTGCAATGCTATCTGTGGATCTTTAAGGACTAAAGCAACACTCCTTGCATTGACCATTTTAACAGAATTGAAAGCGAAGTGATTAGCATTTCCAGACTTTGGTTGCAGTTGCATTGTCTCTCTAAACTCTATGCAAGCTCACAGAACTTTCCTGTGACAGCATAAGGTGGGATCAGATGTTCAGGTGTGATACTTCTGTTTGCATGAATGATATACATTTTGTATATGACAAATACTGTGATACATCAGAAAATGTTGTATTCTGTGACATTTGTTGAGTTCCTGAACTGTAAAAGATAAATGTTTGAGAGCTGAATGTTGGCTGTTGGTATACCAGTTCTGACACAGTCCGTGAGATCGTGACAGGTAGCTCTTTCGGAAGACTTTAAACAGAGACTCTTTTAATTCTAAATGGTAATTAAGCCCAAAGGGAAACTACTGAAGATGCTAAAATGTGAAGCAACAGGTTTGTTACATAAACTTTGAAAGGGTATGTATTGGAGTAACTCACTCCCAGTGTGTTTAATCATCCTGTTCAAAAGCTTTTTCTAAAAGCATAGGGAATGGATTACATAGGAGTTAATAATTTGAACAAGCTTGAAATGTAATAAAAGTTACATAGTCCCACTGTTTTAATACAAACAGTGTTGAGTACAGAGAAAGCCTGGGACTGAGAGTATGACTGCTTGGGATGACCAAACCTCATGAATGAAACTTGCTTTTACAAACAGGTTGTGCTCAGTTTATGTGGATCTGTTTTAGCATTACGGGATGCTAATAACCCATAATAAATTTTTTTCTTAAGCTTTCTAGTGTTTCAAACAGTAGTGAATGCTAGCTTTGAATGGTATATTGTTTTTTGTTTTTCCAGGTCTATAAAGGTGAATTTCAGCTTCCTGACTTTCTTAAAGAAGTGCCACAGGTACAGTATTGGATTAGTTTCACTTTTTGTAAGAGCTTCTGTCCTGGTGTATAGAAAGCCTGTGAAAAGGCTAGAAGTAGGTCAGCTATGTACAATGCTTGTGTTACTTTATAGCTCTACTTGATTTTGTATCCTTAGTGATACATATGGTACAGGAGTTTATTTAGAATGTAAGTGTAAGTAGCCTATCAAAAGTCAAGTAATTTTCAGTGTCTTTACTTTAAAAGAGGAAAAAACCTACCAGGCACAAGCTTTCTTGACTTTGGACCCCCAGTATTAAGAAAAGATCCTGATTACTACTTTTGTTAGATGTAGAGATTGAAGAATACACAGCAGAATCTATCACATGCAAACAAAGCATTTTGATTTATTCCATTCATTCAAACAAAAATTAATTTATTAAGAAGGAAAATTGATTTCTTTTGTTCCAGCCAAAGAAGACAGTAGAAAGGAAGTCTCGTGGCAAGATAAAATGAACATGGATCAGTAAAGTCAAATAGCTGTAGTGTCTGTTTCATGTTTTCAGAATACAACTTCTTGCTATGGCCACCAAATCTCTCTGATAGACCTTTGTGTGATCTCTAACGTGGGCTTTGCTCTTTTATTGGATGGTTGCCTGCTCTCACCCTTTGAACAGTTAGTGCTCGTGCTTTGCAAGTTGTGCTCAGCTAACAGAAACCGTTGGGAAGCTGGCACCACGCAGCTAAACGTGCTGTTTGCTCACAGCATTGTTCACTCTCAACTGCTGGCCAAAATGTCTATGCAGCTGAACAGCAAGACAGCTACTTAAATGTGTGCTGCTTAAAAGTTATTGTCAGCAAATTGGATTGAGAAAGTGCGCTGTAGTTATTTCTAATGCTTTCAAATGCAGTTTTTGTGGCTATTTCAAGATTATGTACAACCTTACAGATAAAGTTGTAGCATACATGGCTGGGAGCACAGGGTGTGTCAGAACAGGAGATTAAATACTGCTGATAAGGATGTCTGGAAAATGCAAGGCAATGAGCTATCTTTGAAATTTAGCACACCGGGTACAGATAGTGTGCTAGCAAAATAAATTATCCTCTATCTGCACACAGTAAATGATGCTGCTTGTTTTTTTCCAGTTATCTTGTGATACATCAGGAACTCAGTCCAATATTTCTACCAAATGTCCCATTTCAATCCATACGATAGGGAAGCTTCAAAATGGGACACTCCTAAATTTCAGGAGGTGGATTTACACAGTTATTGTCACAGTATTTACCGAACTGAGCAGATTTATCCAAAGTAAAGTAAAACTAAGCTTTGAAATAATAAGAGAATATTGCTTAAACCATAAACACTGACATTGTAGTTGAAATTCATTCTGATCGTGTTCTGCTTTAGTATTACACTAAAGATAAAATTAACATGATGTAACCAAACAGCTAGATGGTCTTGAGTGCAAACATTGGTGCTGATACGTTTTCCTCTAATGTAAAATAGCTAATTTCCATTTAATTATTTACTTGACAGACTGAACCTATGGAATAGAAGATACAATGGATATTTCTTGCACAGAAGGTAATAAAGGAGCATGCAGTCCTGCTCCTTCTCCTTAATTTAATTAAGGTGACTTTTTTTTAAAGTTACATAACTCCATGTAAGATTTTGGATGAGATAAATATGAAGATGCGCATCTTGATTCAGAATCTGTAAAAATCGCATTGAGGTAAGTCCTAGCGGTGAGAGCTGGAAAAGCGCAGTTCATGTGCTTTAAGAGTCCCAGTGCCATTCTGTCAGTGAATGAATGGTGTAAGATTTACTGTATTAATCACAGATTTTTACTTGTTACCCATTTTATCAAATGTTCTACCTTGACAACAAAAGATAGCAGATGCATCCAGTTTAAATATAGCCAAAAGCAACATGCCACGCACATATACCCAGGATAGGTATTTAGATGTGGCCGTAAATATAGCTCGCTCTGAAGCCCTTAATATAGACAAAAGCGTCATACCAATTAGGAAGAATGGATATAAAAGTTTTCTAAAGATTAATTGCAGACCTTTATTCTTTAATGGATAGGGAAACCATGATCTTGTCATGTAGTCAATGTTAAAATGACTGAAACGTCTACTTCATGTTGCTACTTATCTCTTTGAAAAATGTATTTAAACTACAATATTTCTATCTAAACCTTCTCTCCAATTTCTGAGAAACGAAATTCTAAACTTGCCAGCAGTGGAAGTGTTAAATTCAGATTTATTTTTTTTTTTACATCTTAGTATGATCCAAGAAGTAACTCTAATGACAAATGATGGGAAGAGGAGCCCTTTTAAAACAGGGAAGTTTTTAGTGGCTGTGGTTAGTCTTGACAGCGACTTTTCACCCCCTGAGATTACCGTGATTACACTTAATTATGCATTATTTGTAACTACAAGATGTTGTCAGGGTTAAAACAAGAATACTACATTGAAAGTTCAAACATAACTTTATTTTTCTTTTTCTTTAGAGAAAAGACTGCTGCCTTTTCAATGGAAATGATCTTACAAGGACTGTCCCGTTGAGACCAGTGAGGTGTACTGCTCATGGCCTGTTTTTTTTCAGAATTTTCTCCCCCATTTCTTTCATACTGTTATTGTTCAAAATTTTGTTGTGAGCGCATGTAAACCTGTTCAAAAAAAAATCACTGATATTAGTGTAGAACCATATTCCATTCGCACAACTACTTTTTTTAAGGTTTTAAAAAATGCAAAGCAATGCCTGTCTCTGAAATTGCTATTCTGTCTTAATTCCAAAACTCCATCTTCAAAGATTTTTCTTTTCTTGTGGCACTTTTGTTTCAAATGTATAAAGCTTTCAAAAGAGTGGTCTGTGCTTGTCCTAAAAGATTTTTGGTGGAACAGTTGTTTGTTTTATTCATGTGTGGAAATTGTTAAATATCTTTTATTTAAAAAGAAAAAGTTGATAATGTACATGTACAATTACAATTTAATGACCTTTTGTATTTTATTTTTCAAAATAAATGCTTTAAATGTGATTTTTTTTTTTTAATTAATATGTTTGCCTCAGAGTTAAGATTTGAATAATTGAAGGTGTTGATGTATTGCTCGGAAGATGTGATCTAATGTCCTGGGTTTGGATCTCTCTTTAAGGTTTGCGGTTGAATGCTGATTTGTTGAATGATTGTTGAACGATGTGGAATGAATGATTTGTTTGCAAAAGCAGTTTGCATTATTTGTAGCTACAAAATGCTGTCAGGGTGAAAACCAGGATGTTACATTGAAAGCTCCAACATGACTTTATTTTTCTTTTTCTTCAGAGAAAAGACTAGAGTCTGTAGAGTATCTGAGGGGTATAAACGAGTAACATGAGGTTTGTTCACTGCAGGAAGCAGGTAATCTGTAGCCTATTGCATTTGTTCCTCAAGGTCCTTGTGTTGGGACAGGTGCTGCGGGGGTGACCCTGGTTCTCACACACTCCTGGGAAATGTGTGTCCTGGAGCGTGGAGCCTGTCAGGCAGCGTGGGAACAGGATTGTTCCAGGAAGGGGTGTTGGGGAACGGGTTTTGTGTCTTTTTTTCTGTGGCACTTGGCATGCTGAAGATAGCCTTAGCCTTCTCTGCCCCTTTTAAAGAGACTTTGTTCCAAACCCCTTGTGTTTCCACACATTCTGCTGCTTTAGGATTTGAAGCAGTTCTAGTTTTCCCTTTTCTTTCCTTGTTTTACAGCTACACCTCCATTTTGCGATCATTAAAATGTATCCGGAAAGCCACCAGGGAATGAGACAATTTTCCCGTTTGGTACAGATTTACCCCCAGAGTTTTTTTTGCAAAAGTAAACGCGGAGCATCCCCTAGTGCCGAGGCCGGGCAGCGCTGCCCCTCGCTCGTTCCCGGGAAGCCCCCCACACCCGCCTCTCCTCGCCCCGGAGCCCGGGGAGAGCACGGAGGGGCCGCTCCCCGCCACCCCGGGGGCTTCCACTAACGGACCGGTACTTAACTGATGCGTTAGGGGACATTTTCCCTCATAAATGAGGAAAAAAAACCTCAACAAGCCCCAGCCGCTGCCTCCTGTGAGGGGACAGTCCGGCCCCGCCCGCGCGGGACCCGGATGGGCGCTACGTGACGCGGAGGCCGCTGTCGCTCCCGCCTCCGGAGGCGCCGCCGCGGGCGGGCCCGCTCCTCTCCCGGCCGGTGGGCCCGCGGGTGCCGCCCCCGTGCCGGCCCTTCTCTCTCTCCTTCGGCAGATGTGGCAGCGGGCTGGGCGCGGGAAGCGCGGCGGCGGCAGGTTGTTCCCCCGCGGCCCAGCAGGGGGCGGAGGCGGCCACAGCGGGAAGCGAGCGGCGGCCCCGCGGGAGGCGCCTGTCAGGTGAGCGGCGGGAAAACAGCCCCGGCGCCGGGCGGAGGGGAACGGGGGGTGTCAGCGGAGCGGCTGGAGAACGGCTCATCCCAGCGGCCGCCCGGGGGAGCGGGGAGATGCCGCCCCGCCCGGGGCCGCCTCCTGAGCACCGGGACCGCGGCTGGGCCTGTCACAGCGCCTGGGCGCCCTGTGGTGAGCTCCGTCAGCGTTTAGGCTGTTCAGAAGGTCCTAGCAAGGCGCTAAGCTGCTGTTAATATTTAATTGACTAATTAATATTTAATTTGCTGGAGAGCAGGCGTGCCCACGCGTCCCGCTCGGTTTCTGAGGTGTGCTGCCCTGTCCTCGAAGGGGGTGATGCTGCCACGCTTCATGGGGTGAAACTGGAAAGTTCCTTCAGGCTCCTGGAAGCTTGAGGGTGCTGTGAAGTCCCCTACAAGGCACAGCTGCAGCAGCCAGCGAGAACAGCCCGAGTGGCCTCTGTCCGCTGCTGAGGCCTCTCGCTGCCCTGTCCTGCCCTGGAGGGTCCCTGTGGTGATGAAGCGTCCCGTCCTGTCCTCCTGGGTCTTTGCTCTCTGATGGAAAAGTTGCCGTATTCCTTCATCATACTCTGTGTTGCATTTTGCTAACGATGCTGAGTATGTCCAGAACCGTACAGCCAAGTGTATATTACAATTTATTGCAGCTCAGGGATCCCTGCCATTTTCCAGGATGTCTCTTTGCTGTTTTGACTGGATGCCGTATCTTTTCCTCTTTGTTCACACAAACATCTTGAAGAATGTTTTGGAGAGACCGCCAAGCTCCTTCTCATTCTGTGTCCTCACAGGAACCCAGTTTCTTTTGAAAAAGGGAGAGCCTTCCTCACAGTGTGGTTGCTGTCTCCCCAAAACAAATACGTTCGGATCAGTTTGCTTTGAATAGCAGTTTGTGTAGGTCTCCTATGATGGATTCGTACGTCAGTACCTTGATGATAAAGACTTTGACCCTGTAATTGTTACGTCACTTTTTTTATAGGTACGTAACTTTGCCAACACCTCAGAAGGTATTTAAGTTGTTTAAACTGATGTGGAAAAGCTGGGGGAGCAGCAGAGCCTTGAAAAGCTTTTTTGAATCTTGGAGTCGAGTAAAACTTGATGCAGGTCTAGGGTTACCATCGTTCCGAGGGAATGAAGCAAAACTTGCAGGTCCTGTTCATTTAGTAACCTTTCTTTGGTGTGTGTATGTGAGACAGTCTCTGAGCTGTTGATAACAAAGCTCTGGGAAGTAATCTTTGTCATTTAAATGATTAGTAGTTTGTAATCTGGAAGGAAGTATTTCTGGTGGAGTTGGATGGTGCTGACATATGGTTCAATTAAATATTTTATTTAAGTAATCATTTTGTTTATTGGTGATGTTTTCTCATTAATTATCTGTTGATAGGGACCTAGACATATTTGAAAATGAAATGGATGCATTTATTTAAATAAACAAAACAAACCCTGTGACTTTAATGAGAGATTTAACAAAGAAATATTTTTGTGCCTAGTTACTAATAATTATTGTACATGCTTTGAGCGGCAAGAAGAGGATATTCATATGGATTCATATGCCTCATGAAATGAAGAGAACTAAAATGCAGACGATTGTGTGTCAGAAAACTGGCCAGTGATTAGTTTATGTTTTTCTCTTAGGAAGACTGTTCCAGTCAGCATGCTGCTGTTCCACTGCTCCGTGTCCAGGGATGAACAGGAGGTGAAGCAAACCTAGAGAGGAACTTCACGTACCTTTTAATGAGCGTCAGAAAGCAGGTTAAACTTGTCAATGATCGATTTCTTCATTTTACTGCCACCAGTCTTATTCTTGAAATCCTGGACTGATTAAGGGCTAAGATCTTGTATGCTGAACCTCACTAGTTAGGAGATTGTTTTGTATGAATGTAGCTTTTACCTTTAAGGGCTAAGGTCTCCGGAGAGCCTGATGATGTGCATCATGGCTGTATTATCAGAATTAGCAGGGCAGAACCATTAAAATTTTATGTTATTTCTGCTTGTTGATTTTGATTGGAAGCAACCTTTATGAAACATTTATTTAGTCATCTACCAGACGTGCTTGTGCAAATATTCCTTCTCTTTTTACATCTTATAGTGATTTGAGAGAAGGAGCTTGCAGGCTGGGAGAGCTAGATAAAGCCTCCAGTAGGATAACATCTTTGTTAGGATGCTGTCATGCCACAGCTGCACCACAGCGATAGTGTAAACAGAAGTGCTTTTTACATAAGAATGCAGTGTAAAGAGAGCAGCAGGGTTTCTAGTATTTCCTACTCTGCTCTTTCAATTATTATTTTTATAATGCAGCTTATTGTTAGTCCGTCCCATCCTCTGGTTGAAGACCGAGTGTGAAAGCATTGCAGCTTCTGTTGCCGTGCATTTTTTTCTGCACGGAAAGGAAACTGATAATTAGCAGTAAATGCACAACATCATCGACGGGGTTAAATACATGCATATCAGATATGTGTGTGTGTACGGCACGACGTGGTGCAGGGAAACCTCTGTTTATCTGGTTAGAAAGCTCAATTTTCTCATTCCCCAGGAAATCCCGGAGCAGGCAGCCTGTGTACGGGAGGCTCCGATCGCTGTCGCAGCTGGAGCGGGTAGAGCGGGAGCTGGCGGCAGCAGCAGCCCGGGGCGGTGCCCAGCGCACGGCCAATGGCGGTGTGCAGCGCAGGCCGTGCTGCTGCCGATGGCCTATTGCGGCGGCCGGGGTGGGACAGCGGCCACCCAAATTCACCCAGCAAATGACATTTTGCTGCAAAAGCGTGGCGGAGCCAATCGCGCACTGCACAACCGCGCAGCCAATGGCCGCCGGGCTCTTACCCAGCCACTGGCAGGGGTCTGGGGCTGGAGGACCTTGGTGCAGCTCTGCAAACTGCATTCCTGCCCAGACAGCCCTCTCCGAGTTTGGTTCTCAGCACAATAGTCGTCCTTGCTGTGATTCATTTCCCAGCAATGATAATGCCATTGTAAATTGTCGGTGTAAAGCCGGGGAGCGACGTTCCTCGCCTGCCGCGTGATCTGCAGCTGGTGGGGAGAGCGCCTCGGTGATTTGGGTCTTGTTTCCCCGTCTAGCATTGCCACGGCTGCCTACCCCGCAGACCTGCTGAGGAGAGCCAGAGGGATGGTGGTAGTTACGGGGCAGAACAAAGTGAGTGGAAACCCGGATGATGCCATGTCGAGCTCGGATGCAGAGGATGATTTCCAAGAGCCAGCCACTCCCACTGCAACCCAGGCAGGACAAGCGCTACCTCTGCTGCCTCAGCAGGTAAGAGCTCTCTTACTGGTACTGGAACTGGTAGTGTTCATCTGATAAGGGTCAGTTATTGCCAGACATACCGCTCAGGTGCCAAAGAATTCAGGATTTCTTTGTTGGATTATTTATGGATATCTAGTTCAGTTTCCATTAGTAGCTAAATGGTTGAATAAAACTGTCTCTGGAACTTTACTTCAGTAGCTTGGCAGCATTACTCAGAATTTGTGTTTGGACTTGAGAAATAAAAGTGTTTATTGTGGTACTGAGGCATCTTAAGCTGTGAGACTAAGATTTCAGGCCTGCTGTAAACCTGATGTAAATACAGAATCACTGTTTTTTTCAGTGTATAGTATAGTAGTGTAAAGGAAGCTGCTTGAGTACACGTCCCAAGGCTGGCCTGAGGTTTCCTACTGTGTCTGTGTGTGTATGTGTGTGTGTAAGGGGGTGCAGGGCGGGTGTTTGTTTTGGTTTTTCTTTCCCCAAAAGAGCCAAGAGGAAAGAGGAGTCTTCATGCTTTTAGTGACTCTCTGGTTGTAAAGCTGAGTGATTACTGCTATTTCAGATCTCCAACTAAAATGAAAAACGTGCACTGATTACACCCAGAAGCCAGGCAAAATATTCCAGGTGTTAACCCATGAACCTCCCTGTTTTGTGCCAACTAGCCAGGAGAGAAGCATTTGTCAGACCAAGTTATGTCACAGTGGCAGACTGTATGCTCTGTCTTCTAAAGGTTGTAACCCTTTTGGCGTGAACAAGTCTGCAAAGGACTGGAGGCTCATTTCTGATGATGTGATTGCTTTTGCAGTTTCCAGAAGTTGTTCCACTAAACGTGGGAGGCATGTATTTTACAACAAGACTGTCAACACTGAGACGTTATGAGGACACAATGTTGGCGGCTATGTTCAGTGGAAGACACTATATTCCAACAGATGCTGAAGGCAGATACTTTATTGACAGAGATGGAACCTACTTTGGGTATGTGCGGCGTCCTCAGCAGTATACTTTAAAAGTTATTACTGAAGAAATTATTTTTAAAGAAAAATAAGTTTTAACTTTTTTTTTCCTTCTAGTTAAATCATATTTGTGTAGTAGGTAAATGTGACTGGCTGCATCCACACCTTCAAAATATCTCAAGAGTATATTGCAATAAAAAACCTATTTGCTTTATTATTAAGGTCTTAAGCTTTACAGTGGGAAAGGAAAAACACGTAATGTTGTGAATTTGTGCATTGTCTCCTCTAGAGTATCTCCTTTCCAGGTATCAGGTTGTTCTGATGTTTTAACAAAGTATTTGGTATTGCTTTTCGTAGGAAGCTCTTTTGTACAGCACTGCTTTTTACGTTGATATTACGGTATTTATGATAAAGAGGGAACAGGAGGAATACATCTAGGTTTCATAAACAGTTGAAAGTATGATATTTTCAGTGTTTGAACAGGATATAATGTAACTGGTAAAAAAGTACAAACCTCAAATAAATTTTTAATTTTTTTTTCTGATAGTGCCATATTCCTTCACCTTCAGGGTTCCTTCTTATGTGTTTAGCTTTTGTTTTATTTTAATTAAACTAACCATGATCTTACTAATATTCTGTTTGAGTTGGTGTGAGATTGCTAGGAAAGGAAGCGGTGTTTATGGGTTAATGTTCGTTGGTTAAGGTCTTTGCCCAAAGTACACTTACATTTCTTGTTTCTGCTTTATAGACATTTCCTTAATCTCTTCAGCAGAGGAGGGTTGAATTATTTTCAAAGCATGTTTGGATTGTACCGTGATCTGGGACAGAAATAGATTAAGCCACTGTATTTATTGGAAAATAATTGTTTCTTTACATTTGGCAGTTTGGAAGAGCCTGACACTTTGTTGGAAAATTGATTAATTTGTGATATTATCAGGCCGAATTCAAAACATAGCTGGAGCAGAGCGCCAAGCTGGCACGTGCTGCATTTGTTGACATTCTAAAGATTGCAGTCATGCTTGTTTTATTTGATATGGTCAATAATAATTTTGTTGGTTAATGCTTATAAAGGGGTTTATTTTCCTGTTAAAAATCTTGTAGCTTAACAGTGTTTCAGAACTACAAGGAAATGTTCTCTCTCTCTGTTGTTACGATGATAACATACACTACACGTGTGTCTGGCCCTGATCATGTGAAGAGAACAAACCCACCATCCATTCAGCTAGAGTCCTGGTTGGTTGTGGGATAAAATGTCCATGCATATGGTTTTCCAGGAAAATGGAAAAGATTATTTTGTCACAGACCTAAACTTGAAATAGTGACTACAATCTCTTTCCCATGAAATACTGTGTCATCCTCTACTTGAAGCGGTGACTGCACCTTGAACTTTTCATTTAAAATACAATGATATTTTTTTGAATGAGTTTACATATTAACAGGGGCAAAATGTGAAATGATGACTTGGAAACCTGAACATGGCAAATGCTTTTAAAAAGATCTGTTGGAAATATGACTCACACTTAATGTCAGTTACTGTCTAAGCGTAAGGATTTCTGTCTCAATAGAATAAACAATATCCAGTGTTCTTTCTCCTTTCCCACCTGCAGCAGTTCTGATGGAAGCTTGTTACTTAACAGTATTTTTGCCCTTTTTTTAGAGACATACTTAACTTTCTACGATCTGGTGACCTGCCACCACGAGAGCGAGTGAGGTCGGTTTACAAGGAAGCACAGTATTATTCCATAGGACCACTGCTAGACAATCTAGAGGATATCCAGCCTCTTAAAGGAGAAAAAGTTAGACAAGCTTTCCTGGGCCTAATGCCATATTACAAAGGTAAATAAACAAAGTCATATCGACTATTTCTTCTAGTATGATTCAAGTAGTGTGCATGATGTTTGCAGGTCTGCTTTCAGCTTTCAAACTATTTCCATTGTATTTGAGAAGTTTCTTATGTACCTTTCATGCTCTTTTGATCTCTGAGGTCTCCAGGTCAGATTTGGATTTTTATGCTGTCTTGAAAGGGAGCGAGATCTAGGCCATAACGTGAAAGGCTTATTATGAAGAGAGAAGGTTTCTCTCTCTCTGCATCTGTTCTGTTAGGACGTGCAGTTGAATAAATTTGGGGATACAGTAAGGACAGCAAGTTCACAAGATAACTGAGATGACTGATTTAATTACTAGCTACATGCAGCTTCCCATTGCTGCTGGTATTTTGTTAAGAGTAACTTGTCAAACACTAGGGTGTTTCACATAAAATAATTGCATTTGTTTTCTTTTACTAAGTACTTCATTGTCCTTTTCAACTTTTGTTTTTTAGATCATTTGGAACGGATAATCGAAATAGCAAAGCTTAGAGCTATGCAAAGAAAAGCAAGATTTGCAAAATTGAAGGTGTGTGTCTTCAAAGAAGAGATGCCCATCACTCCCTATGAATGCCCACATTTCAATTCTCTACGTTTTGAAAGGAGTGAAAGTGAGACAAAGCTGTTTGAACATCATTGCGAAGTAGACGTATCTTTCGGCCCCTGGGAGGCTGTGGCTGATGTTTATGACCTTCTGCACTGTATTGTGACAGACCTGTCTGACAGAGGGATAACCGTGGATCATCAGTGTATCGGCGTGTGCGATAAACACCTGATAAATCACTATTATTGCAAGCGTCCTATCTATGAATTCAAGATTACTTGGTGGTGAGTTATTCTGTCCAGAATGGTGCAGGGGATGAGAAGACTTCTAGACGACAATTGCTTTTAATATTTTTGCAACGTGTCTCTGGAAACGCATTGCTGCTAACATATATTGGAATCAGTCTGCTGAAATGTTGGCTAACGCTTAGCTGCTCAGCAAAGGAAACCTGTTCCAGAGGCTGGAAAACCTCTGAAATCTTGAAAAACCAGCCTGAAACAAGACTGTTGGCTCAGGTACCTTAACGAGGCACAAAACAAAATCACCTCATGGAGATGATGGAGCGGGGCGTCTAACATCTTTTAAAAGGTGCCACCTGCCGCGTGGCTTCAGTGTCATAGTCTGCGAGATGGGTGTTGCAGATCTCACCCGCGTTATTGTAAAGCCGGGGTGCTAATAATGCTGACGTAACGTGGTTGAGTTTCACCCACTTAGAAATGTTTTAGTCACTACTTAAACTTTATAATATTGAGTAACACCTAGCACAGAGATTCTGGAAATGTAATTTTGATGTAATAGACCATTTTAAAAAGATAGGAGTATTCCCTATATATTATTAATTGTTGTCACAATTAAGCTATATTTCTTTTTTAATTAAGAATCTGCGTTGTAAATGATAATATTTCCATTCTTTCCGTTGTTATAAAAAGGAATAGCAGATTTGGAATATATTCCTTAATGCTTTTAGGAATACTAACTGTTCATGGAAGACTTGTGCCTGTTTTTAGCCTTAGAAATTCTAAATGTTTACACTATCTACAAAAAAAAAAGAAGCTCTATAGAATCAGGTTATTTACAAAGGCTTTTGGAAATGAGAAAACCCTAGGTGTATGTTCCTATTAGCAGAAGGAAGTGGAATATTTAATGTATATTATTTTATTACTGACTCTTTTTACATTCTGTGATATTAAACTTTGTTCTAGAGTCAAATGATGATACTAGAGAAGTGCTTCCTCACCTTCTTCAGACAGTTAAGCCTCATTTTTAACATTCTTGTTGACCCTTTGTGATGTAATAGCAGGAAAAAAAGTTGCAATCTTTCAAATTCAGGTATTTCTCCAATTATAAACCAGTATATCTGGGTGGTAAATTTATTTCCGCACTGAAAGAGGCAGCCACTGCAGAACCGTACTCTTTTCAGAAGGTAATTGTTGCACTTTTGACATCAGTAACCACATCTCAAAGTTGAATTAGTTCGTGTTCAAAACTGAAAGGTCGATCTAAACATCTGAAGATGTTACTGTGTTGCGAGGATCAGAAAACTCAAGTATTTTTCAAAAAGACCCCGCTTGAGGGGCCTCAAAATAATCTTAAGGAGAGAAGGAAAGTAGATGTTTGCATATTGCATTCCATTGGATTCGTTAATCCAAGAATATTGCTTAATTAAACTTTTGACCAAAATATTTAAGAAATGTTAATTACCATGATTAATACTAAGTTATGTGAGGTAATTTTTAGAATAATTCCAAGAACTTTATGATCAAATTGTCTGGCAAAAAAAGGAGGCATTTTGTTTGCATTGTCACGCTTTTATGTATTTAATTTAGGAATTTTTAGTAACTTGTCTCTCTGAGGTGGGGACATATCGCTCTAATGATCTCTTTTCAAATGTTTACTTCCAGAGGATCGTTGTCCAGTGCTGAGTTTCAAGTCCAGAGCTTAAATTTTGAAATGGAGGGAAGGAGGAAATTATGTGCGTTTGGATCTTATTTTAAGTTCATTTAAATTGTTTTCTTAAATATTGGTCTTTGCGTTACAAGTTGTTGTACTTGTGTTTGACACCCAAAATTAAAAGTCAAACTGAGACTAGTAAAGTTTCCCTAGAATGAGAGGAAGCTTGCAGGGTTTCTTCACTACTCTGCTGGCTTTGTTTATTTTATTTTTTTTTCTCAGCGAATCTTAAACTGCAAACCACAATTTCAAATAAAATTATGGAAGATCTTAAAGCTTAGAAAATTTTGGCTGCTTGTACACTTTAGACATTTAAGTTCAGGATTTTCAGCAGCAGTTTATTTAGAGGCTGCAATGCGAATTGCAGTTTTACTGGGTTGTTTGCTGCTTTTTGCCGCTTCCCCTATTCGTGTTTCCATGGGACATGACTGGTTTGGATTTCAGCACTGCTAACAGAAATGGAACACAGTCTCATTTAGCAGTATGGGTTTTAGTTTGGCTTTAAGAATTTTTCCACTGTTATTCTAGAGAAGCTTTGATGACAAAATTCCTGTTTCAATCACGTTTGCTATTTCTTAATATGCACACCCCAATATTTTATAACTTTTCCTGTTTATTGCTTAAAAAAGTAAGGAAGACTACCTGACCAAAAAGATAAAAATTAAAATCTTGGTCTGTATCAGTTACATCTTAATTGAAGCTTTCACCTTCAGATCCTCCAGATGACGGCAAACATTAAGTGCAATGTTGGAAAAGGAAACATGAATTTGAGCCAACATGCTTTCGGTAAACACATACATTCAGTGTTGTGATTTGTGCAAATTAACACTATTGCTATCGACTACGCTTGTTCTAAGCAGTCTTTGTTTACAATGATTTAGATGATATTGCATAATATGCATTCATTTTTTGACAGAACCGGCAGAGTTGTGCAGGCAGATGGCAGGGGAGCGTAATCTCATAACTGGTTTATATGACATTATTGACTTACCTTTTCTTGGCGTATCGCGTAATTTTTGAAATTCTGCGTTTGCAACAAAAATGTGAGTAGCTGATCTACTAAATCCATGTTTAAGATGTTTTTGTATCTCATGAATGCTTTATAATTGTCTAATTAAACTAAATGCCTATGTAATACTGCTTTTTTTTTCTTTACTTAAGGACTTTTCTTTTTATCTGGCTAGGCCACAGGTTTGCTAGAACATACCTATTTCTCCATGCCTCCCCTGCTTAGCTTTTTTGCTGCTTTTTCATCTACATAGCTACTTTTCTGCCCCAACGCTCCCAATACCCCGTGTTTGTGAGCTGACAGCACAGACATGTGCAGTAAGTGGTCTCTTGTCACCAGTACAGCCTTGCTCTGACTGTCACGTTTGTAGATCATTAAAAGGACAACACACGTCAGTCCGTTTATAGCTCATCCAGTGTGAAGGAAAGACATTTTTATTTTGTGTTCCAAGACAGGATACATGCCGGTTTTGGTTCCAAACAGATATACAGGAACACGTGTTAAAATCAACTTTTTTTTTTTCTTTCTCCCTAAATAAGTCTCAAGTATTTTCAAAGCACAGATCGCATACCTGGATTGCAGCGATTGCTCTGGGTTTTATGAATACTGGGGGTAACAGTGGGACAGCTGAGGGACAGTTATTTTAAAAACAGAATTGTTAGCTGCTTTTTTTAGTTTGCTGGGTGTCTGAACAAAAAAACACAACCAATCTTTTTACCATCCCCTCTATGTATGCATTGTCCAGTGGTTTTTAACAGGGAGCAGAGGGAGGTCTTACTGTCCGCTCTCGTATTCAGAGAGCCAATTTCACCGCACAGTAAATGTTTCTGCATCTGTTGTACACTTGTAAAACAGGAAGGATACCTAGTGATCTTTATAAAGCACTGAAAAATTACACGAAAAGATATTTATGTGCAGCATCCACTTAATGACTGTTGATTTCAAAAATAACTATTCAACTTGGTGCAGGCTTAACTCGAATACCACGATACCCACACAGTAATCCAGAATACTCCTGGCTGAATTTCCATCCTCCTTGGAGGAAAGTGAAGGTGCTGGCATCTTTGGTCTGGGAAATCTTTCAGCCATCAGCAAATTCTCTTTTGTCCTCGTGGTGCATGTTTTCTTCTGACACCACTGGATTTTTTTTTTAAGCTGATTTTAGCTAAAACCTATAACGAGAGATCAGTTTCTGCATTGATGAGGGTTCTTTGGTTTGTTTTAGGTGTTTTCAGGTCTTGGTTATCTGAGCAGCAAAAGCCGTAAGTTATCGCAGCAGAAAGTTCTGCATCCTTTTGATGGATTTTTTATGTTTTAGGAAAGTCTGCCTGGAAGATGTTGGTGTACCTCATGGTGTAATAGATACAAATATCCGAATCCGTTAATGTGAATATTTTTGAGATTTTGTTTTTGTAGTTCAGTTGGATAATACTTTTCCCTGAAGTAGCATGAGAGGTAAGGGTTAAGTTCAGCATTGGTTTTCTGATAAGCTTGTTTATGCCTTAGATATCCTCTGCTCCCGTTTTGTAAAATCACTCATCCCAGAGGTGTTCAATGTATGAAAAAGAAACGGCTGTTATAGTTCCAGGAAAATCACAAATCCTTACTTCTCAACAGTGACTCATTAAGAGAATCAGTCCTTGTTAATCCAATTGCAGTCGCCATTCCTCGGCTGCGCTTAGATGCCTGTCGCTTGGACAGTGAAACAGTAGTCACGGGGTCGGGTCTGGCTAGCACAAGTCCTTGAAGGCGAAAGTCAAAGGCTTCTGGTCATATGAGAAATGTTCCGATTTGTGTAAGGACGTAATCTGGCCTTTCCTGAAGCCAGTGTTGAGACTGCAGCAGCGCCTGAAGGATGTTGATATCTTAAACTGTTTAAACGATCGCTGTGTCAAACCCTGATCTGTTCTGAGCCGGATTGTTCCATTGGATGTACTGTGAGACACAGAGAGGTTGGCCTGTTCTTTTGTTTATGGTCTCGGTATATCTGTGTTTTCGTAGCGAAACCTGGAGCTGAGTGAGGTTGCTGATCACCGCCCCCCGAACTGAATACAGCCGATTTCAAATGAACCCGGGGCATTGCTGGGTTTTGCAAAAATGAAAGTGAGAGGGAATGAGTTCCTCAGTGTATTTCCCCAGGGACAGTCCTCGCTAGCTCTGAAGGAGGACTTTGGTGAGGTCCTGATCCACGCTGCCCCACATCTCCATTTGGCAGATGAAGTGTAAGAGGCACGTGGAGTTGAGGTGTCCAGCCTCGAGATTCACAGGGAGATAATGACTCTGGCTGGATTCCCCCCTCGGTCCTCGTCCTTTTCTCTGACCTTTAAGATGGACCATTCAATGTACAGGAAGTTTTTTACTTCTCTCTGCTGCACCCTCAAATGTGTTTGCAAGGTGAACACTCTGTTTTCAACTAAAGGGATTCTTTTACAGTTTGGTGGGATTAGTGAAAAGCTTATTACTGACAAAAATAGCTGAATAAATGAATTAAAACAATATTGCGTAATCCCTTTAATTTCACTCTTCTGCTTTATTTTTTTTTATAAAGACTGTTAAGAAATCTAAACTCCTACTTCTCTTAAGGGCTTACATCTGTTTTCTAGTAACAGGTGTTCGGACTAAGTACCTGCATTTTGGGGTTTGAGGGCTTTGTTTATTGCTTGCCGTGAGCTGCAGGATAGCTGCGGTCTTCTGTTTGCTTTTTTCCTTTTAAAAAAATTACTGATATAATTAAAGCTCCTGATTTTCTAGGTTCATTTGGCATTTGCAACCCCTGGGAGCCTCTCACTGCGCGTTTGTTGTTTATAGATGGCCTGGCACAGGTGACATGATGAGGAAGATGGGGAAAGTGCTACCAGGGAAAGTCTCATGTCAGAGCGGATGGTTTGCATTGCAGTGTTCTTTCCGCTTTACTTCAACTCTTGTGCTGTGGGAGGCAGAGGAGCTTTCATCACCATTTGTGTGAGGTTTCCGCATCATCGTTTAGTGGTCTGAGGACTTTTATACCTGTGAGTTGAATCTTTCTTTTCTGCGTGGCAAAGCAGAGTGATCAAGTTTGGGACGCAGCTGCCTGCCAGGTAAGAGAAGTCTTCAAATAATGTAGAAAATGGTCTCTAAACTCATCATAAATCTCTGGGACACGATGTTGTTTTACTTTTTTAATTTAACAGCTACTTTACTCTGGACAATTTCTAGACCCCCCTGGCTTTAGGTAATGGCTGGTATTACTGCACCCTGGACTTGTCTTGATCTTTCTGCTCAATTGTCGGTAAACAATTGTAAATGTTTTCAGGTTGTTCAGGCACAGCAGAGAGGACCCAGGATAGTTCCGAGTTCTGTGCTATGGAAACAAAGCAAAGAAAAAACCCTCCAGTCTTTATCTTTCTGCAAATAAGCTAGATTTCAGAGGGCAATTATGTTCTGTTATTATCTTCTGTGTACAGTCCTCTAATGGGAAATGGCTTTCCAGAACAGCAGTTCTTGTTTGACTTACACAACCTTAGTATAAGTTTACCTCCACTTTCACTGTGACTTTTATAAATGGATTTAGTTTTGCTGAATTATAAATTGTACGTGTCTATGCATTGTAACCTGTAATGCCTTTGAAACTCCAGCCTGGATGCTAATGATCAGGGTTCAGAATTATCTCCAAACGTGTTTTGTTTTTAAGTTGATGTGTGATGTTTAACACTGTGGGTACTGTAGTTTATTTTTTCTTACTACGTTTGACTTTTTGGTTCAGGTAATATAGAGTCTTATGGTTTTTATTTAAAATACTTAGAAGATAAATGTGGATCTAAAGTCTGTGTTGTGCAATAAAAGTACATTATACTGAAAATTGTTGGAATCGGGCTGATCTGGTCTGCAGCCACAGCGCTGCTCCTTGCCACCTTCCCTGTGCTCCGAGTTCGCTTTGTGTGACTGCTGAGGACAATGAAGACACCAGCCTCTGTCCCAGGTGTCACTGAACGGCACCAACCATCAGCAGCTGGCCCTTAGGCAGTGTCTGCTCTCCGGGGGGACACCGACGGGTTTCAGATCATTTCGGTTCATCCTCAGGTGGAGCAGCCTGGAGAAGGTGCGAGAAGGTGCTCCTGGTTGTGCGATGCTGGAAAAGAGAGAGTTACATTCCTGGATCTGCTTTGCTGGCTGTGTGTGGAAGGATTTCCCCTTGTTTCTGAAGTAACTACAGTACCGTCTTCCTTGCTGTCTGTCTGTCTTGCTAAAGCCAGCCCTCTGTCACAGCTGGACAGGAATAAAAAATAAAAAAGACCCTGAAACCAGCCCAGGACAGCAGTCTGTAAAGGAGAAGGGAAAGAGGAAGCAGTTTTAAAGGGCAGCAGCGATTGCTCTGCTGCAGTCAGCATGAGTGTGACCCGCGGGGGGGGGGACAGGGCCGGGGGAACACCGGGGTGTGGCTGTGGTGGGGCCGCAGGGAGGGGCGGGAGAATCTGCCGCGAACGACACCTAGATCCCCTAAAGCCGGGGGCTCTGGTCCTTCTCCAGCTCGCGATCGTCCTGCCCTCGGCCCCTAGTCCTGCGCGGTCTTCCCGGCACCACCAGCTCCCGGAGGCCTGCAGCCGCCGGTAACCGGGACCCTCAGCGCCCCGCGCTTCCTTCCGGGAAAGGGCCCCGCCCCGGAAGTGACGCCACGCCCTTCCGCCGCGGAGGGGTGGACGCGCCGGGCCGCCCTGAGGGGAGCGCTGCCGCCGCCGCGGGAGGAGCGGAGCGCGGAGCCCAGCAGCGCGGAGCCCAGCAGCGCGGAGCCCAGCAGCGCGGAGCGGCGCCGCTCCCGCCGCCCGGGACAGCCGGTGAGCCGCAGCCCTGACCCGCCGCGCTGCTCGCTGAGGGGTTCTCGGGCTGGCCGGGCGCCTTTCGGGGCGCTGCCCGGTGCTGGCGGGCCCGGCTGAGGGGAGAGGCTCCTCCGCTGAGGGACACCCTCCGCTGGCAGCCGCGCGGTGACAGTTTGGTGGCTGTCAGCATCCTCCCCGCCCGTCGTCGTCCGCCGCCGGTCGTTATAATTCCTTGGAAGTGCCGGTGAGGCCGTGTCTGCCCGCGGGCCCCGCTGAGGCGGTGGGGGGCTCGCCCCCGGGCCCGTCCCTCAGGGGCTGGGGCTGTGCGAGGGCTGCGCCGGGCTCCAGGGGGTGGTTTGTGACCGGCTTTAACACCCCGGGATACAGAGAAACTTCGTAAATTTCTTTCTTCCGTGTGCAGTTCCTAAAGCTTAAGTTGCTTTTCTGTTTTTATTATTTTATTTTGATTCCGTGGGGATGTTTCAGTAGTTAAGCAGGGTGAAGGTGTTGCTGGTAACTTTGCGCATCTGGCCCCTCGGGCTGTTTCCCTGCTGAGGTGGATCGAGGCAGTTTTGTCTCTGCTTGTGCATGTTGCTGCTTTATGCCTTCTTATTACAAGACTGGGGATCAAAGTCCTTTAAACTGAACCCAAGTGAAGTCTGGAGCACGTTCAAGATGCTGAGCAGCGCAGTTTGGATGCGTTTGTGGGTGTTTGTCACTGTGGGAGCACCTTGTACGGTGTCCAGGCTGTTCCCTTGGAGCAGGGAGTGGCTGGATTTTCGGAGAGGATGTGAGATATTGGAAGATGAATGACGCGCTCGTAGTAACAATAAAACCGTCCAAGGGAGTGGTTCGACGCTGTCTTAAATCCTGCTGGTCTGGGCTGCCTTGGTCTGCGGCAGGGGCACGGATGCTTGTGTGCTGGGTTAGCTGTGGGGTTGTTACCCACAAAATTCAAATCGGGGCTTTTTTGGGGCTGAGTGGGGCCCTAGTCTGGGCCAGTGCTGGGAACTAGTGGCACTGCACGGTTTTGGAAAAGGGCGGTATTACAGAGGCTGTGATTTAAATCTATTATTCACACGACTTGTCGTACTTTTCTTCTTTGGTCTCGTAGTCATGAAGCTGTTGTCAAAGTGGTGCTTTGTGTTGGCAGTTCCTCGTGCCAGTGCTCTGGGATGTGTCCTGAGCAGCTCTTGGTTTTCCAGTTACCTGGGACTCCTTTGAGACTAATGACCCAGCGCAGAAGGACACAGTGCTTTCCAGGAACAGTACTTTACCCAGGAATTGGATGGGTTGGCCTTCTGGACACGGTTATACAAGGGTTTTGCGGTGGGGAGGATTAGTAAGAGAATTGTAACTCAGTGGAATGCTGATGAAAAAATGAAACACCACACCACAGAAGGGAAGAACAGGAGGATAAAGCCAATTATACTAATTCAGAAGATCAGTTTACACAACAAACTGGTTATAAGCTTGTAGATAATCCATGGTTCTCTTATTCAATTTTCTTTCGCAGTCTTAGCTGATCTAGAACAGTTTCTCGGTTTCCTCCTTCCCCTCCTGATGTTTGCTATTTAATCCCTGACTATGTGCTTTTTTTTTTCTTTTTTTAATACTTGTGACCTAAACTAGACCTAAAAATCTTGCTCATGAAGTCCTGTTAAAATCCTGTCAGTAACAAGTCGGGTACAAAGTGTGTGAGGTATTTTGGAGTTTTCCTCTGAGGTTATAGCAAACTGAGTTTTAATCTTTATGTGTGGTTGACATGTTGGCAAAAAACACAGCCTGTGTAGAGGCTGGTTGCTGCTGTTTTTGAGGAGATTTTAGAAGTTTTAGCTAATTCTCTCCATATTCTTACATGAATTCCCAAACAGTACAAAGCAGTTTTTAGATGTTTCTTGTGATTTCATTTAAAAGTGCGGTTGTGAGTCACATGGAGATGGGGAGACAGTCTGTTAATTCATGAATACTGAGCCGTCCTTGCTGCAGGCAGTAGTTAAGAATTTGTTGTGAACGAACAAAACTGTAGCTTCAGGTCTGTACTGAGGTTGGAGGGGAAAATACATCTTCCAGTTGAAGTAAACAGTGAGCTCTGTGGGCAGAGCGTCGGAGCCTCGTGGCCATTAGATTTCAGAGGTTTTAAGTAGTGGCTGGAGTTTCCCCTCCCAAATTACAGCACCAGGCAGTGCGGCTGTTTTCAGGTGTGATCAGACTCTGTCTGTCATCACAGTTAACGACTATTTATTTTCCTGGGATCATCAGTTAGCAACCTGTACTGACTATACTAGGAAACAACAGCTATAGGTGAAATGTTTTTATTGCAGGAAAGACGCACATTAAAACTGTGAAGACGCGAATGATCTATTCTGCAAAGATTGCAACCAGGTTTCTTTCCCAATTCGAAAGTTGTCTGATGGCTTTTGTATTTTCCGTTCATGAGTCTCTTGGATCATATTGCCCCACCCTTCGCTTTAAAGGAAATTAACTCATTTAATTAGCTTGCTGCTAATGACATGCCTGAGTGTGCAGGGTTACACATGAGTCACGACTGTTTCGACACCTACATGGCTCTAAAGAATTCAGTGGCATTTGGGTCCGTGGTTGCTCTTTGGAATACGTGTTATTTTAAGGATGTTCTTCCACATGCCACATTCATAGCTGTTAGAGAGCGTGACCGAATCCCATCCTTTGGACACTTCCTAGTCAACCTTGTAAATTTAGTTTCAGCAGCTGAGGTTGTGTGTAGTTTTAGGTGGGACTCGCTGCTCTCTTGGTCTGCGTGTGGTGTGCTCTTCGGCACCAGTGAAATGTAAACCAGCAACTGTTCCTGCACGAATTGTGTGTTTGCAGGCTTCCCCAGCTTTTCCTCTTTTCCTGCTCTAAAATCCCGTGTCTGGGGATGGCTGTTAATGACCAGTTTCGGTGTGTGATACTGCACAGGACGTTGGGAACACTCTTTGGAGAGCACTCTGATATTTTTTAATGGGAAGGATTAATGCAAGTTGTTCGTTAAGTGCTGTGAGGACTTAAACTTGAAGAGCCGAATCATGTTCACTTCAGCCTGGTGAAAAGACTGATGGAGGTTGTTGCTAGGAATTGTGCCAAGATTTTTTATTTTTTTTTGAGAAGACTTGTTTTCAGGGAGTAAGGTGGAGAGATGAGAGGAGGGAAAATAACCCCAAACACCTCAACCCCACACCCAAACCAGAAGGAGGGATTCAGACATCAGGAGACAGGTGGTTTTATTTTTTCAGTTTGTGGTCAAAAGCGTAGAAGACTGAAACAGGCTGCCCAGAGCCGTTTCCATACCTTGTGTCAGCCTGCCTGCTTTGAGTCTCTCCTGTGAAGTCTTTTCCTGTTTTTAGATACATTTAATGAACTTTGGTACCAATACTGAAAGTTGTTTACAGAACAGCCTCACCAAGCCACTGCTTGCATTTCCAGAATTAGTCTGCAAGGGTATTTAGAAACTGTTTTCCATCGGCTGTAATAATAAACTGACTTGCAATTAGCTCTTCTAAAGGCGTCTATAGGTTGATTAAATGAGGTGCCTTCTACTCAGCTTTGATACCTGAGCTTTTTCAACTAGCTCTTCCATCAGAGGTAACCTCAACAATCCAGGACTAATAAATAGTTTATGAAAAAGTCAATATCTTCTGATGCGATCTGCACTGACAATAAAAGCATCTGCCCACTCGGTCCCTGGGAGGTAAGGCAGGTCCGTGTCAGAAAGGAACAAGAAAAACAAGCTGGTGGTGTCTGAACTCGTGATAAATCTGTACTGCTTCTAACCCTTGTTTCACTCACGGTGCTTTTCCTGGAGCCAGAGCTGTGTCTGCAGTCTTTGGAAACCCTTATGCGTTAGGGAGATTATTTTAGGTTTATTGCTGAAAAGAAGGTGTTATGTAAGTATAGTCTCTCTTTGATGTGTGCGTTAAATCAGCCCTTAGCGACGGGTCTATTTTGGTGGCAGGAGCCCCTTTTTCATATGGCATAAAAGCAAAGAGTGCACTTGCTCTTTTCTGGGACTGCGATTCCTGCTTTAATAAATGTACTGTTGAATTCTTCCAGCCGTTTTGTAGTCTGGTCTGTGTGAGAATTAGAATATAGTCACCTGCTGTTGTTGAGAGCCTTGAGTCTGACACAAAAGGTACAGTGTCCTGGAGCTGCTGCTTCAGCCCCCATTACGGGATACTGGTGATGAGTGGCCTAAGGATTTATGGATTTACACTGGGAGGAGAGAGCACCTTCTGGAAACTCAGAGCTGGTTTTGTGCTTTATGTAACTGTCAAAACATCACACGTGATCACCAGGTGTTGGCAAACTTCTGAGCTCTCTACTTGTCCCATAGTTTTAATTGTGAAACAGCACTGATTAATCTTAGTCCCATGGGAATGTAGGGGTAGATCATCAGAGAGGAAAAAGAAAAGGTAAAACAGCATTTGTGTCAGTGCCATCTCACGTGCACTGGTGCTGGTGAACCTCACCGTCTTTTTATACGAGCAGTCAAGGTGCCGGAGGTGGGATGTCCAGCCTGGTGTGCTCAGGACTAGACCCCTCCGGGAATGGAGGCATCTCCGGTGGGCTGTAAGCAAGGTGTTGCTGTCTGAGCTTTGGTGACTGTTGTAGGTTCTGTTCTGGTGTCTGTAGCTGTTTCCCAGAGGTATGTAGGGAATTAAGATTGTAGATTGCAGTCAGAAAATGTTGTCCGAAGACTAAAAGCTTTGATGGAATCCCTTTGTAGATTTACGTGTATCCTTATTGCTTCCTATGAGAAACTTGGGCTCCCAAGACCGGCAACTGAAAATCCTTGAAAACTAGAATGTAGGTTGTATTAAGGACCTGCGTTCGATGAAGACTGTTGCACTGCAGGTCAATGGAAAACATTTCTTAAAAAAAAACCAAAACCCTTTCCTCTTTCCTCAGCTCTCCCCCTCCACCACCACCCCACCGATCGTAATGCTTTGATTCTTGTTCTTTGATAATACTTGTCAAAAATTGCGTGTTTCCTGTGTCTTAACTCTTTCGGTTTCAAAGACAGATAGAAGTATGTGACTCAGGGAAAGTGGTGTGGCTGTAGGCCAGCAGTATTCTACAGAAAAGTTGGTTTTTCTGGTTTTGGCTCAGATGTCTGCTTCCATGGCTGTGGTGACCGAAACCCTGTACGGGTTGCACATAATGTTTTCAGTTGCAGCTTTGAGGAACTGTTGGGCAGAGAGCTGCTGGTTTATGCTTCCTTAAAAAATTATGTGATTTTCAATTTTTTTTAAGGAAGGGCTGTGTTTTATTGGATATTATTCCTGGATGGCAAGCTTGACAGAAAAAATCTAAGAGTGTGAGCAAGGAATGAGAAACCTCTGAGTTGGTGTTGCACTTTTTTTTTAAAAAGTGTTTGTTCCAGTAAACAGCTGCTCAAAATAATACTGAATAGAAAGAGAAATTTTAAATGAGCCACAGTATAACAAGAAAAAATGTGTTGATAGGAAGATGTATTTGAGAGCTTCAGAATTAATTGCGTTAAAGCAAGTAAAAAGCTAATTTTGAATTAAACCACAGTGGGTTTCTTTTTTCACATACTAGACGTTGCAACAAAACAAAATATTCTAAATGCTGAGCGGCAGAAATTGGCTGTGAAACTGTTTGTGTAATGGCTGTATGGCTTTAAAGGAAGCAGAAAGCCTCCGCTTTAAGTGCGGCATGTGATTTCTTCATATTGATTCAGGGTGACCTCTTTTGTCCCTGGATCTGAGACTGATGTAACTGCGATCAAAAACACTTGAAGGGGAGGAGACAGAACAGCTTGTTTTCTAGTGGCTTGGCTTTGCAGCTGTTTACAAACCTCTCCAGAAAGAATGCAAAAAAAAAAAAAAATCTTGCTACTCAGAGCCCTGCTTTGCTTACTCCAAGGAAAGCTGCTGAACTTTGACACTACACAAACCTTATTTTAGTGCTGATGTTCACAGAGGGCTCACGGGATGCCAAAGGTGCTAGTGGGTGGTTAGAGCTCTGTGGATCCAGAAACCTGATTTTTGTGCATCTGTGAAAGGACACAATTGGTGTAGAAACTGAGGATGCTGATAAGCTTTCAGAAAGCAAGATGTTGATGTGGGATAGAAGCAAGGTCATGTATTTATCATAGAATCATAGAATGGCCTGCGTTGAAAAGGAAATTTCAAAACTAAAGGAGTAAAAAGAAAAAAATCTGAGCGTCCAAAGCATGGTCCACCGCAGACACCTGAATTAAAGAAATTGGCCTACAGACTGCAATGGCAAAGCTGTTGTAACTTACCCCAGTGCAGTGGGTGATAGGATCAGGGATGGTATTTCCTTGGGTGACAGAGATCGGTGTAAAATTTCTCTGAAGTTTGCGTTACAAAAATGTTTTTATCTGTTGCGTCTTTGTAGCTGCCTGTAGTTCACAGTGGCTGATCACTTCACCATTAATGGCACTATTGAAAAGTCTGTGCATGGTGTTTTTTTCTGGTCCAGGAAACTGCGATAGAAGTCTCTAATCACAGTGCTGCTGCAGCTTCTGTGCTTAGGAGGCAGTCCTTAAAGTGGATCAGGAGCAGCTGGAGAGTTTCGAGCTTTTGCTTCCCCATTTGTTTCAGAATTGCTGATAAAGGGCGTTTGTGATGCTCCGAGAATGGGCTGTTTCCAGATACTGCCAACATGCAGTTCTGTCCCAGGCTGTGCCGCTGACAAACATTTGATGTTTAGTTTCTGGTCTGACAGAGAGGTTGTTGGTCAGCAGCCCTGGGTACCCTTACAGTCAACACAGAGACCTGACCTGAGGAATCGGAAATGAAAATGGTACAGCATCAAAAGATCTTTTGTGAAGGCAATGTGCTTATTTTCCTCTGTTAATCTGTCCATATGGCAATGAAGTAAAGCTTTCTCAAATATTTAAAATCTAGTTGTTTTTTCAGTTTGCTTTGCAGAAGTGTGTTAATGTCTGTTGAACTGTCAGGCATTTCTGTGGGGGGAAAAAAAGGTATTCAGCTGCTCTCTGTCTATATAAAAGAGAAAATGTGTCTATAAATGATGTCATTTAGAAACTGATACCCTTAATATATAGGTGTCTACAAGGAAACTCTCTAGATTATTTTTAGAAACTCATTACTTGTTTCAAAGGTAGAAAAAATGTTAGCAGGAGCCTTAGTACTAATCTAGATAAAATGGAATATTTAATTTGTTCCCCCTCAGAGAAAGCAGCATTTGTTTCCCGTTACTTTACTTAAAATAACTTGGTTAGATTAATGGGAAACTTTAAATGTTATCAGTCTCTTGAAATGGTTGATCTTGTATAATTGAGCTTGGAAGAATTGCATTCCAATGTGTGTTGGGTTTTCCTTGTGTGATCTTAAGTCAGGTGCTGGAGGGGAGGGCAGGGCTGGTTTAAAAATCTGCTTTTCCTGTTAGGGGAAGAGGTCCTAGGGGTGCCTTTGGTTACAAATGTGAGAGCAAGAAATCCCATTGCCGTGGTGCTTGCTCAGCTGGTGTGAAGCACTCTGCTGAGGATCGCAGGAAGAAAAAGGGGCTGGATTTGGTGACCGAGTTTCCAGTGCCATGCAGGGATATTTCTAGTGTCTGTGTGTCAGTATTGCAATCCAAACACCTGTGTGTTAATGTGTGGGGCTTAAACTTGTTAGTGCGGGTGATCCTGTGCGGCTTTTCTCCTAAAATGAATCCAGCGTTTGGAATTAGAAGGAAGTAGCTGCAATGCCCTTGGGAGCAAGCTGGCATGTGGGATGGTTTCTGTCAAGCAAAAAAAAAGAAAAAAAAAAGAAAGGGGAGGGCTGGATCGTTGCAGGCCAGGCTCTGCACACTGGTAGGGTAGGCATGAAAATAAATCTTTTTGTTGCAGTCACTATATATAAATTTGATAAAGCTGTGCTTTATGCAGATGCCCAGCTTAACTCTGAAGTAACTGAAGGAGGTGGAGGTGCATCTCATCCGTGTTACCGTACCCCACTGCGCTGGCCGTGACGCCTCACCGTGCCGTGCAGATGTACTCTGTGAGGCCAAAGCTGTGTTGGCTGAAGTCTCACTGGTGTTATTCTTTGCAGAGACAGTCTCGGCCTGAATACCAACCTGTTGACATTGTGTCTCTTTCTCAATTCGCGTCTTTTTGGTGGTGACTGTAACTTCCTCTGTTTCTTTTTTCCTCTGTGCCTCGGTGGCTGTTAGAACAATGTGGTGGTGAGACCAGAGAGTTGGGCCCTTTTCCTGAGTGTGTAGCTGTCTGACTGGTGCTGCTGGCCGAGCTCTCCAGGACTCTCTGCAGGTCCAAGCTGTGCAAACAGAAGCTGACGCTACAGCTGGCTTTCAGGGCTGTGTGGTTATGTAACTGTGCCCTTCCTCCTGTGCCCTTTATTTTGTTGCTATGGAACTTTTCAATAATTAAAACAGGTGACTTCTTTCTAAAAGACAAGCCTTCAGAAGAAATTATTTCTGGCAGACTGTTGTCATGTTCCTGTCTTTAACCCTTTTCTCTTTAAACAGGAAGAAAATGAACCTGAAATCTGAACGCAGAGGAATTCACGTTGATCAGTCAGAGCTACTGTGCAAGAAGGGATGTGGTTACTATGGCAATCCTGCTTGGCAGGGATTTTGCTCCAAGTGCTGGAGAGAGGAATACCATAAGGCCAGGCAGAAACAGATTCAAGAGGACTGGGAGCTGGCAGAGCGGTAAAGAGCCCTTTAAATTCCTTCATCTTTTATGGTAGTGTGACTTCACTAAATACAATTCCTGCCTCCTGTTTTCTACTTCTATTTGCTCTGCCTTAGTTGCATCATAAGTTCTCAAATTTGAGCTTTCCAGCAGGAATTAAAATCTTCCCTTTGATGCAAAGATGAATATTTACGACCTTCTAATTTAAGAGGTTTCAAAGGAAAGTCTGTGAAGTAACAAATGTAAACACCCCCCCAACCTCTCAACAAATGCTTTGACCCAATTTGCATACTGAAATCTGTAATTCTGACTAGCAGTTGGAAGGGTGAAAGTGACAATTTTGATTAAGATACCTCTGCCTCTGGAGACTGCAGTTATGGTCTTGAATATAGCCAGCACAATGGTATTACGTTTCAGGTACTATGGGTCTGTAGTCATTCTTTTAAACTGCAGGGTTAAGCCCAAAAGCATCAAAGCTTTAATAATTCAGGCAATTTTTCTAAGCACATATTTCCTGCAAAACAGTCTAGTTTTCCCAGTGTGATAAATGCTTGACCCTGAAAATGGGCATTGGAGGAAATCTATACTTGAGTGAGAAAACAAGAGCAGCTAGGACTCTCTTTTTTTTGGATTTGGGTAGGAAGCAAAAGCATTATCCCCTGCTTGAGAAACTGTAAAGCATCCACTGTTGTAGTACAGCTATCCTTCGTGTCACTGCCAGGTGTGAGTTCCCTGACATCCCCTCAGAATGAACTCTTTCAGGGTTGTGTGAATTCTTCAGATGGAGGAGCATCACTTTGGGGAACTTGAGTTACCTAGTGATACATTAACCAAGGTCATTGGGGGGAAAAAAAAATTGAAGAAATTAAAAAAAAAAGGCATTAGTGCAGTGTTCACATCAGCCTACACAAAGAAGGTAACATCTGTGGAAGCTACGTGTCGCTTTGTCCTTTGCTATAAATCGAGATTCATTAAAAATTTCAGTATTATTAGAGCAGATAGTGATGCTGTCAGTCTTACAACATCTCTGTGCAATAAAATGCAGGATTTAAGGAATTCCTTAATAAGTAACTGTTCAGTAGGGAGATGCTGAGGAACCAGTAAGCTGTGATTGTTTGCTGTAGTGGACAGGCTTGCCAGCACAATTCAAGACACAATTCCTGCTTTAAGAGATTACAAAGGCAAGCCCGTTTATAGTCCGTCCTGAGCTGGATGGATGTTTGAAGAAGATTGCTCAACCTTTTAGCATCTTGAAGAGCAATATAATTTAACCTATTTTAGTCCTCCCGCATTGGGGTAAAACTAACCATCGAAGGATTGGTGTGTTTGCCCTCCCCTACTTTGTATATGCAGATTAAAAGACAGGCTGGGGGCAAAGCACCCATCAGTGTTGCAGTGGAGTGATTTGCTCATTCATTCAATCAAGCGTATCTATTACCAAGACTTTGAAAACAAATTATGGCAACAATAATGTCTCCCGGAATATTTCTGAGGTTGTGACAGGGTATTTCACTTGCTCAGCTGCATGCCGTGGTTTTTATCTTCAGGGTGGTAAAGGATTGCCTGTGGTGATAGGTGGTGAAACTCAGGAGGCAGGGGGGAAGGTGACTGAATTGATTATTGGAAATGCTCCCGCAGTCTTTCCCCTCACCTCTACCTTTGTAGAGTTCAGGGCTGTGACATGAGCGGAAGGGACCATGATTATACTTTATGACCATGAGTATACTTTAGTTTCCTCCTTTTTGACCTTACTATTTAATCCTCCCTGGCCATCGTAAGCTTTCCTTCACTTTCACTGTTACAGAATGGAAAGAGTGCAGTGAAGGGAGATGTGGTGGGAAGCAAGAAATGAAGTTGGGTAGAGAGGAGAATTAGCATGTCAAATGAGTAATTAATTTATTGCACAGGAAATTAGTTTATTTGTGCCGGTTTTAAGCACTTAAATGAGACCTATATTTTTCTAATTCCAGGCTTCAGCGTGAGGAGGAAGAAGCGTATGCCAGCAGTCAGAGTACCCAAGGGGCACAGTCACTGACCTTTTCAAAATTTGAAGAAAAGAAAACCAATGAGAAAACACGAAAGGTCACTACTGTGAAGAAGTTCTTCACTGCTTCTTCCAGAACAGGAGCTAAGAAGGGTAATTTTCTCCTTTGCTTTTAATGGCTCAGTACGACATGTTAAATTAAGAAGTATTTTTGATAGATGTACTAAAAGGCAGAGTAATGCTCTGTGACTTGACTTTAAAAAGTTGACACCATGATGCTTCTGGAGAGCAATATGTAAAATCTTACTGAAAACACAGATTTCACACGATTTCTGATACCAGCCAGGATGCTGCTGGTCTTCTTGGCCACCTGGGCACACGCCAGTTCATGTTCAGCCAGCTGTTGACCAGCACCCCCAGGTCCTTTTCTGCCAGGCAGCTTTCCAGCCACTCTTCCCCAAGCCTGTAGCGTTGCAGGGGGTTGTTGTGACCCAAGTGCAGGCCCCGGCATTCAGCCTCGTTGAGCTCATCCCGTTGGTCTCAGCCCCTTGAAGGGGAACTCTTCCTGAAGAAAGCAGGAGGAAAGGTACTGGCTGTCAGTCACGTCGAACAAACCGGGATGTCTAAGTGTGGTAGAAATGCTGATATAAAATACCAGATGATGCTGCCATAATGGATCGCTTCCACAGCTTTAACAGAAAACATGGAATGTGTAAGCAGGGTGCCTTTAAATGAAAATAAATGTGAAAGGAAGCTTGTAGTGTTTATGTGTTTGTGGGTTGTCATTCTACAGCATGTGTTACAAGTCGGAATGATTAATGGCACTGATGCCTTTGCATACCAATAGCTTACATGGGCAAAAACCGGAAAATGCTAGACTGTGGAGGAAGCATTCTAGAAGAACAAGCAACGTTAATGTATCTTAGCCTTATAGACGATGAATTTCCTTAATAAGAAATTCTAAATATGTCTGGATTTCATGTTGGAATTTGTTATGGTGCCTGGGCAGCAGCTGGCTAATGAGGCGTTCAGCTATGTATTAAAAACTTATTTTATGTTCATTTTTCTCACTTTCCATATTTTCTTTTTTTTATCCCCTTCACCATCTCTCCTGACATGCTCCTGCTCTTGGTGTCTTGCTTGCTTTTGCGTTTATTTCAGTGGCTCAAGAGAAAATCGTTAAGCAAGGACAGCTTGGGAGGGAGCGAAATGCTGATAACATTCTCAGGGATTTGAAGGAGATTTTTACTCCCTCCTGGGAACTGGCTTCCCCTACTGAAGGTAATGCAGTACAGCTTGAGCAAGCTGGCTGCTTGATTTTAGTAAGCTTACTTCTTAGTTGGGCTTTGCAAAATACAAACTAGGGTTGTGCCAGTTGTAAGTCGTGCTGTTGAATATGAAGATGACAAAAAACCCAAAACAAATCCAGCATCTTGAAGTGAACTTGAATCTCTAAACCAATTCCTTGGTTTGTGGTATGGAGAAAATAGGAATAAAGTGGAAGCTGCTTTGAGCTCTACCTTAGTGTGACATCTGAAGGATTATGCAGTTTCAAAAAACCAAGGATTTTGTAAGAAGTAGCTAGATCTTGTGCTGCTTCATCTTTTTATCAAAAAATAATTCCAGGTTGCCATTATAAATCGGACAATAAGTTGAAAGTACTTCAGTTTAATAGGTCACACTTCAAGAACTTTTGCATTCTCAAAACATCTCCAGCTGTTTGTTGTATTAACCAAGAAGACAATTTCCTATCAAGAGCAGACATACTGGTTTCATTTAAACCAAAAGGATGCCAAAACGCTTGATCCAAACAGCTTTGGGACTTTGTCCTATATTATTTATTAGCAATTCTGATGTGTTCTGCTGACTAACGAAATTGGAAGATGTACCATTCTTTATTTTGCAAATTATATGAAGATGATGAATGGGTGTGCTTGGTAGAGCTAATGACAAACCCTTTTTCGGTATTTTTTGCTTGGGCTCAGATCCATGACCATGGCACAACCATAGTGAATCACTGGAGTGCTAATGTTCTGCCGTGACAACTCACATTTTTGTAGAATGCCTTGAGAAAGATTTTAATATTGAGTGTTTATTCTTTGAAAAGGTGATCTTTTCTTACTTCTTCCTATACTCTTTCTCTTCATTTTGGTATATCTCCTCTGCTAGGTTCTCTTTAACTTTTTCAAATGGAATTTCTTTTCTGTAATCAGCTTCTTTTTAGTTAGACTTACTTCTTTTAGAGTACATGGCAAAGTTGAAAATATTTTGTTGCTGAAAGTACATGTGTTCCTGCAGCCCTTAGTGACCAGTGCATATCGTACAGATTCATCTTCCTTAAACCACGGTTTCACCGCAGAGATTAATGAAGTTGCAACATTTCTGAGCAACTACATGCAGTTCTTGGTGTGACTCATTAAAAAGATAGTTCATTCTGACATTCAGTTTTTTTAATGCCTAGAGTAATTAAAAAAGAATGTATTTTAAATTTGTGAATGAAAAAAAAAATTCATATTCCTTATGGTCAAATAGCAGCATGAGGTTTATTATTTTTATAATACAGTGAGCTCAATGTTGAAATAAGTAAATAAATCTTCAGCTGTTCTTTGGAAGTGAAGTCAGTAATTAATTGTGGAAAAAAGTCCTTGTAATTCTCTACCCTTTCCAAAGTGTACCTGCTTTCTCTGTTTATTATTTCAAAACTATGCTCTCTTGCTGGTTATGTAACATGAAATGTGACAAGTTTAGGTCAACATATAGTAACGGCTGCCGTTCAGCTTGAATACTGTACAGGCATTCTGCTTTCAGTCTTGGGTGTAAGGAGGACTGGAGGAAATCCCCTCTGGAAAAAGCGTTCTTGTGTAACTAGAGAGGAGATTAATTTGCACTTTCTATCTTGATTGCAACAGTTGGAATTTTAAATATTTGTCAAACCTTTTCCATTCTTACCACTTAAATACCATAAATGTTCTAATGGTACCTGACCGCATTGTCCAGAGAAGGTTACACTGAAGTGTAGGGGTTCTAGTGAGCCTTGTGCTTTGGTCAAATGATCAGTGTTTGTTAGTCGCTGGATTATACAGCTTTGAATTTACTATAGTGCTGGATCTCTTTAAAAGCAAGAAACAACAAACACCACCCCCCCTCCCCAAGCAACCTCAAATCCAAATTAAACATAACAACTTAAATATACTAATCCCATTTATTTCCTTTTATTTTGGAGTTCTGCATGTATGCTTATTGAAATAAGGATTTTTTGTTGTTGTGCATGTTAGTATTTTCAGATTGCAAGTTGTGTTTGTATCATGTTGATCATGAATATTTTCGTGTTTTCTGTCTCTCTGCTGCTTGCTTTTCATCATGTTCATTTACACCATCTCTATTCAATCCTTCATTTTGAACAGTGTTGGCTGGCAAGTTGAAAGGTGGGTGAACTAAACGTGGGCAGCGAAGGTGTTGGATCAATACAATTAACTTGCAACGTACACCTTGGAAAATCAGATGTGTTTGTGTGGAAAAACCCCGTGGTTGCAGCTAGATAAACTTGCATCCAGTGCTGTGTGCAGTCTGTGTTCCCACCTCCTTGAGTGCCGAGCAAATTCTTCCTTGAACAGACGCGGTGCTTCTGCTCTTGCTGAAACACAAATGGCCAAGTTCTCATTTACACTGCGGGTGTGATTCTGCAGCGTTTGCACCGACCTCCTGCTCCCATTCTGTGCCTTGTGCTGGTGATGCTCCTGTGACCTGGTAGGAAGGCAGCCTGGGGAGCTGATCAAGCTGAAAAATAACCCTCTGACCAGAGCTGCCCCAAAAGACTGCTCCCTGAGCTAGTTCATGAGCCAGTTGAATAAATATTTGTGTTGGTGCGAACAAAGGAGTGGGAACATAAAGGTGAGGGAGGATGGAAAAGGGATTGTTCCGTTATCCTAAACTGCTGCAGAATCCCATCTGGAAGCCCTGACCTTACCTGGGAATGAAAATAGTAAGAAACTGGAGAACAAACCCATGTTCCAGTAGTTTGCCAGTATAAAAAGGCCGTTAGTGTAAATGGGGATGTGGCTATAAATGTTTCACTTCAGTGGAATACTTGTTTTCCTGGAGTTCTGTTTAATAATATCCAGCATTTCACTGCTAAACCTTGAGAAAAATAAATGCTTATTCGTCTATATAGTGGGAAAAAAACAAACAAAACAAAACCTGAAATTTTAATACATGTTAAGTGCTTCCTGAATTTATCCATCAGTGTGAAAAAGCTGATCTGATGTGCTCAAATTCTCCCAGCAGAGATCCAAGAAGCCAAAGCTCCCAGCCCTTCTATAAACAGGCAGGCTAGCGTCGAGACAGATCGAGTATCCAAGGAATTCATAGAATTTCTCAAGACATATCATAAACCTGGACAAGATATCTATAAGCAATGTAAACTATTTTTGGACACAATGAATCATAAAAGGGTAAGTTTTGCATGTCTTGTACATAAATAAAATGGGGAAGTGGGACAGAAATGGGGAAAAGGCTGCAATTCTTCCAGCCGTTTGGTTTTTATATATTGTATACAGGAATCTTCAGCTGATAAGCTTACTCAAATGAAGATCTAGTGGCAGTCTTCAATTCTGAATTCCTTCCTTTTTGGTCTGGTGTATGACCAAGGAAACCCTTAAACCACTCTATCTTGGGTGTCTTGAGAAAACTTTCCTTTGCATCCTGAATACAGTAGTTCTGGAAGAGAAAACGTCTGTTGAACAAACAGTTTGCCTAGATAAATATGACTTCTGGAAATTATAATATATAATGAGTTTTTAGCTATCTTCAGTGTAAAAAGTTATAAAGATAATACAGTTTCAAACCACTTGTCTCCTTTGGGGAAGGGGAACTTGACTGTGCTTTTTTTTTTGATATGGAATAAGGGTTACATCTTCATATAAAAAATTTAATGTTCTTGAAATATTAATGTGTCTGTAGTGCCACCTACGGTTGAAATGAGTCACTATTCAGCACACCTTCCCCCCGCCCTTTTCCTTTTCAGTATGTAGTTACTCAATTTCTATCCTCCAGTTGGACTGGAAATTAGCAGGAGTGCTCATGGAATCTTACATGCCCTCTGCTTTGAAAACATCTTGAGGGTTTGGTTTTTTTTTCTTTCAGAACTGATTCATTGTGAGCACAGAGTTTGTGAAAATAGCGTGTTGCTATTATTGGTTATAAACATTGAAGGTACTCTCATGTCGCAGTTCCCGACAGTTTGTTCTAGTCAGAAAGAAGTCTCTCTCAAAACATACAGTTTGCTACTACACATAAACCTGTCCTAAAACGCAGCGCTGCTGTCAGAGCTCAGACTCTGGGTCAGGGTAACTGTCTTGTTTGTGGTCTTAGAGAATTCAGATAAGTTCTCTCTCTCTTTTTTTTTTTTTTTTTTATTTTATTTTACATATGGTTTTATGCTGCTGTTTAATGGTGAAAAGTGATCAGTAAAGTTAATTTTAACCTTTCAAACCTCCTCTGTGATTATCAGTGGCTCAGTTAGTTGATGCCCAAAGGACAGTGTTGTTTCACAGATAACATTGGGAATATATTTTGTAGTGACTTTATCATTAGAAGTGTTTACATAGAGATATTCTTTCAAATCTCTGACTTATGTGCTTGGTTTTTTGATATACTGTATATAATCTTTCCAAAAGTTATAGAGACAAAACCGGGAGCAAGCATTCTGCTTAACAATGTTTTGTCACCGTTACTCAGGGCTGTGTCTGGGGACGATGGCATTGTGCCTGTCCAATTCCATTGCTAATATACATCTGTTTGGCACATAAATGCAAATTTTTCACATATTAAGGAGTTGCTGTGTCTTGGTTTCTTATATTTTGAATATAATTTAGCCAAGGTAAACACCTCTGACAAGATATTTGCATTCTCAGACTGTTACTGCAGCTGGACGCTTTCCTTAAACGGAAACAAAGCATCAGCCTTGCTGCCATTTCTTCCACACAGGCACACTGAATCGCTTTTCTGTTACAGGAATTAAGTATTGAGGAGCAATCTGAATGTGCCCAGGACTTCTATCAAAATGTAGCAGAGAAATTGCAGACACGTTGGAAAGGTATCATATTCCTCTTCCTTGTATCCTCCTGTTGAAAAAGAAATGTTTTAAAAAAGAAAAAAGCCTCAAAAAAAAAAAGGCTGTGAGCGGCGGGGAGAGAGGAGTGTTTCTGTTGCGGGCTGTGTTTTTGTGGCTGCTATGTGAGTGGCACAGCTTAAACATTTTTTTTTTTTAGAGGCATAAACAGGAACAGAAGACTTTAAGAATAAATCCACTGAGGTCTTCCAAGACACTGTTTTCAAGAAACATTATTGTTAGCTGCAAACAGCTGAACTGAATTAGTATGTTAAATGTGCTAAATGAATGTGCTTCATTGTGACTCCACGCGTGTATTTTGGCACGTCACTGTGGTGTTCTCACCACTATATTTTTACCTTTGCTGTACAGAGTGAAAATACTCCAAATATATCCGTCCTTTGGCTCGAGTCACTAGTACTGGTCTGGTGATGTTATGACCAAACTCTGTTCAAACTTCCAAACAGCCATGAAATACTTTGTTTACCTTTCAGTGCCGCCTGAAAAAGTTGAGAAAGCAATGGATCAGATTGAAAAATACATCATGACTCGACAGTATAAATATGTCTTTTGCCCTGAAACAACCGATGATGAGAAGAAGGATCTTGCTGTCCAAAAGAGAATCAGGTAAGTCTTTGAAAGAAAAATAATTTGAGTAATCCACAGTCCTGTGAATGAGCTCTGAATCAAGCATGTTAAAAATTTTTTGCTGTACATCCAAAAATGGCAAACTTTTTAACCAGGAAGAGTTAAAAACACTTTATTTAAGAATCAGAAGGAATTAATAGAATGAATAATGAAAGCTACTATGCTAGGAAAACTAATTGATGTGCTTTTGTTAAATTAGAGCAAAAAACCAATTTTTTTTTCTGGAAATAAATTACTTCAGTGGAATAAAGTAGCTAATAACTGGACTAGTGCCTCATTTACACAAAGCGCTCCTTGTGCGTTGAATTCAAGAAGCAGCTGGTTTCAAACACCTGAATGTAGTGGCACAGAATGGTTTAACATATTTTTTTCTTGTCGTAGGGCTTTGCATTGGGTAACTCCCCAAATGCTGTGTGTTCCTGTCAATGAAGAAATTCCAGAAGTCTCTGACATGGTTGTAAAAGCCATTACAGGTTTGTGAATGATGGAGTTTACATTTACAGCTTTACATTTCCCATCTCTTGTTCATAGAGATTATTTTCTGCCGTCATCAGAAGGGTGTCTGGGCTTTTAGATTTCAGAAGTCTTTGTGGTATTGCACTAGTATCTCATCGGTGAAGCGGCAATAATTTTTCTATCACAGAAGTGTTTAGGCGTACCTGATCTATTGGAAATGCTTGGACTGAACCAAGAGAAGGTTGAATAAACAGATGATTCTATGGAACAGCAGGCCCACAGATAAAAATGGTGCAATTTTAATATTGTCCAGTAAGTGTCCTACTTATTCAGGTGTCTGATTAATATGGTTTTAATGATTTGCTAATTTTTTCTCTTACAGATATTATTGAAATGGATTCAAAGCGTGTCCCTCGTGATAAATTAGCATGCATCACCAAGTGCAGCAAGCATATATTTAATGCTATTAAAATCACAAAAAATGAACCAGCTTCTGCTGATGACTTTCTTCCAACACTTATATACATAGTTTTGAAGGGAAACCCACCCCGCCTGCAGTCTAACATCCAGTACATAACACGATTCTGTAACCCGAGCAGGTTAATGACAGGAGAAGACGGCTACTATTTTACCAATCTGGTAAGTGCAGGAACAGTGCTGACATTTTATACAAGAAGATCATCTTTTATTTGGATGTAGGAATTCCAGTAAAGGCAAACACAGCGTGACACAGAAGGAGAATTAAAACTAATCTTCAGATAGTGATTGAGGGTACTTGGAGTACAGCAAGCTCTTTTGCTTCGTATTTCCTCTCTTCCTCCTCTGCTTTCCAAACCAGACAGTGCTTTGCTTTCTTTGTAATATTAAGCTCTTTATTTGAACAGTCTGATGCTAAGACCTGGTATATTCTCATTTTGTAAGGAGATAAATACTTTCTATTCCTAAAATTCTGAGTTTGGACTATGCAGATGTTACAGATGCGAAGTTCCCCATTTGAGCCTTGAAGGGGCCATTAACGTGCAAACGGGCGTTTTACAGCTTCTGCAGGAGGCATTTTTTTGTGTGCTTGTTCGTATTAGAAGGAATTAGGATTATAAACTTGATTTTTCTGAATGTCATTATAAAGCAATCCTCAAAAATACGTAGTTGAATGAAACCCTTGGAATGTTAGAAATTCCTTTCAGGAGGAGGGGAGCATCCACGAGGTAAGATGGGCATTTGAGATTCCTTCCTTCAGCAAACGAAGAGAGACCATAGCAGATCCTGCTTATCAGGTTATTAAATATTGATGCGGTGCTCTTGTTCAGTTGTCGTTTCTGTCTGTTCTCTCCCCTCCAAAATGCTGCAGTAACCCCGAGGTAACGTTCGGTATCCAGTCAGTGCTGTTCAGCTGAAGGGGTGTTGCCCTGTATAGTCCTCCGACCTCTCAACTTCTTCAAACTTTGGGGAGAGGAAAGAGGCACGTGAACTGTCTGATAGAATTAGCTTCTGGAAAAGCTCTTTAGGAGCAATCTGTTTGAGGCATTAAATAAAATAATCAGTTCCTGGTCTGACAGCAGGATAAATAAAACGGGAATGGCTGAGTTGCAGTCTGCGGCGTGCAGTGATGCTCACTCTCTGTTTTGTTTGCAGTGCTGTGCCGTGGCCTTCATTGAAAAACTGGATGCTCAGTCTTTAAATCTAAGCCAAGAAGATTTTGATCGTTTTATGACTGGTCAGACATCCCCGAAGAAGCAAGAATCTGACAGTTTTTCACCTGA
>WKFP01014277.1:145450-156403 GCA_011057875.1 Pterocles orientalis
ATACATAGTTTTGAAGGGAAACCCACCCCGCCTGCAGTCTAACATCCAGTACATAACACGATTCTGTAACCCGAGCAGGTTAATGACAGGAGAAGACGGCTACTATTTTACCAATCTGGTAAGTGCGGGAACAGTGCTGACATTTTATACAAGAAGATCATCTTTTATTTGGATGTAGGAATTCCAGTAAAGGCAAACACAGCGTGACACAGAAGGAGAATTAAAAATAATCTTCAGATAGTGGTTGAGGGTACTTAGAGTACAGCAAGCTCTTTTGCTTCGTATTTCCTCTCTTCCTCCTCTGCTTTCCAAACCAGACAGTGCTTTGCTTTCTTTGTAATATTAAGCTCTTTATTTGAACAGTCTGATGCTAAGACCTGGTATATTCTCATTCTGTAAGGAGATAAATACTTTCTATTCCTAAAATCCTGAGTTTGGACTATGCAGATGTTACAGATGCGAAGTTCCCCATTTGAGCCTTGAAGGGGCTGCAGAATGGGGCCATTAACGTGCAAACGGGCGTTTTACAGCTTTTGCAGGAGGCATTTTTTTGTGTGCTTGTTCGTATTAGAAGGAATTAGGATTATCAACTTGGTTTCTCTGAATGTCATCATAAAGCAATCCTCAAAAATACGTAGTTGAATGAAACACTTGGAATGTTAGAAATTCCTTTCAGGAGGAGGGGAGCATCCACAAGGTAAGATGGGCGTTTGAGATTCCTTCCTTCAGCAAACGAAGAGACACCATAGCAGATCCTGCTGATCAGGTTATTAAATATTGATGCGGTGCTCTCGTTCAGTTGTCGTTTCTGTCTGTTCTCTCCCCTCTAAAATGCTGCAGTAACCCCGAGGTAACGTTCGGTATCCAGTCAGTGCTGTTCAGCTGAAGTGGTGTTGCCCTGTATAGTCCTCCGACCTCTCAACTTCTTCAAACTTTGGGGAGAGGAAAGAGGCACGTGAACTGTCTGATAGAATTAGCTTCTGGAAAAGCTCTTTAGGAGCAATCTGTTTGAGGCATTAAATAAAATAATCAGTTCCTGGTCTGACAGCAGGATAAATAAAACGGGAATGGCTGAGTTGCAGTCTGCGGCGTGCAGTGATGCTCACTCTCTGTTTTGTTTGCAGTGCTGTGCCGTGGCCTTCATTGAAAAACTGGATGCTCAGTCTTTAAATCTAAGCCAAGAAGATTTTGATCGTTTTATGACTGGTCAGACATCCCCGAAGAAGCAAGAATCTGACAGTTTTTCACCTGACGTGTGCCTGGGTGTTAAGCAAATGTATAAAAACTTAGACCTCCTGTCGCAGTTGAATGAGAGACAGGAAAGAATTGTCAATGAAGCCAAGAAGCTTGAGAAAGACCTAATAGATTGGACTGATGGAATTACAAAGGAAGTCCAAGATATTGTTGAGAAATATCCATTAGAAATAAAACCAAAAAATCAAGCCTTAGCAGCTATAGACTCTGAAAATGTGGAGAATGACAAGCTGCCCCCACCACTGCAGCCTCAGGTTTATGCAGGATAATTACCAGTGTTCACTTTGAAGAGCATCATTATCCTCACCTACTTGGGAAGGAAAGCAAAGCTAAGCTTAAAAATCAGATGAGTTTAAATCAGTACATTTTTAAAGGTACTTTTTTTTGGTTAAGTGTAATGAATTGTATTTATTTTAGTCAAGTAGATTTCTATTAGGCTTTTGTGGGTTTTTGAACTGAATTTAAATTTTCTACACAAACAGGTGTAATTTTTAAGCAACACTAGTCCATTGACATCTTTCCTGAAAGCTTCCTTCTAGGCATGCACTTAATTGTTTTTAATAATTAGTTTAACTTCAGGAATTCAAGTTCCAGCAGAAACTTGAAAGGTACCAATGTTAGTCTGCATTAATTCTGTAGCTGGAAACATGAAATATATATTGTAAAATATGTAAAATTGTAAATAGATTTAAAATCTAATATCTCGACTGTGCATGGCATCTTGTGTATGAGTGAGAACGATATAGAAGTGTTCATTTTAGCACCTTTTGGTTAAATCACTTTGCAGTATAAAGGCGAGGACACTGTTAACGTTTCGGTAAGCTCGATGGTGTAACTGATTCATTACAGTCAGCAAGGATACTGCTGTAATGATTTGAAAACTTGACATCTTGTAATCTGCTCTGTAAAAAAGTGCTATTTAAAATATGACATTTCTTCATGTAAACGTTCTCTGCTTTGTCAGTAACCTGATAGCCTTCAGTGGGGCACAGAGGTGCTGATATTACGGCTTTTGAAGAGAACGTTGAGCCAAGCTTCAGAAAGAAAGAAATCTTTTTATCAAAAATTGCATAATGTGGAACAAAAAAGGGCGTTGAGGGGAGAGCCACTTTTGGTGCAACGCTTGCACTTTCTTTTCCAGCACAGGCTATTAATTTCCATCAGTGGGCTAGGTCTTGATTGCTTTTTTGACAATCCTGGTAGATAAATAAGTTCATATAATTAGAGGCTGCTTTTTAGAAGGAGCATGAGCCATTGCTCTGAGCAGAAAGTGTACTTTCTGTTCATGAAACATCAGTCTTCTGATCCTTACCAACCCTCTCTAGTAAAGGGAATTACCTTGCTAAAGCATTAATCAGCAAGGTAAATACGGATTTATGCCACTGAAAGGGCCGATCAGTGTGCTTCAAGGTAAGAATAATAGCTCATGCCCTGGAAAGTAACCTCTTGCAATATGACTTTTTTTATGCCAGTGAAACATTTTATGTATAATTTACAATATCTTCAGTTAATCCAGCCTGCCGTGGCTGGGTTGGGTACCTGAGACATCTAACATAAAGCTACTTAGCTCAAAGGCCTCTTCAGCAGTGTTAAATTCGTACCATTGAGGAGGAAAGTACCTGTACCCACCTCTGCTGCCTTCCACCGCCTCAGAAACACCGCTCTTGGACGTTTGCGCTGCGATAACTTCCGACCGCAACTGTGACTTGTCCCTTTTTGTCAGACGTTTCCAACCTTACCAACTATGCATTCCTCGTCCTGCGGAGATAACCAGGCACCCAGCGCTCCCCTGCTGCGCTGAGGCCACGACCTAATGGGATGCTCACAAGAAATTAGATGATTTAACCTCTCCCCCTGTCCCTGCGCCCGCATTGCTTAGGATCTGACCTGTGCTCGCAGTAACGCTGCAGAGCCTTTCTTTCTGGACACGAGGTGCTAATTCTGATATCCAGGTACACTGGGTTTCCTGGGGGGGGAAGCAAACTTTTAGCTCCTGTGTAAACTGCCGTATTTCAATAAAAGTGTGTTCGGTCCGGCCTTGGTACTGAGCTCCTGGAGATCTTGTCGCTGCCTCTTGTGATGCTGTTAATGATTCAGGTGAAGAGCGAGTGCTTCTGCCTCTCGTGCAGGGATATATACACGGATATAATACCTATAGGGTGGGTGTATAGATATAGGTATTGGGCACCTTTAAGAAACAACAGTTTCGGATAGTTTTTAATGGAAAAAGGGGGGGCGGGCAGAGGGGTTGGCAGATGTCAGCCCCAGCGCTGTAATAAAACCAGGAGCCGCTCCTGGGGCTGAACCCCCGGCCCGTCCCCCTCGGGCTCTGCCCTGCGCAGCCCCCGAGCCCAGGCCCCGCTGCCGCCCCGACCGGGGCCGCTCCCCGGGCTCGGTCCGGCTCCGGCCCCGCCGCCTGGTTCCTCCCGCCAGCAGGGGCCGGGCCGCGCGCTGCCGGAGCCGCAGCAAGTTTGTCCCCCCCGCGCCACCGTCCGCGCGGCCGGCCGGGGTGAGAGGTCACGGCTGCGTCCCCGGAAGCAGCGGGAGGCGGTGGCGGAGGAGGAGGCGGGTGTCCGGGCAGCGGCGCCGGCAGCGGCCTCCCCCCGTTCCGGCCCGTCCGGCCCCCTCCCCGCAGCCCCCGTCAGGGCAGGAGGATGGTGCAGAGCCCGCCCGCACGGCAGCCCCGCCGCCTCTGAGCACCGCCGCTGCCTCCGGGCCTGCACCCGCCCGGCCCGGGGGCCTCTTCCCCCCTTTCGGGCGCCGGTAAGATGGGGACGGGGGGGGGACGGGGGGTCTGGCTGAGGGGACCCGTGGGCCTGGCCATCCCGGGCAGCGCCAGCCAGGCGGGCCCGCTCGGGGGTTGCGTTCGTTTTCTGCCCCGCCCCGGGGGGTCCTGGCCGGGCGGGGGCGGGGCAGGGGGCTGCCCGGTGGCGGTTGGGGAACGGCCGGACCGGGCCCGTTGCCGGGCGGAGCGGGTGGCTGGGCGCGTCCCCCGGCCCCACGGTGGGTTTCCAGGCGGTGTGTTTCCAGGAGGAGGTGGGGAGGCGATAACCGGGAGCGGCGGGGCCGGGCTGATACATTTTAGCGTTCGTTTGAGTTTATGATTGACTTTAAAAATTTTATTTGAAAAGGTTGTTAGCTTGAGCTTTGTACGTGTGGCCTCGCACTGGGGAAGAATAGTGAGAAAGAATAATGCCAGTAGGACTAAAAGTATTTCCATTTCCAAATAGCTTCTGACGGTGTGATTCTTTCATTGGTTTTTTTTGCTATTCGCTCTATGTTCATATTTTTTGTCTTTTTCGATTTACCTGATATCTTAGAGATGTTAAGATATTTTTAATAATAAGGTTTCTGGTGCATCACGCCTAGGATGTGGCTGTTAGATACCCAGCGATAAATTTGAACCGTGCGTTATAACGTAGATACAGACACCCCGGGAAACGTTTCTGCCTGACACAGGTGACAGCACCGCTTGTCTTTTCCCTCTTTCCCTTTGTTTGGTTTTTAAGGGCTTGTTTTCTCTGGGGAAATGTGTTTGTATAGCTCTGGCTGTATAATTATACAGATAAATTTTCCCTGTTAAACAACAGTCTAGATAAGAGTTCGTTAAGGATTGCTCTCCACGTCCTCATCGTGCTTCTGAGAAGTTTGGCGGTTGGAAGTATTTGGGGAGATGAAAGCCTGCAGTGGCCGATCTCCTGCCGTAAATCATTAATGCGCTTCTCCGAACGGTTGGGTTTGTAGGAAGTACATACCGGTCCTCTCGCTTCTGGGTCGGACGTGCAGCATGGTTCTAGGCTCATCCAGTGAGCGAGCTGCGGCCGCTTCCGTCTCCCTGGGCTCTGGAAACAAGCCGATGGCTGCTCTCCAGTTCCTGGTCAGCAGGTGTCTGCAGAACAGGGGACGGCTTTTGTCGGCAGCCCGAGCAGAGATAATATTGAATTGTGTCTGTGAGACTGAGTGCTCTTTGACCCGAGATTTAGTCCCGTCAGAGGGGATTAAGACCTCGGTCGCTTTGTTACTTCCCGTGGTTTGAGGAGTGGCGCAGGGCTGGTGGAATGCGATTCTTCTTTCCCACTTGAAAGACAAGAACTTGAAAAGCCGCCTGATAAAACAAAATAGCCAATGTGCTCTGTCAGTGGAGAGGAACATCCGAGGGCACGAACAAACAGACCTCGGTGTCCTTTGTGTGAGCCGGATGCATCCGGCAAGAGACGGGAGCCTGGCGTGTCCATCACCGCTGGACGAACGGCAGCTCCCATCGTGGACACTCCTTGACAGTGCTCCTGCAGATCTATTCACGGTGATCATCTTCATTTTTTACTAAATAGCATAATTTTTGTTTTTAATTAAGAGTTTTATCAAATGAGCCCTAAACTAAGTACTAATGAAACTTGGTGGTGTCAGAATTTTGTTGCTTTCCCCAAACCTCCTCTTGCCAAAAGCATGTTTGTGTTGGGAAATTAATTTTTTTTGGAGAAGACCATTCTGACCCGTGAATAAAGCTGGTTCCCAGGGCTCAGAACTCCCAGGTTTTGTTTTGGAAGAAAACTTGCGGACATCCTGGCGTGCCGGGTGTTGTTAATGATCTGTGGAGACTGTGCTCACCTACGTGAGTTTGGGCGAAGCAAATCGAAGCCGCGTTAGGTATAGAGTCATGGTGATTTTATTGCTGTACCCTTGATATTTCAGCTATTGCCTAAGTCCCTCACTTCACTCCTTTTTGCTGCTGTTTGTATTCTCTCCTCCGCTAGTACCCCCTGGCTGTCTCCCTACTCCTCTCACGCAGTGTTACCTTCTTCCTACAGCCACAACTCTTATTTTGCCATTTTCTCTCAAGCTGCCGTTTCCTCACCTCATCAGTCGTTTTCTGCTTGTGATTCAAGCTGTGGATCCGTCTGCGTCTCCGTCGCCGTACAGTTCTTGTTACGAGCGGCAGTTCTCGGTACAAACAGTCTGAAGAGCCTTTTCCTGCCATTTTTCTGGACTTAAGCTGCTGAATTCTGTGCCACCGGTAGCCTTAATGAAGTCAATGATTAACCTCCTTAAATTGGTCACTGAACCAGTTTCCTGATGATTGAACTGTTCCGGAGACTTTTCAGATTTCTTGAGCAAAGCCTTTCTGTGAACGGCACTTGTTTGGCTGTACACAGAATTTGATTTTTCAAGGAACTTCGACAGATCCTATAAAACGGAATAATTTTCCTTCTGCCTTCCTCTCCCAGCTTCTCATGCTAATTGTCAGCCACCAGAACAGCGTTTTTCATACAGAGTCCTTGAGTCTCACGGTGTGTGTTTTACTGTAGTCCGTATTATCTGCGAGTCACGTTGTAAATTACGACCTTGACTTGTAAAAGTTGGAAGATTTTAAAAAAGCCCAAGCCAGAGCTCCCGCCTGTGAAAGCGGGCTCTTTCCCGTGGCACAGGCTGGCTTGGCAAACAGGGCTGCCTCTTCAAACTTGGGCAGAAAATGTCTCTTTTCAGCCAGAGGTTAGGTTTACTTTTATTTTATAACTGGATATATTTTAAATTGTGTTTTTCACTTTTAAAAAAGCCAGAATTCAGGGTTCATTCAACCAGTGAAATAAGGCTTTTCTTCCCATCGGTGATATTTTCTGGTTTACAACTTTTTTTTGCTCTTTTCTGGTTCTTCAGTTTTTTAAAACTCTTAGCATTTAAAAAAAAAAAAAAGTAGCTGGAACTTGTTTGGTTTTGTCTGTTTGTGCACAAGTTTTTCTTTAAGTGGTAAATTCAAATCAAGTTGCTGTTCCAGGAGCATCAGCTGACACACGGTTCGGGTGTGAAATCCCCCCCAGACAGTTTGAAGGACAATGTGTGTTTGTCGGGAAGGGCTGTTAAGTGTCTGGAAATGTTGCGTACACAGATTGAGTAACGTCTGATCCACAGAGTCACAGAAGGGTTTGGGCTGGAAGGGACCTTAGAGACCATCCAGTGCCACCCCCTGCCATGGGCAGGGACACCTCCCACTAGCCCAGGTTGCCCAAAGCCTCACCCAGCCTGGCCTTGAACCCCTCCAGGGATGGGGCATCCACAGCTTCTCTGGGCAACCTGGGCCACTGCCTCACCCCCCGCACAGGGAAACATTTCTTCCTGATATCTCAATCTCCCCTCTTTCAGCTTAAAGCCGTTCCCGCTCATCCTGTCCCTGCCCCCCCCGACCCAGAGCCCCCCCAGCTCTCCTGTAGCCCCCTTTCAGCACTGGAAGTTGCTGGAAGGTCTCCCCAGAGCCTTCTCTTCTCCAGGCTGCACACCCCCAACTCTCTCAGCCTGTCCTCGCACGGGAGCTGCTCCAGCCTTGGACCATCTCCGGGGCTCCTCTGGCCCCGCTCCAGCAGCTCGACGTCCTTCTTGCATTGGGGGGCCCAGAGCTGGACGCAGCACTGCAGGGGGGGTCTCATGAGAGCAGAGGAGAGGGGCAGCATCCCCCCCGACCTGCTGGCCACGCTGCTTTGATGCAGCCCAGGATGCCGTTGGCCTGCTGGGCCTCCAGCGCAAAGATGGTCACAGAGACAGGGCGAGTCGGCGTGCTAGAAACTGCAGAGAGCTGCAGCTGATGGGATGATCCTGTGGGCCTTCAACTCAAAACAGCCACAAAGAAGAAAAAAAGCTTTCTTTCCCTTAAAAGAAAGAGAGGGAGGTAATAATTGCTGCTGCTCTGAGAACCAGCAGAGGCTTTTTTTTCCAGTTGTAAGGTCAGCTGAGGTTACTTTCGCTAGTTGTGTTCGATAGGCTGGTGATATATAGATTAGTGATATAGACATTCAAAATGATCTGTCCAAGCTGGTAATAGGGCATCTTTGAAAACATAATTGATTTATAAATCAGCTTGACCGCATGATTGCGATTAAACATTATTATGTGCAATAAGAGGTTCAGGCGTAGAAAAGATGCGAGGTCTTTACAGAGTGCTGTTAGGATGGGTTAGCACTGGCCTGCTGCTCTTCTCTTCCAGCCACAATTTTCTTCTTAAGGTATTTCAGTGGTGTTTCTTTTAGGATTTAAACCTCTCAAAATGTTTTTCTTTGTTGCGGTTTAAGCCCAGCCAGCCTGTAAGGACCACGCAGCCGCTCGCTCACCCCCCCTGCCGCAGTGGGATGGGGAGGAGAATCAGAAGAACAAAAGTGAGAAAACTCATGGGTTGTGATAAAGGCAGTTTAATAGGACAGCAAAGGAAGAGATAATAAAGATAATATTGGTTATAATATTGATTATAATAATAATAATATATACAAAATGAGTTATGTACAGTGCAATTGCTCACTACCCGCTGACCGATCCCCTGCCAGTCCCCAGCAGCAATCGCCACCTCCTGGCCAGCTCGCCCCGGTGTATATACTGAGCATGACGTGGTATGGTGTGGAATAGCCCTTTGGCTAGTTCAGGTCGCCTGTCCTGGCCCTGCTCCCTCCCAGCTCTTCTCGCTGGCAGAGCATGGGAAGCTGAGAAGTCCTTGAGTTAGTGTAAGCACTGCTTCACAACAACTGCAGCCATCAGTGTGCTATCAGCACTATTTTCCTGTTAAACCCAAAACAGAGGACTGTACCAGCTACGAGGAAGAAAATTAACTCTGAGACTGAAACGGAGACGTTCTCCTCTAGACTATCTTACATGCACAATAAGAAGAGGAAATATTTGTAAGGAAATTACATGATTTGCAGCCTTCTGGTTGGGAGACAGTCGTTGACATTATGGCAAGAAACATGTAAAACTTATGTCAGATGTTTACTTTAATCTCTTTAAAATTCATATTTTGTTGTTTGTTGTTTTTTTTTTCTTTTTGGCAGCTGCGGTTTTCATACCTGCTTTAGTACAACATGCATTTTTTTAAATTGTTGTTAGGAATTTGGTTCCTTTGATATTAAGCCCTGAAAAGGGACTTTAATTCATCTGCTGCGACTCATTCAATTTTTGGTCTTTGCAATAGACTTCAAGATTTTCCTTTTTTATAATTTATTCTTGAGAAACTCATGGGTCTATTGCAGCAGGTACCTTTTCTATACCCTTTCATATACAAATAAGGAGGAATTCAAAATGTTGCTGCTTTGAGGTTACCGTGTTCGGTCTTGAGCTCTTGTGGAGGAAGACTCCCCTCAGTTGTAGAGTAAGTGGCTCTTTCCTCGCTTTTTTAGATGGTTACCCAATTCTGTGTTTGCCTGGGACTAACGTTAACTGCTGTGTACTTCCATCCTTCACCATTTTCACTTGTATAACAGAGTTCTGGGGTTTGCAGGGCCTGATTTAACACCACAACATCTCTCCAGCGCTTGCCGAATGTTTCCCAGTGAGTACCGTCGGCGGTAACTCCGCCTGAACGGGGCATTTTCTCTTGACGTACACACCTCGATACCGAGCAATTACTTTGGAGTCGGTGGCCAATGTTCCAGGCTGGCAGTTTTCATTCTTCCCGTTGCGCTTGAGCTACTTGTCAGGCTGCCTGTGAAGATTTTTATTGCACACGTATGAAAAGGTTTAGCCGGGGCGGCGAGAGCCGGGCTGCCGTTACTAGAGCCGCTCTCTACATTACTTATTTCGCTAAGAAGTGAAATCTGATAGTGCTGTCCTGACCTGCCGGGAGGTAATAGCATTGGGTTTCTTTTTTCTTTTCAGCTGTGTGAAAAAGAAATAAAAGTTTAAATGATATTCTTGAGGTTATTCATTTACACCGAGGAAGTCGTTAGTTACAACTCGAGCTGGTAGAAGGGTTCCACGGGTTGTGTTTCTGACAGGTCCTAGCGGAAAGTAGGGGTTTACGTGTGTGGATCATTAACCAAACCCTTCCATCTAGTGGGAATGTACATCTTGATTTACGTGCACTGATCTGCTTCGCAAGTTCTTGGATAATTACTGTTATTTAAGCACTTTATTTCATTAAAAAAATCAGCAGTTCTTCAGGCAGCTGTATGGCAACATCCTTCTTCGTTCTGGTTTGCGCTGCCCCTGTCCGATTGCTATTTCCGTGTCACTCCAGTATTGAAATCCACAGTTGTTCCCTTTGCTCCCACAAGCTCTCGAAAGGCACATTACGCTTCGGAAACGGCAGCTTATAGCATTTGCTAATTGCTTTCAAAGCCGTTGAGTTATGGGAGCATATTAAGCAACCGGCACTTGAAAGCTGGTGATCTCTTACATAAAAATATTAGCCCAGATATTTTTATATGTACGCTTTTCAGCACATCCAGTTTTAGGGCTGATTTCAGACCCTGTGGTAACCGAGAGCGCTCACGGAGCTGTTGGGAACCCCTTTAAAAAGGGATCACCGTCCTGGACGTGCTCCGGCTGACGTTCCGCTTTGATTGAATACTGCAATAAAACCTGCATCCGTGGTGTTATTTCCAAAAGGAAATTCAGGAGGGAACGCTGAATACAACTCTGCTTTTGGTTTATTTTTTGATCTTTTTCCATCTCGACATGTGTCTCCAATGTTTCTCGATGGAGTGTTTGGGATTTTTAACTAGGGCTCACTTCAGAAAGTTGCTGGCAGTCAGGAGCTAGGAGGCAGAGCGTAAGCGCGGCTCCTGCCCAGCATGATCCTTACCAACAGCAGCTCTCCCTCCTGCCTTCTCCTGCCACCTTCTCTGCCCTGTTTGGCCGTAGCACAGCTGATCTTGGACAAAGGTAGCAGTTCTGGTAAGGTGCACAGTTCATCACCTTTGCTCGTTTTCCCCCTTGTCCCCCCCT
>WKFP01014278.1:23906-36889 GCA_011057875.1 Pterocles orientalis
ACTTGCCCTTTCAAAAGTTTAAATATAATACTGAAATACACATTTAAAAGAAGAAGAAAGAAAGGGATCTATGTGGTACACATGGTTTGGAATGAATATAATAACTCTAAAAGAATTAAAATTATTCCTCTCTGCTGGAAAGGGAAGTATGATGAGCTACCTTGTCACTCTATTAGTGACAGACATGTAATCAGTTACAACAGAACTGAAAAACAATTTCTTAATATTGTTGAATCATAGAATGGTTTGGGTTGGAAGGGACCTTCAAGATCATCTAAACACCTTCCACTAGATTACATTGCTCAAAGACTCATCCAGCCCGGCCTTGAACACCTCCAGTGATGGGACATCCACAACTTCTCTGGCAAACCTCTTCCAGTGCCTTGAGCAGTCTCCTGGCAGGACCTGTGTCCCCACGGAGAGAGGAGCCCGAGCTGGAACAGGTTTGCTGGCAGGACCTGTGACCCCATGGGGGACACACTGTTGTAGATTTAACCCTGTCTGCTAGCCAACACCACACAGCCGCTCACTCACTGTCCCCCTCACAGAGATAGGGGAGAGAATTAAAGGGTTAAAGGAAAAAGAGACTCGTGGGTTGAGATAAGAACAATTCAATAGCTAAACTACTATAATATAGGAAATAATAATAATGATGAGAATAATAGTAATATATAAAAATATACAAATGAGTGTTACACAGTGATACTTCTCACCATCCAATGACCAAGACTCAGCCCATTCCTGGCTAATGATCCCAGAAGAGGGAAATTCCCGAAACCAGAACACCAGAACAGAGATAAGAGCCTGAGCATCCAAGACCAAGAGCTGACTGAGGGAGGGAGACAACCCTGGAAGAGGGACATCCCCAAGCAAGATGACCTGGAAAGAGAGAAAAACTTTTGGACAGGTTCTCACCTGTATACTGTATACATGACATGTGCATGATATGGAATAGACCATTGGCCAATTTGGGTCTCAATTCTAAACCTAAAATCGAATACTAGACTAGTAATTAGGGCTGTGCTCCCTCCCAGATTCTCCTGTACTTGCAGACACTGGCACAGCAGAGAAAGTTCTTGACTGTCCTGGAAGCAACTATAAACATCAGTATGTTATCAGCCTTCTCAGCACAAATCCAAAACACAGCCTCTCATTAGCTACTGTGAAGAAAGTTAATTCTATCCCAGCTGAAACCAGGACACTCACGCTGGAGCAGTCTATTCCTGAAGGACTTCACCCCATGGGACAGACCCACGCTAGAGCAGTTCATGAAGAGATGCAGCCTAAGGGAAGGACTCAATGCTAGAGAAGTTAATGGAGGATTGTCTCCTGTGGGAGGGACCCCACTCTGGAGCAGGGGAAGAGTGTCAGGAGGAATGGAATGGAGCATCTCCCTTATGAGGAAAGGCTGACAGAGCTGGGTCTCTTTAGTCTGGAAAAGAGGAGACTGAGGGGTGACCTAATCAATGTTTATAAATATGTGAAGGGTGAGTGTCAGGAGGTTGGAGCCAGGCTCTTCTCTGTGACATCCAGTGATAGGACAAGGGGCAATGGGCTCAAGCTGGAACATAGGAGGTTCCACTTGAATATGAGAAAAAACTTCTTTACAGTGAGGGTGACAGAGCCCTGGAACAGGCTGCCCAGAGAGGTTGTGGAGTCTCCTTCTCTGGAGACATTCAAAGCCCGCCTGGATGCGTTCCTGTGTGATCTGATCTAGGTGTTCCTGCTCCGGCAGGGGGATTGGACTAGATGATCTTTCGAGGTCCCTTCCAATCCCTAACATTCTGTGATTCTGTGATTCTGTGATTCTGTGAGGAAGAAGCGTTGGGGACAGCACATAACGAACTGACCACAACCCCCATTCCCTGTCCCCCTGTGCCACTCGGGGGAAGGAGTTAGAGAAGTCAGGAGTGAAGCTGAGCCCAGGAAGAAGGGAGGGGTGGGGGGGAAGGAGTTTTAAGATTTGTTTTCATTTCTGGTTATCCTACCCTGATTGGATTGGTAATAAATTAAATGAATTTCCCCATATCGAGTCTGTTTTGCCTGTCATGGTAACTGGTGTGTGATCTCTCCCTGTCATTACCTCAACTCATGAGCGTTTTATTTTATTTTCTCTCCTATGTCCAGTTGAGGAGGGAGGGTGATAGAGTGGCTTTGGTGGGCACCTGGTGTCCACCCAGGGTCAGCCCACAACACTCCCTAGAAAATTTCTGTAGGGTAATGGTGAGATAGTCATATTCCATAACAATCAGTGACATGCGAGAGATCTAAATTATTACTGTAGGTTGGTGAACACTTAATCTTGTTTCTCCATCTGAAATGGTTTTAAAATAAATACAAGAATGATTTACCTCTACAGGGTAATGTGCAATCATTTAAGGTGTTCCTTAAAGAGTGTATGTAAAGTGCTGATAAATATTTGTGTAATAGCCTTTTTCTCTCTCCATCCTACAGTTTACAAATAGATGGTCTGACAATGTACTGATAAATCACCAGTATGTGTGTCCTTTGGTTTATTTTGAAAGCAGTACAAAGAGGTGAGTTAATGAGAGAACAAGGAAACAGAGAACAAACCTTAATTTCTTGTCAGATATATTTATCCTTCCACTGATTATTCTTTTAGAATTTAGAGACAGCTTATTATCTGGCATTATTTGCCACTGTTATTTCACTGTAAGCTGCAATGTAGCAGTGCACCAACACTGCATAGTAACCCTCCAGCAGACATAGCTGACAGCAGATACCAAGCTCAACAGATTTAGCAGCAACAGAGAAGCAATAGTAACCTCCAGACCCAATTGATCCCTGTCTCAAAGACTGTGAGCAACAACCTACTCTCAAGAGTCAAAGAAAAGTAAGAAGAAGAAAACCAAACCCAATAAGGGGATCAAAATACTGCATGGAAACCTTTCCAATATGGTTGCCCATGGACTATGGCAGATTAGGAAATACTGCTTATTCTGCTTTAAGAAGTAGGTGACATAAAATCTGCACAGTATTTTCTCCCAGCTACTATGATGGCTTACTTGGATCACAGGAAACCTCCTGACTGTTGCCCTAATTTACATTTAAGAGAACGGCCCTACAGATAGTCTGTAAAGCTTATTTGTCCACCTCCTCCTTAACACTCTTATCCTATTACCTGCTACTGCTCCACAGCAAAGGGTAGCTTATCTGTTACGTCTTTTTTGGTGCTGGAACCGAGATATGTGGGTAACAACAGATCAGTGTCCAGCATCTGTGCAGTGACATGCCTTGCTACCTTTCATTCAAAATGCACATTTTCTCCAAAAATATTTTGCTGTTGAAACCGTTCTTTTGCCACATGTCTAAATAGCAGGGAATCAGCAAAAGTCATGGTACTGTCACAGTCAAACAGAGTTTCATCGTGTTGAATGTTTCCATCTATCTAAAGAAGTAGGCATCTGATTTGAATATTCCACATAAATCAGAAGACTTTTAGAGAAGATATGACTCAGTGGTGTGACTAAGAGTGAAACAAAATTGCTTCCACACAGCTCTTTCCCTAGTACATTATGAATAATTTCCTGCTTTTACTGTGTGATGTATGATCCTGTGCTTATGCTACTGTCTACATCTGAGACAAAGGGAGAAAGAGGAGTATGCAAATGATGAATTTGAGATAATATGAAATTCAGAAAAGGAAAAAATCTTCCAAGAGGGAGATGGTTTAGGCTATGTCATATGTGTGAATCATCACAGGCAGGATGCAAGAACAACCACGAAAGCATGGGTGAAAATCGAAGAGTGAACTTATTTTCATTACCTTGTGAACTGGAAGATCCTCAAAGCAGCACCCAGGCAGAGGAACAAAAGTGGGAACACAGGCACTGTGGAGCTCAGTCCTTGCTAGAGGATCACTGAACCTGCTGTTTGTGCCTGGTTTTCATGCAGGTGCAGTTTACCACCGTGCTTAAATCTTTCCCACAGCAGGGCAGGAATCTCATGCATGTTTAATAGAGCACCTGTAAATCTATCACATGTTTGTTATGTGAACATAGATGTTCTACTTGTCAAACACACAAGGGTAGACAACAGTTAGAATGATATTATATTTTTCTAAACCTCAGCTGCAAGTCACTTGAGCCTGTTTACAATCCTCATCACCAATCTTCTGTTATTATCCTACATTGTAACATCCAAAGAAATGAGAGAAGTCTTTCAATTTCTTAAATTAAAAGCACAAAAATAGGAAGAATAAGGAATAATCCCACAATAATAAGAAAATCAGTGGGTTAATCCAACAAGTCTCTTACTGCTTGTTTAAACTTTATTATATTCCATTCTTGCCGTCCCACATTTCATCTCAGAAAGGACAGAGATTCTGTTCAAGCCTCAGAAACACTGACATGAATCATAATAATCCTTTGCATGCTGATGATCCACAGCTTTCTATCCTGTTTAGGGTAAACCAGTCTGTTACTCTGTCCTGATAATAACATCCAGCTGGCATTTCTCCTCATATACTGAGACCATGAATTCTCTGACAGAAAGTAATATCTGTAGTGGTGCTTTGCAAAAAAAAAACAAACCCAAAAATAATTCTAAAAAGACTCATCCAGCCCTGAGAAAAACTCTCTACCTTGGCGCAGCTTTGAACACAAGAGCTGGACCAGATGACCGCTGGGAGTGTTTTCCGATCCCTTTCATTCTATGATCTCTGATTTCACAAGTCTTTTTTAGAATATTTTCAAAGTCACTCATATTATTTCAAAAAATGAAAAACAACACTGGAAAAGGAAGAATGTCACAATTTTTTTCACTGGAGTTCATCAGGTGTCACAGTGACTGTACCATAGAAATATCAGATATACAGGAAAGAAGGCAAATATACTTCTCTTTATTTCTTCTACCTTGTCATTGAGTGTATACTTGATGAGATGGAGACAGAAGAGCTAAACATGACATAATCTCTGATGACGGAAAAATTAACAAACCTCCTTATGGACATAATGTCCCAAAATAACATCTCCACTGATTTTTCCTCCAATGACTGATATTTCTTACACACATACGATGAAAGAATATATCTATTCTTAGGAACTCTTTCCATTCTCTTTCCAATTTTGCAGGAAGCTGCTGCTTTTTGTCTGCTTTCCACTAGGTTTTGACAGTGAGTTAATCACCAGCTGTGATGCAGTCATCTGCAGTCCAGTGCAGACTCAGGTGGACTAATTTCAACCTAGAGCTTTTGCCAGCAATCTTCTACCAGCTTAGTGCTTCTAAAAGTTTGAAGCAAGTCAATAGTAGGGCACTGCAGCTGGGGTGGAATCTAGACCCCAACACACTTCTGTTTAGAGATTTGGTTGCTACTTGTTTTCATTCAGAGATGCATTTACTTTAACAACTTGGCACCCTCAGTTCCTATTAAGCAATTTCAAGAAACCTGAACTCACCAGAAGCACATTTCCTACTCTGAAGTGTGCTTCCAGAGGATGTTTTTTTCCCCAGACAAACTCCCTCCAATATGTAACACAGTCTTAGTTCTACCTTCACTAGAGACAATTAAAACAGACATGAAAAGGTTTTTGGGGTTTTTTTCTTCCTGCTATTTCCCCTTGTCTGTGATAGGATGGAAAGTGTATTTGCTCTTCTCTGAGAATAAAGTTTGTCTTTAGATAATAATTCAATTGTTTTCTAAAGCTTTCAGTATTTGATTTCCACTGGCTGAACTGGAACCTGAACATTCCTCTCACCTCCAGGGTTTATCATTATTAAGTTGGTACTTTTTTGTGTAATTTGAAAATTTTTCACAAAAAAGACTTCAGAGAATTATTTTAATGTATGTGTTGTACTGCCTGTAGAATTCCACAGTTAAAACCATCCTCTGAATTTCCAGGGTCTAAACATCAGAACACAAAGAAAGCCATTTTGGTGAGACTGTGACTCAGTGTTTTTCCTTGGTTACTTGAAGATATATATATTGCCATACCCAGAAGTGCTTTGGATTACAGGTACTTGGTCATGCGGTATACCAGCTCTGCATCAGAGCCACAACAGAATATTTTTTCTGCCTCATGCTTGGAAAGGAAACCTGAGTACACAAACCAGATGCAGGCTGTTGCATGCACTGATTTTATTGGGATTCCATTTCTGATTTCCAAGAATTAACTGTAAATATGATTCACCCCAAACCTTAACCTGACGCCTTGGGTGGTTTTTCAGCTCCCTCTTTAGATGAGGAAGAAAACATCATTTTTCCCCTTGCCCTTTTTCTGTCTTGTATGTGGACCCTCCTCTTGTAAGTGTAAATGTATTTTATTACACTGACACCAAGTGTAAAATCAGATGAACAATGGGACTAGTCAGAAGCTTGAAGTTAATCTCCGGCGTGTTTCTGAGATGTAGGTCTTAGACTGTAGACAGTTCAAGGCAAGAATACTCTCTTGATAAGCTGCATATTTGTCCAATACAGAGGATTTGATTTAGACTAAACATTACTACTAACAGTCACTACTAACAATGAATCTTATGTACATAATTACATGGAACTGAAAACTGCGCAACAGTATTTGTAGAAATCTAATTTGCTTGATAATCAGCTCTGTTGGTATTATCAAGTAAGATCTTTTTGCAAAGGTCAGGCAAGACACAAACTCATTTAAAATGTCTATTTGTACTCATTTTTTTTATTTCCCCAAAGGCATGAAAAATTGCTTACAAATTTTAGCTTTTCATTTTGCATGAATAGTATACAGACGACTCCTGGCAGCACATTTTATTACTTCTACTAGTGACATCAGTATGAATTTAAGACACTTAGTGAAGCAACATCAGAAAGGAAAGAAAACCCAAAGTGTGAATGTGTGTGTGTGAATAAATAACTTTAAAGTGCAGCATCTTGTTTCTGTTACCAGAACATACTGGTTTTTTCCATGTCCCCTCCTACTCAGCATGAGTCCTGTGCTCCCTCACTTGCTGTTTTTTAAAACACATAAAGCTCTATTAATGTGAAATACGTGTTTTCATTCTTCAGTATCTGGAGTGTATCAGCTAACTACTCCCTTTAAGTAAATTCTTAATATGACATAAGTTCCATTTCACCCATTTGGACACTTGCAAGTTGTTTTCTCCTGAAATAGAGAACAAATGAGATATTTTTTCCTTCACAGTCACTGTTCTGATGATTAATTTGTATGCATGCAGGAGACTCACGTTTCTTGTTTCAAGTTTATTAATCAAACCTGAATAATTCAGGTCTTTAGCATGTGTTCTAAGCACTATATTAATCCACATTTTAAAGTTTTTCTCTTTCCTTCCTTTCCATACAGAAGAACGGCATTTCTCTTTTTGTCAAAACACATCCTTACTTGGGAAAAAGTTCAGTTCTGCTATATTTTATTACAATTTTTCATTAACTTTTACTTTTCTCTTTAGCTAAATTTTAATTATTTAATTGTTTTCCCTATATATCTATATATTATTTTATCTGTTAAAATTAAGGAAAACTTCCATAAAACTTATGAAAACCAACAAATGTACAGTGAATGTAAAGCAGTTGCATTGATTAATTTGGTCAATATTTTAAAGACAAGAATATGACATCTCCTCCCTCAGGCTGCCTTAACTTCATCCTCTTTGTACTTCATTCCTTTTTTTTCTACATATTATTATCAAAACCAAGTAGTGTCACCAGTGGTCAGAAGAATAATTGTATTCTTACAAAGTTCTGATTGCAGATGCTTTAATCATTAATTGGCTTACACTAACTTTCTTTTTTTAACTTCCATCAGTCTTATTCAGTGTTATTTCTAACATCTTTCCTCATTTTGAGTTCTACAAAAAAACCTCTCTCCTACCTATTTAAACTGAAAATCTGTTTCTGGGCAGAGACTTTCTTTTATTCTGATTGTATACATCTGTTACAAGGAGAATATAATTTCATTTGTGATATTTAGGTGTCACTATGAATAATAACTAACATTTGTTTCTCTGCTTATACTTGGGTAAGTTATGAAGGGGGGGCAAGTTACAATTACTTTTTTGTCCTTTAAAGTATATTTTGTCATTATGCTGCTTTTATCATTAAGTTTTATCACAAAATACATAAAAAGTATAAAATAATGAAACTTAGTTTTTACTTCCCAAGTTGACACTTAATTTATATAGATGTAGAAAAGGCAGAATTGAACATTTGTAATTTTCAGTTAAGCTAGTTAAAACAGATATTCTTCCTGGAAGAGATTTGTTAGAAACCTCTTCAAAATACCCTGTATTTGAAATATCTTGTATTTCAAATGCTCTTTTGTTTCTAGTACAGTTTCTTTCAGTGAGAGAAGCTCAGGTTCTTTGTAGTATAGTAAATTATTTGCTAGATAAGAGGAAGCCAGATGTTCAGAAAGCTTCTTTTCTGTTGAAGCCTTTAAGAGACATTTTAGTTATGTACCAGAATGAGCAATTAGTATTCAGTAAGCCACTCTTCAAAGACCAGTGGTACAAGCGTATTTGCTCTAAAAATTATTCGTATATGAGAAAGGTGGAAAAACATCAACTAACCTCTAGTGCTCTGGAGAAGAAACTTAGTTAGTTAGACTTTAATTAGCACTTGGCAGTCATTTAATGGATGTGGCCTCAAAGCCTAACCCATGAAGCTGTAACTAGTGTTGTCACCGGTTTAAAAACTCTGTATTAAAAAACGGGTTTGGAAAACGTTACAGAACAGCACAGGGAACTGTGACACTAGGAGTTCCAGGTCTGTGAGTCTGTCAGGCCTGGTCACCTTGGGAAATCAAGTTCTGCGAAGACAACTATGGTCTTACTGCAAGTGATCTGGGAGTTTCTCTAATTCTTTGGATTCTGAGAACTCTGAGATCTTGAGTTATCACAGACAAATGTATGACACTTCAATTGACTGTCTGCTGAACTTCAAGGAATAATTTGGAAGACTGCTTGTTAATTGTTTAAAATATTTCAATAATTTGTAATTAGCCCTCAGAGCCTTACTGAAATCATAATATCAAAATATTGAGTACTGGAGTCAGTGCTACTTTTAGAAGAAACTGAAATTGCAACATAAAATCATACAACAGAGACCAAAAACCTGCATTTTGTAGAGGAAAGCCAAGCTTTTCTGGTCTACTAGAATCAGAAGAGCCATTCAACAGAAACATTCCAGAGAAATCTGTACTTAGTGGACTGGGAACAGAGGAGATCAAAAATGTGTGTACATTGTAGCCAAAGCATATATTTATTACACCTATAAAGTAGAAACTGACTAAGCATATTGCAAATAATACTAGCTTGCCTTAGACCCAGACATAAACACACTAAAACAGTATAATCCCTGGCAGTGTTGTAACACTACTAACAATATAACCAGCAAGAAGCACTTTGTAACACTGCTAAGTATAAGAATAATAGGCAACCATGCCGAAGCAAACTGACTTAAGGCATAGTTGCCTAAACAGGACAGAGGAAAACAGTGCAAACTAAAATTTGCAAGATAAGAATCAAGGATGTAAAACAGGCAGGAGGGTGGTGTGGAGGAACCAGAACAAAACTGCAGAGCAAACAAGAAAGATGACCATCATCACACACATGCTAGGGTAGTCCCATAAAACCAGGTTCAGTTCGACAGTAAGAACTGAGCAGAACAGTGGTCTCTTTAGATCGGTCAAACAAGCTGCAAGAATATACTAAAAGAATATGCTAAAAGAGATTAATGTAATGCTTTGTTAAGAAATAGGACAAATGAAACAGTTGCAAGTTGTGAAAATGAGAAAAAAAAAGTTAGTCAAGATTAAGAACAAAACAAAACCTAAGGCAATTTCTGAATACTAGTGATGGATCAATACAGATACCTACTTCTTTTTTTTTTTAACACTGAATTGTAAGATACAGTAGAATAAAAAATATCAACTACACATATATCAAAAAGGCTTACACATTTGTCAGTTTCTGTCTTTCTTAATGCAATAGGAAAAAAATGTCAGTGCGTATAGCTCAAAAATATCCATTTAAACGTGAACTAGCTCAAAGGAGACACCTGTAACAATAGATGTTATTAAAATAGCAGAAAACAAACCAGAATATTATGCGGGTCCCATCTTATGTTCTGACATGAATATTGTACCTCTGAAGTTTTTGAGAACTAGGGCAGAAAAATAAAGAACAAAATAGTCCACTGGAAATCAGAAGAGCATTACCTTCATAGGAATTGGGAAAATATTAAGACTGTGTGGCTAAATAAATTGTATAAGTAGCAGGGAGCGTGACTGAGACAGATAAAATAGTAGTAGAGCAAATGATGTCTGACACAGCTAACTCAATTAAAACTGGCACAAGGAATTACTTATATTAAATAACAAATAATTGAATTTTGGATCTCATCAGCACTTTCAGTTATCTCAACCAGAAATTTGAGGTTACTTACGTGTTTAAAAATTCTGTGTCAAAAGTAATTACTTGAATAAGCAAGTATAGAACAAAAATATATAAGAAATGCATATCCTCATGTGAAGGTGTTAATCAACTGATAAAGATTAGGTGTTATGGAGTAACTGTGGAAATACACATGGCAATGGTTGAGCAGAAAACCCATATTTTTGTGCCTGTGGTAACATATGGGAAAAGGCAAGAGGGAGAAATGAAGAGGCTCAGTGTTGCAAAAAAATAAATAAATAAAATTGACAGATGTGAAAGTTAAACCTCAGCTTTCTAAAGCATAGTCTGATGACTGAGTTATAAGCCTACAGATCCTTGAAGTGGATCATATGGATATCATGCTTTACTTGTGTACTTGCCTTTCCTCATCTCTTCATCGTCACTCTTTCTCATTTTTTTTAGGAAAGTAGTTTTAAGCTGAATTAGAGTTTTTATTTTTAATCGCTATAGGCTCAAAACAGGAACATATTGAGATGGAAAAAACAAGTAAAGAAGAAACAACGCTGGGATTTCATATTTGGAAGATTTGGCAATTTTGACAATGGATTATGCCATGAGCAACCAGATTTATCCTGAAGTCTACCTTCGGCACCAGCATGATATATCAGAATTCTTTTTCCTTTAATCTTGATCTTTTTTTTCTTGCCTGAAAACTTGTTACTAAAACAAAATGTGAAAAGTCTTCACTGTAACAAAGAAACTGGACTGCCAGAGGCAGCAAGTATTTTATTAATCTTGGAAGTGATCTGGGCCATTCACAGAGAGGAAACTATTTGTTATAGCATACTTAGTCAGGAAAGGCTTTTTTGAAGGCTATTCTGAGGATAATGCAAGGAATACCCTGAATCTGTCTGCTGAATAAAAGGAATGTCTTAGCTCTGTATATCTGTAGTTTCATGTTAATTTACTTCTCCTATCAGCCTTGACACTTTTCTTCGTTACATTAATGCTCACGGGACAATCCTCATAGGGCGCTCTACTAATAGCCTGCAGGGCACGCACCGTTGAACTGGAGTACCACTCTTTCACTGTGATCGCATCGATTCAGCAACCACAGGCACTTTGCAGTACCAGGGTCATAAAATAAAGCATTTATTAAACCACATTTGCAATATAAAGTCATGGGTACAGCTATGTACTTGCATTTCTTTCCTACATTCCATGTATACTTTCTTTCTTGTTTTGCTACACTAGAATCATAGCATCTTTATCAAAATCTAACATTGCCAGTGTTTCAAACATGCAGACAGTATTGCATTTTACTTGAACATTTTCATTTCTAAGATATCTATCACATTACTATTGCAGATATTTTTATAGAATAATATTGTCTTTAGGGAAAAAATACAAAGGAAAGAAACCTGCTCTTAACAGGAAGAACAGGAAGAAAACTGGCGCCTGGAATGTAGGTTCAGGACAGTGTGAGAATATAGATGACTCTAATTTGGTATTTGTAAAGAATGGTTTCAAGGAAAAATAAATTATTAGATCTCAAGAAACATTTGTTCTGAATGGTCACTGTTCTCAGGTTTTGCTTAATAACAAAAAAAGACTTTATATAGCCATCTGGCTTTAACCATCTTGAGAATACCTTAAAGGTGCTGAAAGAGGTAAGTGTAAGAGATGCTTCAATGAAGCTCTGAAAAATTCCAGTGATTAGTGACCCCTGAACTTCTGACTCACTGACTAGGATCCTTGCTAAAATACTCTCTTCAAGACTGATTCTCCATCTCTGGATAGGAAATTTAAGAAAATCAGAAGATTATCAAAAAAACAGAAGAGAGAGTATAACTAATCCTGCCTCCCCTTTCACATGCACCTGAATACATAGATCGAAGTTAAAGTTTGAAGTATGTAACAATGCAGACATTAGACTAATCCTTAAGGCTGGCTTTAGTCCCTCTCCATGCTAAATAGAAGATGTGCTTATAATTAGCATGGCAGTTTTGGTGCCTTTTTTTGCTACCAGCTTTGCTACATCATTGTCGTGAGTGAAGCAGAACAGTTAGTTTTTTTTTTTTCCCTTCTCTTCATAAATAGTTACCAAGAAGCTATATTTTGGATTCCTGCTCAGGAGAAAACTGATACGAAGGAACGTTTATAGTTATTGCCAGGACACTTTCAAGGACAAATACATTCAGCCTCTCTCCCCTCCACAGACAGAGAGGCGGGGGGGAGAGACAGTCCGGCTTCTAGCTTGGGATTTGCTTTCAGGTTAAGATTGAGAAGCAGACTGACCAATTATTCCATCCCATGCACGTCATACCCAGTATATAGGTGAGGACCCTTCCGGAAGATCGCTCTCTTTCACTTCCCTTGGGCTCCAGGTCACCTAGCTTTGAGTTCCTGCATTCGCTCTCCCAAGGCCTTTCCCCCCCCCCACAGAGGCTGGTAGCTCTCGGAGCCTGGGACGCTCCTTATCTCCGCTCCGTGAGTTTCAGGATCCTCCCTCCCCGGGGAGATAATTAGCTGGTTTTTTTTCTCCTGCTTCGGTCAGCTCTCAGCCTGGGACGCTTGGGCTGTTATCTCCGTTCCGTGGAGTGCCTCTGGGAGCGGTGCACACCCCCCCCCCCCCCCCT